>VZTI01001242.1:791391-808618 GCA_013397865.1 Struthidea cinerea
CGTGGTGTTTTAGGATAAGTCAGTTCACGGAATCACAGAATTGTTCAGGGTGGAAAAGCCCTCCCGGATCACCGAGTCCAGCTGTTCCCCCAGCAACGCCAAACCCGCCACTAACCCCTGCCCCCAAGTGCCACATCTGCACGGCTTTTAAATCCCTCCAGGGACGGGGACTTGACAGCCCTTTCAGGGAAGAAATTTTGCCTCATATCCAACCTAAACCTCCCCTGGCCCAGCCTGAGGCCGTTCCCTCTCCTCCTGTCCCTGTTCCCTGGGAGCAGAGCCCGACCCCCCCCGGCTGCCCCCTCCTGTCAGGGAGTTGTGCAGAGCCACAAGGTCCCCCCTGAGCCTCCTTTGCTCCAGGCTGAGCCCCTTCCCCAGCTCCCTCAGGAATTCTCCAGCACCTTCCCAGCTCCGTTCCCTTCCCTGGACAGGCTCCAGCCCCTCCAGGTCTTTCTTGCAGTGAGGGGCCCAAAACTGGACACAGGATTTAAGGTGTGGCCTCCCCAGAGCTGAGCTGGGGGGAACAATCACTGCCCTGGTGCTGCTGCTGTTCTGTTCTAACTGCTGTACAGCTGATAATTCCTTTATCTCCCTCATAAACCAGTTGTAAAAAAACGTGGAAAAGAATGAGTTATTCAGGTGGCAGTACAGGAATGCTGGCATTATTTCCTGGTGGGTTCTGGCATCTCCCAGGCCTGGTTGTGTTCAGTGTTTTCACTGAAATTCTCAGTGGAAAACCCATATTAATGGATTAATAAGAGATGAGCACTGGGAACTGTGTTCAGCCTGGAATAATGGGTGTGTGCAGTTGGTAGTTCTGCCAGAGAAGGGGACTAAGGAAGCAGGAGGTAAAATCCAGTGTCTGCAGTGTCGTGCAGCCCTGGAGAAGGCACAGACACAGCCTCACGTCGTGTCAAGGGACCCCTCTGCTTTCCCCAGCAAAAATACAGCTGTAAAATCAGGTTTAGAAAAACTTAATTTTAAAACACTTTGCTTTTTGATGTTCCTCTGCTTTCCCCAGCGAAAATACAGCTGTAAAATCAAGTTTAGAAAAACTTAATTTTAAAACACTTTGCTTTTCGATGTTTTTGAGCTGTTTGTGAGTGTCTGTGTGCTTTGGCAGGTCGTTATCCTTCACCACATGTTGTCCAAGGCCACGGTGAAGGCCAGGCCCTCTGTGCTGTGGTGCTACAAGAAGGAGCTGGGCTTCAGCAGGTGAGAGATCCCCCGTGGTCTTGCTGCTCTCTGCGGAGCAAACGCTGTAGGTTGAGGGGCCTGGGTGTGAGGGGAAGCCAGGTTTGTTCCTGGAGGAGCTGGGGGAAGTTTGCCCTTCCAGGACTGAAGTTTGGCTTCTGTGATAGGGTTGACACTGGCAAAAAGTACCTCTGGTTTTTTTCTGTGGCTCTAACGCTGACTCTGCTGCCCTGGACCAAACTCCCTCTCAGGTTTTTAACCTCAGAACTTGGGTTCCTCAGCTGTGGAACCTCAGTCGTATTTAGGACTGAGCTCTGACTTCCAGACTCAGCCTGAACACGCTGTTCTCAAACCCTTTCCCAAGAAAACTCCTGTGTGATTTTGCCCTCCAGCCACCGGAAGAAGAGGATGAGGCAGCTCCAGAAGAAGATTAAGAGTGGAACTTTGAACATCAAGGATGACGATCCCTTCGAGTTGTTCATAGCAGCCACGAACATCCGCTACTGCTACTACAACGAAACTCACAAGATCCTTGGGAACACCTTTGGAATGTGTGTCCTTCAGGTGAGGAATCACTCGGCTCCCAAAAGGGCATTGCAATCATCAGCTGGAACGCTGCAGGAATAAGGTTTGTCGCTTCTGCCACTTCAGTTCTGGTGGCCTTGCTTCTTATCCCTCACAAGCTGTGTGAGGCTGAGGTGGCCTCGTTGGTGGCAGCTGTAGCAGGACATGGGTTAGTGCAAATTCAGGTGTGAATTAAGCTTTGAGGAATGAAGTTTTTAGGCTTCCTGTGCCTTTCAGTAGGAGCCAGCTGCACTCATGGGCTCTGGGCAGCTCTGAAGTTCCGTTTGCTCCCCAGGATTTTGAAGCCTTGACTCCAAACCTGTTGGCCAGAACTGTGGAGACAGTGGAAGGTGGTGGAATTGTGGTGATCCTCCTGAGAACTATGAACTCCCTGAAGCAGCTCTATACGATGACCATGGTATGTTCAGCAAAATGTGCCTGTTCTCTACCAGCAGCTACCTTGAGGTGATGCTGAGTGGGTATTTATTGCTTCTGTTATGGGCTGTGATCCTCCTTCCGTCATCTTTCCTGCTCCTTCATTCACCTGTGACTGGATTTATGATACTCGGGCATTTCTGAAAGGCTGCCAGGAAGGAAGGAGTTACAAGGAAGAGACAGGAAACACCCGTCACTCACAACTGGAACTCTGTTCTTTTGTTCCACGGCAGTTTTGGGAAGCATTTCTTCTGTCTGCCCACGTATCAGCAACTTAAGTTAAAAAAATAGGGCCCTTGGAGTGTTTAGTGTATTAGGCGAGGTCAGCTTCACAAAACAATTCACACTGAGTGGGCTTACCCCTCAGTCTGGAGTTGTTGCCATTGTTAATAATTCTAATAATGCCAGTAGGTGAATTAAAGCGATAGAATATTTCTCCTTTGCATCCCTGAGGTGCTTGAAATGTTCTGGCAGAGCTGACCCTTGAGTCAGGCAAGAATAAGTAAAGCTTGTAAAAAACAGTGTGGATGGGGAGGGAACGTTTTTAACAAGGGTTTGGGAGGTGTGGCTGTTTCACAACAAAGTCAGAATCCTGTCTGGGATGTGCTGTGGCTGGAAAGGGAGAGGCAGGAGTGGGAAAGAAGGTGTCACAGTCCTGTAAATGTCACTGTCCCTGCTGCCCCTCCTCCAGACTGAGATTTTCTTTCTGTTTCCTTCTCTTTCTCTCTCAGGACGTTCACTCTCGGTACAGGACAGAGGCCCACCAGGACGTGGTGGGGAGGTTCAATGAGAGGTGAGTGACTCGGGGTGCAAATCTGGGCTGTCTGCCCAAGGAGAGCACCAGGAAAACATCCCACAGGATTGCACTGGAACAGGCCTTTTTGAAAGCTGGACTTGCAGCTGAGCTGCAAATACCCAGCTGGGGGTAGCTGTACATACTCACTCTGTGTTCAGAAGAGAGTTCAGATGACCCAGCGGGGAGTGGTGCTGGTGTTTTTACGGAGTTCTCTCTGCCTGCTCAGGTTCATTCTGTCCCTGGCCTCGTGCAAGAACTGCCTGGTGATCGATGACCAGCTGAATATCCTGCCCATCTCCAGCCACGCTGCAAACATCACTCCTGTGCCCCCCCAGTCCCAGGTCAGTGAGTGATCCCAGCCCTTTTTCCTGGCAGAGATCCCTCGGAGTTGGCCACGGGGTGTTAGAGATTTAAAAAGACAGGGAATTTTTTTTATTTCACCTTGATTTATATCAAATGATGGCATTGCAGAGAGGAAGCAGAATGTTCTGGGAAAATTATGTGGGAGCTGGTTTTTCTTTCCTTTTTGGTTTGTTTTTAAGTTTTCTGGCCCATCTCTCTCTGTGCTTGCCCGTATTTATTAATTTTCCTGCATTGCTGTTGAGCCCTGTGAGGGGGAGCTTGCTTGTGGTTGTGGAGGGATTCCAAGCTGAGGGACAGATGGGACAAGACAAACAAAAAGACTTTTTTGGCAGTTGGAGGGTGGGAGAACACTTTGGAAATGAGTACATTGCAGGCTCAGGACACGGCTGGAAGCTGTGGCAGCTGTTTCAATTTCTGAGTTACGCCTGTCACATTCCAGGAAAAATTCCCTGAGGATAATCCAGACACGTATTTGCACTGTTAGAAATGCATCCTTTTACCACCTGCAGTTGTAGACTGCAGGGAAGTGGAACCAGTTTTAAGCAGAAATCTCGAAGAATTCGAACTGTGCTGCGTGGACTGAGAAATATCCAACACAGCTTCTGTCAGGGATGGTGGAAACATTCTGGTAGGGCCCTGATTTAACAAGAACAAACCAAAATAAAACCTCCTTTTAGCATTAGAACAATACTGACAGCAGCACAAGTTGGCTGGAGAGGCTGGAGCCTTTGGGAATTGTACGTGGCTACAAGGAAAATCAGCCTTCATTCCCATCTAAAATTGATTGTGTCCAGGTTTGTTGTTTGGCTCTGAAAGGCTCGATTTTATTTCAGTGTTGCTGCTGCAGCAGTTCCTCCCCCTGCATGGACACTGCATGTGACAGGGGTAACAAAGATCAAAAATGCTCAAAGACTGAAAAATGAATTAAATTATTCAAAACATTTTTCCAGAATCTGTTTTTCCTATCAATGCCATTCTCTAATTACTGTCTACTGCAAAATCCTTCCCTTTTTTTTCCCTCCAAGCTTGGGAAAGCCAGGATGGCAGAACCTCTTTGTGACCATTGTCCTGAAGATGCCTGGAAATTTAAGTGTTAAATACTTGTCTGTCCATGTAAACTTTCCTGTTTCTAGGGGATATATTCTCCCTGTGGCAACTTTCCCTTCCAGACCCCTTTCTCTGCCTGGCCAAAGGTGCCAGAAGACACCACGAGGGTAGAATTGTGCTGGGATGTCCTTGGCTCATCCTGTTGTGTGCTTTGCAGGAGGAGAGCCTGCGGCCCCAGGACCTGGAGCTGAGGGAGCTGAAGGAGAGCCTGCAGGACACACAGCCTGTGGGAGTGCTGGTGGATGGCTGCAAAACCCTGGATCAGGTCGGTGTGGTGGCCAAAGCTGAGCTTCTCTGGGCTTGGCGGGTCCCAGCGTGAGGGAAATTCGAGCACCGTTTCCTGGGGGTTTCTCTAATCCTCAGGCAAAAGCGGTTCTCAAATTTATCGAAGCCATTTCTGAGAAGACCCTGAGGAGCACCGTGGCATTAACAGCAGCCAGGGGACGAGGGAAATCTGCTGCTTTGGGGCTGGCCATTGCTGGAGCTGTAGCTTTTGGGTGAGTGATGCCCCCCTCCAATCCCCCAGGCTTTGTCTGCATCCCCGAGTTTAAAAAACCCACAAAAACAAGATGACAGGATCTGAATGTATTTGTAATTTCCACCCTCATATTTTTAGTCTTGTGTCTTTTGATTGCTGCATACACTGTTGGTCAAGTTTTTCTTAAAACTCAAAATAATCACACATAAATTGAGATAAGTGTCTAAAGAAATCTGCTGTGTTCTGGTTATCGGGTAAAGTCAACCCCTCCTGTAAAAAACCCATCCTGTTTTGCATTTACGTGGTAAAATTGGTCAGAAAAATCGTTCAGCTCCTGTTTTGGTGTTTCTCTCTGCAGTTACTCCAATATCTTTGTCACATCTCCCAGCCCTGACAACCTGCACACTCTCTTTGAGTTCATATTTAAAGGCTTTGACGCACTGCAGTATCAGGTGAGGGGAGCAGGCTTATTTTACAATACTTTAAAGCGTTCCTGCTTAGGAGGTTTTACACCTCACCTGGGCTTTTGGCTACATGTATTTGCTACCAGCCTTTTTTACAATGTTCTGCAAGAAGAGGAATCGTGGGAGAGTTATCTTTCTTCCTCTGTTTTTAAGCAGGGTGAATCAGTTTCTTTGTGAAGCAGATTTTAACATCAGTAAATAATTTCCCAGTTCTCAGGCCTTCGAAGCTTTTGTAAGAAGTCTTGATCAGAATGTGAAATAACAGTGTCTGAGCTTATTTTGATGATGGTAAATTATATTTTTTCTTAGATCTCGGTTTTTCATATTGTTTAAAAATGGTATTTTCCAGGAACACCTGGACTATGAGATTGTTCAGTCCTTGAATCCAGAGTTCAACAAGGCAGTGGTCAGAGTGAATGTGTTCAAGGAGCACAGGCAGACCATCCAGGTAACTGGCATTCTTGCCTTTGCACTCTTTATTCCTGGCTGTTGTTTTTGCCAGTGCTGAAGTTGTTTTGGTTTTAAGCAGGTTCATTCCGTGTGGTGTGTAACTGTCCTGGTGGGTTTTGCTGAAAGGCAGACCTTCAGGGAGTGACTTCCACAATACATCCTCTCTCTTTCAGGGAATGACTTGTAGATTGCAAAGCTCCCTCGTGGGTTTCTCCCAAAACAATAGCAAAGGGAGGTGAAAGGAGCACTGCAGGAAGAGCTTTTAGTGACTGGATTTCCTTTATTTTCCTCACCTCTGCAGATAAATTGGCGTGGATTTGTGATAAACAAGATGAGTGAGCCAGTCCTTGTTAGGGCAGCATAAACCCTCTCCTGACTTTTTGATTTCCACGTCTCAGTCTCTGGCTCGGTGTTTGAGGAGAACAGGGACAACAAGGAGCTTTCCAGGGCTCCAGCTTTGTGAATTCTGACGCTTCCCTGATCCCAGGCAGGCTCCTGCTGGCAGTGACAGTGTCCTCTCGTTGCTTGCAGTACATTCACCCTGCTGATTCCGTGAAGCTGGGGCAGGCCGAGCTCGTGGTGATCGATGAAGCTGCTGCCATTCCTCTGCCCCTGGTGAAGAACCTGCTGGGCCCTTACCTGGTGTTCATGGCTTCCACCATCAACGGGTAAGGCTGGGGCAACCACTCCGTGCTGGAGCTTCCCCAGAGCTCTGGGTGGCTGCCTGGTTCCTCGCTTCAGGCTTTCTGTGTCCTGTTTCTCAGGTATGAGGGCACAGGTCGGTCGCTGTCCCTGAAGCTCATCCAGCAGCTCCGCCAGCAGAGTGCCCAGAGCCAGGTGACCCTGACAGCAGAGAACAAATCCACAGCCACTGCCAAGCTCACCTCAGGTACAGCACATCTGGGGCTGCTGGCAGCCAGATCCCATGGCTATCCCACACATCCGTGTGCTTTCCAGCTGTGGGAAGGGGGTTGTGTGGGGAAATGGCAGAACTCTGCTGTTTTTCCCTCACGAGTTTCAGGTGGAAGGCTTTTGAGAGGTGAAAGTTAGCACCTGGCAATTTCCTGATCTGGGAGCCCTTGGGAGCACAGGGATGCTGTGGGATGCTTGGCTGGCTGTGGCTGTCAGCACTGAATGTCCTGTGCAACGCCTGCAGCTCGCACGTTGCACGAGGTGTCCCTGCACGAGTCCATCAGGTACGCCCCTGGGGACCCCGTGGAGAAGTGGCTGAATGATCTCCTGTGCTTGGACTGCCTCAACATCACCAGGATCATCTCTGGCTGCCCACTGCCAGACACCTGTGACCTGTATCCTCGCTGAATGTTCCTCAGGCTGGTTGAGGGTTGGTTCTGGGGCTGGTGGGATATGCTCAGCACACGATCTTTTCCCTAAGACTCCTGGAGTTAAGCTCTCCTGGCACTGGTGGTGTCGGTTGCCAGGACATCACCAAACTCCAGTTTTGCTGCGGAGACAACCCCAAGGAAGGGTTGCATGAAGGGAAGCCCTCGTTGCAGTTAAAAAAGGTTTCTCTTTACAGATGAAGGGCGCGAAAGCTGCCCAACATCATTTATTCCTGTGGAGTCTAATGGGACAAGCCAGCTTGTGGCCCAAATATTGAAAGTAAACCAACAGGAAGCTTTCTCCTGCTTTCCAAGGAGGTTTTTTTCCTTAATCCCTGTGTTTAGGTACTATGTAAATAGGGACACACTCTTTTGTTACCACAGAGCATCAGAAGTTTTCCTGCAGAGGCTGATGGCCCTCTACGTGGCTTCACACTACAAGGTAGGGCTTGTGCTTCTTCCATCCAATTTATTTCAGCGTGGAATTTTCTGGGGACGGCAGTGCTTGTCGTGACAGCCTGACTGAGAATTTTGAACAGCTTCTGTTGCTTCTTGCTGTGTACAGAGCTGTATTCCCCTTTCTCCGAGATCTCTGCCCCAGTCCTGGCTGCACATACTGGATTTCCAGATAGTCTGGAATATTTTTGCCTTGAGAAAATAAAATTCTAAATGAGCCTCCAAGCTTGTCAGGATTTTATCAGTGCTGAACCGCATTTGCAGTTCTCTTTACCGTGTTCTGCTGGCCTCAAGTTCATCAAGAGCAGCACCATTATGATACTGGAAAGGGGAATAATTTACCGCAAGGTTTCACGACCAGGGGTGATCTGTAAATGTGAGTGGGGCAGTCCAGAAGCACTGAAGTACTGAGTTCTAAAAATCTGAGGCTTAAAAAAAAGTTAAGATCTGGTAATTAAGAGGTAAGGAGCTGTATGAAAATAGGAAGTTCAGGTTCATACGTGTTAGAGCACGAGGTTTCCCTCGAGGAAAGCAGGTGCTGTGTGGTGGTGTGACAGCCACGAGCTGGCCTGGGAGCTCCTCCATCCCTCAGCATTGTACTGGTTCCAAATTCCTTGATAGCTCTACATTTGGAAAATAGAGGGATTGTTTAGAAATCAGCTGGGCTTGGAAGCTCTCCTCACGTGGAATAAGCATTTGGGTAACACTCTCAGGCACATCTGTGGGATTCTTGGGGTTGTCCTGTGCAGGGCCAGGAGCTGGACTCAATCCTGAGGGGTCCCTTCCAACTCAGGATATTCCATGATTCTCTGGATACCTTTTCATCTTTCTGATATCTTTACCCTCCAGAACTCCCCCAACGACCTCCAGATGCTCTCTGATGCCCCTGCCCATCATCTCTTTTGCCTTTTGCCACCTGTTCCACCCACCCAGAATTCCTTACCAGAAGTCCTGGCTGTTGTTCAGGTAAGAGAACGACTTGAGTGTCAGCTTTGATCCTGCCATAGCTGAGTGGCCGTAGGAGAAAGCATTTTGGTGCGTTCATGGTTTTCTGCCTTCCCTGGCAGGTGTGCATGGAGGGAGAGATCTCCCGCCAGTCCATCATGAACAGCCTCTCCAGGGGAAAGAAAGCCTCTGGTGATCTTATTCCCTGGACCATTTCCGAGCAGGTGGGTGATCTGGCTGTGCACTCGCACCCAGGGTGTATGTCATGTATTTCTTGTCCCCAGAGTGCCCAGCTGTGTCCTTTAAATCGACTTTTTGTCCCCTGTGCAGTTCCAGGATCCGGATTTTGGGGGCCTGTCCGGCGGGCGCGTCGTTCGCATCGCGGTGCACCCGGATTATCAGGGGGTAAAGTACCTGGGACCCAGCCGTGGTGGTGCCATGAAAATGGCTCTCCAGGCAGAGCTCAGGAACAGGGCAAACATTCCAGTTCCTCCAGTTTTTAGCATTTTAAGCTCAGGGCACCAAACCAGTGCTCCCGTCATTCCTAGGCAGCACCGGAGCATCCCGAGCAGCCGTCCACAATCCACATCCAGGGATCTTTACTGTGATATTACCAAGTGTTTGGCATTTCCTGAGTGCCACAGTTAAGCCCCAAGAATTATTGCACAGCCCTGAGCTACCAGCTGGGCTCCTGCTGTGATTTTGGAGTCCCTGCTTCTGTCGTGTCCTCCTCCGTGCAGCTGCCACGTGGCAAGAAAAGGCATTTTTGCAGTGACTGAGTGATGTCTGCACTGCTGATTGATAATGGGTTTTAAGGGCAGAAGGTTGTTGCCCCGTATTAAAAATCAGAGACCTGTTTTTGCTTACAGTGTGCTCCTTCTTCACAGATGGGCTATGGCAGCAGAGCTCTGACTTTGCTGCAGATGTACTATGAAGGCAAATTCCCATGTTTGGAAGAAAAAACGGTTCAAAAGCCAAAAGAAATCGCAACTGTGAGCAGTGAGGTATGGTAATTTCCTTTCTTTTCTGTGGTGCTAAGCTGTGTAATTTCCCCTGTGAGTTTTCCTCTCTGTAAGGAGGAAATAATCAGGTTTGATTTCGGTACAGAAGAAGAGCTTTGATTGGCAGCTTTCCATGGGGGTTGCTGCTAAGCCAGTCCCACTTTTATTTTCCAGACTGTGGGTTTATTAGAAGAAGTTGTGACACCTCGGAAGGATTTGCCTCCTTTGCTGCTCAAACTGAGTGAGAGACAAGCTGAGAACCTGGACTACCTCGGGGTGTCTTATGGCCTGACACCCAGATTGCTCAAGTAGGACATGATTTTATTTCCCACTTACATCTTGGCCTTCTTGAACAGATAATGAGCTTTACTCGCCCCATTTTTCCAGGGTGTAGAAGTAAGAACAGCCTGTGATAGGTAGGGGGAGGGTGAAATTCTACTTCCTGTGACCTGTAGAAACTTGAGGTGCTGCTGACTTCAGAGCTGGTGGTGGTTTTCCTGACTGATGTAAATGCCTTTCACAGCACCTTGAAAGCTTGTTCATGTTCTGGCATCACAGTCATAATTTTTCACTCCCTTGAGCTGGGCTCTCAGTCAGGTGGGTGCTGTTCCTGCTTTCTGTCAGTGTTCATTTGCCCTGATTGTTGGGGTGTCTTGGAGACTTGTGCCTGCTCCTCGCCAGCTCTCCTTGTACAGCAGATAAATGGCATTTAACCACAATTTATTACTGTGCAGTCAGCAGCTCCCTAATTTTCGTGAGTTTCCTCTTCCTCCCAGGTTTTGGAAGCGTGCTGGATTTGTGCCAGTTTATCTGAGGCAGACCCCAGTAAGTACCACGCTGTTCCTGAGGGAAAACCCAGCCCTGCTGAAATCCCTGGGCATGTATTCCAGGAGATTCTGTGAGAAGGGATTTGGGGTGGGAAGGTTTGCCGAGGCTGCTTTTGGGGCTTGGTTTATTTTTGTTCTTTGGGCCTGTAGTTAAGGAGTAGAGTTTTAGGGTTGTGAGTGTGGGCCTCCAAGTAGTTTGCACATAAAAATTTAGAGCAAAAATGCAGCTGTTGAAGGTTATTAATGTGGTTATTGGCAAAATAGCTGAGATTTACCAAAGTCTAGAAGTTTGCAGGTTTTCCATTAGGTGGAGGTGGTCAGTAGCAGGTGATGCATGTGTTGTTGATTTAGAAGATATTTCCCTTCCTCAGCTGAGCACAGAGTGCAAAGGGTTCATGGGGGTGATGGGAAATGAATCCAGCACAGAACCACAGGATTGAATCTTCTTTATCAGAACGACCTGACTGGGGAGCATTCCTGCATCATGCTGAAGATGCTCAACGAAGAGGACTCTGAGCAGGAACCTTGGCTCACTGCCTTCTGGAAAGGTAACTCTGACCCTGCTGACAAGAACCCTCTGGGCTGTTCATTGTTCTAGAGGTCCACTGGGGTAATTTATTTTGTCCTCTTGCCCTGCAGATTTTAGGAGGCGCTTCCTTTCCCTGCTTTCCTACCAGTTCAGCACCTTCTCTCCCTCCTTGGCGCTGAATATTCTACAGAACAAAAATATCAAACAGCAGCCCCAAGCACGTGAGTACCCTGACTGGGACAGCTGAAAATGCATGGCAGGGCATGGCTGGAGCCCGGCACCTGCAGTTTGCTGTTTTCTCAAGATGTTCAGGAGAGGAGAATCCTCTGGGGAGAGCTTGGAATCTGTGCCTTGTGGGGGTTTAGTGTCTGTCTTGGTTAGAGGGTTTTCCTGCTGCAGCGAGGGAACAAACAAACCTCTTTTACAGCAAAACCAGTGGGAATCGTTAAAGGCTGGGCAGTTTCTCAGCTCTCACTGGTTTCAGGGTCTCTGGCATGTTGAGGTTGATCAGCCGGGCTGTTCTGGCAGTTGCCACGTTTTTCATATGGATGTCTGCCTGCCTAAAACAAGCTTGTGATAACCAAGCTCGCAGTGTGACTGCATTCTGAGCTGTGTTGGGAGGGGAACCCGCGGGGTGGCAACTGGCCTTTCTCAACCACAGGGAAAAATATTAAATACCTGAATAAATGTTAAACACTGAGATCCTGGGTAGCTCTGAAGGACGTCCCTGACCTTGCTGCCATGTTCTCGTCCCCACCAGCCATCAGCCGTGCTGAGCTGGAGTCAGTTTTCATCCCGTATGACCTGAAGAGGCTGGAGATGTACTCCCGCAACATGGTGGACTATCACCTCATCATGGACATGGTTCCCACCATTGCCAGGATGTTCTTCCTCAACCAGATGGGAGACATCTCCCTCTCCGCTGCACAGTCGGTGTGTACGGACGGAGTGGAGCGAGGGTTTGGGGAAGACACAGGGAGTGCAGTGGGGAATGTGTGTCTGTATTTGCTCTGTGACTGGAATATGTGTCTTTTCCTCAGGCTCTTTTCCTAGGGATTGGCCTGCAGCATAAATCTCTGGAGCAGCTGGAAAAGGAGCTGGAACTGCCCAGCAGTCAATTGATGGGGCTCTTCAACAGGATCATCCGGAAAGTAGTGCAGGTGAGAGCAGCAGGACAAGCCTTGCTCATGTGGGACCATAATTCCAGTATTAGCAGAAAATGTGGCACTAAGGGAGAGCTGAATCAGAGCTGGGCATCCTTAACACATCCCCAGCTACTGACCATAAACCTCTTTGTAAGGTGGGGAAAATCCCAGCAGGGAAATGTGTGGCAGTGATTTAAATGCCCATGGCAGGGGGTTTGGAGCTGGATGATCCTTAAGGTCCCTTCCAAGCCAAACCACTTCATGATTTTGTGCAGTGATTTCCCAGATAAGAGCGCTTATGTCATGGTTTTCCTTGTTGAAATGCCCTGACCAAAATGCTGCCTGAGCCATTGTTCAGAGCACTGGTGGCACCTCAGCTTTTCTTGGAAAACAACTAAATTCTTTTCCAGTGTTATCTAGAGGTAGACTGGAAATGCAGTGAAATAATTGGAAAGTTTTGGATCTGGTTTCTGCTTTTCTTTCTCTCTGAGGCTCAGGATAGCAAAGCTCCTGAAGTCTGGCATTAGGAGTTCATTGTAGAGGTGATAAATGGTGTTTAATAAACCAAGTCTTACATGTCCTGGGTTGTTTCATTTTCAGCTGTTCAACACAGTCCAGGAAAAAGCTGTGGAGGAGCAGATGGCAGCAACAAAGGATATAGTGATGGAGCCAACGCTGAAATCTTTAAACGACGATTTGGTAATTATAAACTTTATTCCTGGTTCCTATGTAAACACTTCAGGGAGTCCCCTCAAGTGCAGAAGCATTGTCATCGAAATTTTCTTGGATGGAAAGGGTTCCACACCACGTCTGGCTCTGTAAGGGAGTTAAAACCTGGCAGGTTTGCATTATGTGCACGTGGAGTTGTGCTTTAAGCTGCCAGTATGGGGTTTTCACAGAAAATTACAAGTTTGCGTGTACAAATAATGTAAAAATGCAAGTAGATAAAAGAGAGAAGCTACTGAGGATCAGCTGGTATTTGTTTTAGGGGATGTATTTGTGGGTACAAAGTCATTGTTGCCCTCAGGACTTAATGCATCTTGTGCTGTCCTGTTGCAGGAGGAGGCTGCAAAGGAATTCCAAGAAAAGCACAAGCAAGATGTGATGAAGCTGAAGGAAATGGACCTCACACAGTAAGAATTCATCTGCCTGGGTCTCAAATCCAGTTTTTCCCTGGGTGGAATGCTGGGTCTTGCTGGGATTTGTGCTCAAGGCTGTAGTTGCAGTAAAGGAGAACTAGTGTGTATTGTCAGCAGTGGGTAAAATATAAAAAAAGCCCAAATCAACACAAAAAGAGCAACCAGCCAGAGCTTTTACTTGAAGTGTCAGCAGATTTCTCTCTTTCTGGGCCAACAGGAGTTACAGATGCCACTGATTCTCTCTCTTCTCTCTCCCCTCCCACTTTTTGTCTTATAAACACTGTTCCCTGTGCTGATATCCCAGGAAAGTTGTCTGGCTTGGCTTTACATTGATCTCTGTTAAATCTGGGAAAAGGAATAAAAGCTCCTTGGAATCTGTGGTTGTCAGGTTTGAAGAAAGGACAAGAATGGGTGTGATTTGAAGTGACTGGCGAGTCAGTCACATAAGGAAAAGAATACAACCAGAACGTTCTAAAATGAATTCCATTTTGTAGCACTGATAGTGCTACACACCTTCTTGTCATTTTGGATCATGTTGCCATTTTTTTTTTCCTTAGCCAGAAATAGATTTTTGTTCTCCTCCATGAGGAGAGAGAGACAAAAAACGTGTTTTGAACGCTTTTCAGTGCAGGTTATAGAAAACTTTGAGGCTTTGTCCATCATTGTTCAGCTTTATGTGGACAAAGCCTTATCTGTTCCGAATCTCTGGGAACTTGGGATGGAGAGCAGCCACTCCATTTTGCTACACAATTGCTCTGCCTTTTTGGCCTTTTTTCTGGGTGCAGTTTCCAGGGTGCTTGAACACCCAGACAAGGGCCACATGAGCTTATTTGAGTAGCAATTATTGTCTTCATTTCTCTTTTCAAAAGCAAGCTGCAGCTCTTCACTTTTCCCCAGACTGATTTGGAAAAGCCATCCCATGCCAGCTTTGCCAGCCTGGCTCTGTGTGTGTTCCCTGAATCTGATTTGGTTGGGTGCTGGCACAGTGGCTTTGTTTGCAGAGCAGTGTGTGCCTGACAGTAGAAACACCTTATTTTTACGGTTTTTTCCTTTGTGCTAACAATTTGACTTGACTTTTCCTTCACCTTCCCACTCCAGGTACATTATCCGGGGTGATGACGAGGAGTGGAACGAGGTGCTGAGCAAAGCAGGACAGAACGCTTCCGTCGTCAGCTTGAAAAGGTTAAGGAAGTTGAAATATTCCAGAGATCTCTCTGGTCTTTCCTGCTGGCTTTGTTAAAATGTTTTGCAAAGGAGTGAAGCCTAAGGGTTAAATGCAGGTTAAGTGAACTCAGTGTCCTGGATAGATCCTCAGTTTTCCTGGAGAAATTGGAGTGTGAGCACCTGCGAGCTCTGCTGCCCAATGTTTCTGTGTTGCTCTAAGGATAGTCCTCTCTTCATTAACTTGTTTAATTCTGACTTTTATTTCTGATGGTCTGATCCTGATCCCACACAGAAGCTGGGACTATTCCTCCCTTGGGTCACTCATTCCACCTGATTGCCCTGTTGCTTTGGGATCTAACACTGGGTGGGAGCCCCTGGAGGTGCCACTGGAGAAAATGCAAATTCAGGGAAGAAGAATTCTTTCAAATGTGAGCTTGAGCCTGGAAAATGTCCATGTTTCTGCAGTTCCTTCCTTTTCATCCATCTTCTTTCTCCTGCCTTGCCCAGCATGGAATCTTCCCATATTTTTCCTTGGGGGTTTATAATTGAGACTTCCCTGCTCGCTTATTTCCCCTTCCCGGGGTGCCTGACAGCTCAAGTAATTATGTGATCTCTGTTCCACCCTTTCATGGTTTTTTCCATGAATGCTGAAAGCTGTGATTTTCCAGAAGCCTTCCAGGAAGGAGAGAGTCTTATCAGTTGCTTATAGAGATCAGAGCTTGGAAGTTTGTTGCGTTTACTCAAGTCAGAATCCAGTGCAGGGACAAAATTGTGTGTTTAAAACTATCAGTGATAGTTTCTCTCCTAGATACTCTAAATTCCAGATCCAGATTCCATTTAGGACAGATAAAGTTTTGAAAAGCAAAGACAAGAGTTAAAAATCAAGATCTTGTGGGTTAGAGAATCTCAGGACACTCTAAAATCTAAGTCAGGCTCTTGTTTGTGCTTTTTCTAGCACCAAGTTTTAGTAACCCAAGAAATTGGGTATTTTCTCCCTCGCTCCTATTTTACAACAAAAATTTCCCTGCTGGATGGCAAGCCAGGGTATTTTTAACAGCTGTTCTGTTCCTGTTTGCCAGTGAGAAGAAAAGAAAACCTGAAACAGCACGAGGACCCAAGCAACAGAAGAAATTTAAGAAGACTAAAGAACTAAAGCAGAAGAGGAAGAAATGACTTTAAAGCCGATCAATGAACTTGAATTAACAAGTGCTGGGTCTGTACTTAAGAAGTCCTGTTCTCCTCGAAAGCAAGAGACTCTTTTGGAGGGAAGAAAAATCCTCAGAGGCGTTTTTCAAGTGTTTTTATTACGGGAAGAGCAGAGTTCAAGTGTTTGTGTGAAGGTTTTTATATGAAGTGTGACTGCAGAGTGTGAGTGAGGGACTGGAATGCATGGGGATGTTGTGAAGGTGCTTGAGCAGCTACAGAGTTCCCATTCCAAGAGGGCAGATCAGTCTGTAAACTTCCTGCATCTTAAAGGTTCTGTGGTTTATTAAAAGTTTGGACAACAAAGGACAGAAATGTGACTCTGCCTTAGCACTGCAGCACACCTTGATCTCTGCAGCTGCTGGTTCTGGTGGTCCTTTGGAGCTTGAGGGGGCTTTTATGTACTTGGTAATTGGGGCTAGCTGATCACTGCACACTAACTCTGTCTCCCTGCTGTCCTAGAGCTGCCCCCCGGCTTGGGTGGAAAGTTTTGTGTTCAGGTTGCCAGGAATCAGCATTATTGTACCTAAACCTGGTTGTGTGATCTTCTCTTTGACCTCAGGGGCCAGTGGAGCAGCCAAGCACTGAATTCCCAGCTCTGCTGGTCCACGGTCCCAGCTTGGCAATAACTGTGTGCCAGGCTGGAGCTGGGACTTGCTGGGACTGTGGATCTGCTGCCTGTCAGACTCCAGAGGCTTCAAACCCAGGGCAAAGCTTTGCCATAGAGTGTCCCAGTCCCAATCCTGAGTGCCCTGGTGCATTGTCTTGATATTCTGGCTTTTTGCTGGGTTGGAACAGAGACCTCCCTATAGCTGTGTTGTATTTACCCACAGATCTCACAGCTCCTTTTCCTGGCAAATCCTAAGGAAACAGTTCCTTACTAGGTGAAGACAGCTTTTCTTCTCTAGGAGGCTGATGGTGATTAAACACAGGTTTTGCACAACGCAGCCTGGGCCTGCCTGTGGTTTGGAAGCCACTGCGTGTGGGTTGGTGGCAGTGGCACATCCCTGAGCAGGGACAGCTGCAGCCCTCAAAGAGGGGCTGGGATCACCTAGCAGCACTGCCAGGGCTGTGGTGGCCACTGGCTACCCTGAACTGGCTCCAAAGATCTTGGAAAAGGAGCAGACATGGGAGGCAAGGAATGTGAGGTTCTTGAGAGCTGCCCAGGAAGTGCTTGGAAGAAAAGGTGAGTGTGAATTCTGTGTGGTTTTGCTGTTACTGTTAAAAACAGTGGTGTGCACCCTGAGATGGTCTGTCCTGTTCTTTATTCCCTTAGAGCCTGATGGAGTGCTGGCCTGGATTTGGGAGGAGCCAAGGAGCCTGGAGCTGGGAGGCTTTTCCTATCAGAAATCCATGATGGGGATGTTTTCCCTGGCTGTCCCAAGGGGAAGGAACAGCTTTGGAGTGGCTGTATCCCCTGAAAAACCAGTTCAGGATTGTTCATCTGACTCTGTCCCTGACCCCTGGCTTCCAGGGACCCTCCTGGTGTCCTGGATCTTCCAATGCTGCTTTCTAAAGAAGGAATTCCAAGCACAGTAAGTCAGTCATTCAGTCTGAGCTGTGCCAGTGGTGGGGTGTGAGGGGGAGCAAGGCGGGGTACAGGGTGGTATTTGAGACATTCCTGACT
>VZTI01001244.1:0-15000 GCA_013397865.1 Struthidea cinerea
TATATATATATAAAATCCCTGTATCTAAGTCATATGATTCTCAGTCTCTTTTCTGTACTAACAATTAGTTTAAGAAGTGTGAAAGGAATTGCAGAATATACACAAAGTTTCCAATCTGAGCTTTCTCCATCCTTTTTGTAGGAGATGGTTTATGGGAGCTTTTGATCTGCACTATGAATGTCAACTAATGTTTACTTCTTAGAGATTTTTCCTCTTCCGTATGGTTCCAATTCATTGCAGATCATGCTTTGTTTCCAGAAGTCTTCTACTCAAGGCTTGTTTTTACAAAGTGACGTAATTCTATATTGTCTTCTTGGTCTTTTATCAACAGTGCAATTGTAACCCCTCTGTAAGACTTTTGGTAGCAGAGAGATTTTGAAAGAGTAGCAGAGAAATCCAGCAAAAAGATGCTTGCTTTTATATATTGAGTATCCATATTCCTCTTATGACACCTCATCCGAAATGCGTTCTCCTTCGAGTTCAAAAATATGATCTCCATTCATTCAGTCCACTTATATTAGTATACTTATTTCATTTTTAGCAAACTAGACTACACAGTCACAATCAGGAAATGAGTTATTGATGAGGAGGTGAGGAGAAAAAAAGAGAAAAGGTAAGAACTGCAGTATAATTTCTTTAATAGAACCAATTTACATGATCTCCTTCAGTTTAAAACCTTAATTCTTGTAGTTTGGGGACGAAATCCAGTGACAGATCAGGATATATTTAATGTCTTAAAACTGAATTACATTGCCTCCCTGCTAGCTGAATCACCTATAAGTTCATAATTTTTCCAGCACAAACTAGGGAAAAAAGGGAACTGTGAATCTTTAACTTAAAATTTTGATAGTGAAGTTTGTTCTTTAAAAAAGTAAATTAGTATCCTAACATATGTCAGATTTTGAGGAACAGCAGAGCCCCAGATACAAAGGTCTCTTCCACTTGAGAATGCCTAAATGAGATTGTATTCTAATATTTTCAAATACCTTTTTTATTTACAATGAGCAAATCTAAAATCCTAATTTATCCCAGAATTTAAATGCTCAGGCTCGAAATTTAATTTTTTCTGTGTAGCATCTTCTCATCAATCAAAGCACTGCACCTGAATGCCTATTATCAAAGTATAATAAAAAGAGAAAAACACCACTTTTTTGTTCTTTCCTTGAGCAGCCTCCCCACAGTTTTTTAAAGCAGAAACTGGTTCTGCAGATACAGAAGCATATTAGCTCAGTACAGCATCACACAAGTTTTCCACTTCAAACAATAAAGAAAGCCACTATTTCCCTTAAAAAAATTCCAGTGAAATGCATTCACTGAAAAAAAGATAGACAAATATCTGTTAAATATATTCTCAAAATGAGAGAATGTCAAAATCCCAGAGGTACAGGGTATTCCTAAATTTAAGTGTGGACTTCCCTACAAGGATAAAAGAAAAATCTGAAAGCCTGATTAGCTGTCATCAACCTATTTTTAGTACAATTTAAGTACCAACTTAATTCTTCATATGGATTCATGAATGATTTTACATTCATTTTTTGACTGCGACTTGACTAACATGTTTTATTCCAGCTGTGATTTTTTCTCTGCAATGTCATTGCATCCTATTCTTTGTCTCTAATGGAAAAGAAATGTCTTGCAATAGAAAACAAAATACACAATCAAACCAAACACATTGAATTACCCTCCTTCTGGCTTTCTCAGGATGCACCAATCTTACTTTTAGTGCTACTTTGGATTGAAACCAGTTGCTAACGGACCTTTGTATTACTTGCAGAACTGACCATAGGCACAATACTAAGCAGGTAAGTATTATATAAATATATATTTTAAGAGTATGACCACCTATCTCAAATACTCTGAGCCTTCATAAAGTTTTTGCAGAATTATGATTTTTTAAGTAAGCTGAGAAAACTTGCAGTTACTCTAAATAAAATTTAAACAAATGTTAAATGTGTTCCTTTAAAAAAAAAAAAAAAGAGAGAAAAGAAAGGTATAAAAGCATACTCAGTGGCTCATATCAAGTAAGAAAATTCAGAAATAAGTACAAAATATGCCTTCCAAACCAAACTAGTGACTATTTAATACAGGAAGAGTTTTTCAAATATCACACTTAGAATGATTAAAAGCAGAATGTGAAGAAGATAATATTTATTGGAGGCATTTTCATTCCTAGACAGGTTATCTCTGGTCCTGAAACAGTGCTGGAAAGTGAAGTTCTTTGTTTCATGAAGAGTAGTCTGTTTCAAAGCAAAATTAGTGCCTTTTCTGTCCTACTATTGACCTCGACTTTGACCTGGCTGGACCACCCTTACTAGAATGGGAGGTAATAAAGTCCCCAGGCTGGCTCAGCCCTAGGTCTCAGTTAAGCAGAGACTATCAATCATGTGAAATTAAGTGTAGTGGTTTTGTGATGTGGACATTTACTAGGAACCAAACTGAGATCACGAAAGACTATTCATTTACATTTCCAAGGAATACTTAAATGAATATCAAGACATTAAAGTAACATTTCTGAAGTTTATAACAATTTTCAGGTGATACAGAAATCTATTTTTAGAAATTAATGAAATTACGTTGTTTTGAAATTTAGTGTTTTAAACATAAATAAAGAAAATGCTTTGCTTTAAAACAGGTTTTATTATCCTGTGTGTAATAAGGAAATATAACAATTATGAGACAAATTCTGTAGTGAATTATTTATATTTTTTATATTTTAATTGATGTAAAAATGAAGAAAATTCTAAATCTTAATCAAAATTAATTGTTTTTAAATTCAGTCTTGGAAAATTTTAATGCTTAGATTTCAAGTATAATACAGCAAAATACAGCAGACTATGCACGTCATCTAACATTATCCCATTCAGCTTTAAGTTTTTGCTCATCAGAAACTCTCAGAGAGCTGACAAGATTTCTAGAAGTCAAGGAGTTGATGAATATTTGTTTATACAACTAACATAGTTCTTAGGAGTCCCCAGGCATGTAGATCCTACTACTTTCAGTACTACTTAAATTTTGAGAATTTGTCCATCTCAGACAGTTTATCTTTCCACATAGGAAATAAAACCTACAAAGTGGGGGGCTGGAGGGAGGAAATAAGAAAAGCAAGATGTGGTTGCTCTGCAGAGCCGGTGTCACAAGGCAACATGATGCAGCACCCTCACTGTCAGATGGCATTGCCTCCCTTTAAAGAGGTGAAATGTTGAATTATGAAATGTTTTGCCATAAGACAGCACAGGTTAGCTTGTTTTTAAAGGAGGCATGCTGGCCTGCCTGGACACTGCCTGCTTTTCACACATTGGCAGGTGAGCACTGGACTGAGAGAGGCTTTCCCCCTTTGAAGGGAATCTCTGCTTACATAGAACATTCACTTTTGCTGAAAGAGAACCTTTCACAGGTTTGCTCTGCGGGAGAGAGAGAGGCCATTTCTTCCATCTTGTCTCAGGATCTAGCCATAGTCTGTTTTCCCATACCCATTAGTCAGGGTAACTGTTCCTGGAGCTTATCTTCACAGTCAGAAAGTCTATAAACAGATTTAAATAAACGCTCAGTTTCTGAAAGAAACTTCTGCACTCCCCAGAAAATAGCCTCACTATCCACAACGGGGTCATGACCCCCAGGCTGGGAATCAGCAATGCCAAAAATACCCTGTGTCAGTCTCATGTGGCTCAGCACTGCTGAAGGCTTCTGTCTTATTATTTTCACACCTGCAGCAGAGAGATGGTTGAGCCCCCTAATGTTGATTGGCAAGTCTCATTTCACTGCTAGGTTTCCTAAATTTTATTTGCAGAGGTTTTACACCATTGAAGAGCAGAATTTTCTTCATGTAGAAATTCTTCTCAGGGGTGCCATCTGGGAGACATCTTTTTCATCATGCATAATACAAAGTGTTTTATTAATGGTGGAGATCAGCTCATTCTTGCAGTTCTAAAAACAATTGACTTGATCCCATGCTGTTCTATGTAATCTTACAAAAAACTGCTTTTATTCAAGCTTTGATTCATCTTCAGGTTTAATTAAAAAGTAAAACAATCAATCAAAACTTCTCCAATACCTAAAATTTCCCATTTAACATTTTCTGGTATTCAAGCTAAAAGAATGAAATTGCAAAATAGTTCCTTTCTTTTGAAAAAGCAGTGTGAGGGAGGCTGCTGTTGAATTTAGCAAAGCAATGTGTAATTTGGCAGCTGAAAGGTTGATGCCATCAGGAGCTCTTCAAACTTATTTGCTGAGAAATCAAGATGATTGATACCTGTTTGTCTGGCTGCTTTCCTGACAGAGTGAATGCACAACTTGATTTCAGGACTTGGTCAGCTTTATTGGTCCAGAGCCTTCATTCTGCATTTTATAATGCTCTGCTCACACTAGAAAAATAATTTTATAAATTCCTATTTTTGTTTAAAAATATTAATCTCTGATAACTCCATTGGCTCTCAGTATTCTGGGATAATTATCCTACTGGTTTTCCTTATCATTTGGCGTTTTGGCTAGTGCTGCTGTGGCCAAATTGATATTGAGTCAGTTAAGTGGTGCTATCAGTGGTGAGCATTGAACTTTACTGATTTCATTTCCTTTTAATATCTTCTGTGTGTAATTTCACATACTCTTGGAAAGCAAGTCAAAATCCTAAACAGATGGATTTCACAGCCTTATGCTTCCAGCTCTGTGCTTCTAAAGGCTGGGAAACTGTCATCCTCAGGGCCAATTATGGACTTAGTTTGACTGGATAACTCTGTCCTGATGAGACCAGGTTTCAGGACTGTGGAATATTTGTCTCATTGATAAATGATAATGAGAGGGAAAGGAGGTTAAAATCCCTCCAATACCCTCTCACCAAAACGGTATCCTATCCACAGTATGGCCCTGATGCAAAAATGTTAAATGCATTTACTAAAGACAGCACCTCTTGGTATCTCAGACAGCAACTGACGTTTTAAAATGTAGCATTTTGAGGCAGTACATCAAGATCAATGGTATTTCTCATTCTTGCTTTTCCCATATGACAACCTAAGGAATGTTGAAAGGATCATATATTTGATTTTAGTCATGAGAAGGAAGAGAAATCAGTGTTTGAATGGTGTCCCTACACCTTTTAACTCTAAATTGAAAAGAGACACATTATCAATATGTTTCTGTAGAAATTCTTTCTACATTTCATATTAAATTACGAGGAAATAAAATTGTGTTCATAAAGTTCCTAATGTACAATTTAGGTTTGAATAGTTTATTCTAGACCTGAGTCATATTCTTTCATTGTTCATATTCTCATTTACAAATCCCAATCCTTCAGCTGTCTCAGAGAAAAGAAGCTACTAACAAATGATAATAGACAGACAGATCTGACTGAGGTGCATATGCCTTTACAAGAACCTACATTTCATTCACATGACCTCACTACAGTCAACTGTAGAGACTCTTGTGACTCTTCCCCTTCACCAAGTATTATAAAATTCTAACTTATTCTGCTCTGCATTCCCTCCTCACATTGCACTAGTGTAGTGCCTGTGCATGCATACAATAGAACTGAGAGACAATGTAAACAGAGTAACTTTTCTGTGTGATTTATATAAGGGTATTCAGCGTTTTGTAGGTCCAACATCATAAAAGCCTTGACTTTCAGATAGGAAGATAGATTGTTCACCAGAATTGTGTGATTGATAGACATGCAAGTTGTCAGGTACAATCATCAGTCTTGGACAAACTCCAGGACATTAAACTTTAAAAAAAATCAGGCAACCTATTTTCAAGCATTTTCTGCTTCACCACTGCTCTGTATATGGAAGTGAAAAGTATCACCTATCGCACATGTCGTTTACTTTCAGTGTGCTCATCAGGTCTTTCTTCTTAAGGAACAATGGGAAAAATACCGCAATGGGAAACCCTCTAAAGTAAAACTACGCTCAATAACATCAAGCTGAGATACAGCACTTTCACTGCTTTTATTTTCCTCCATGCTTAGTAATGTAATAACACTAGACATTACAGAACTCACACATTACGGAGCATGATTGAAAAGCTCTGAGTATATGAGAATTAATCTTCTTTCATCATGACAGACTAGCATATTAAAAATGGTCCCACTTGTATAACTGATGAAAATTGCTTTTGGAATTCATTCAAGTAAAAGAGGTTCAAAAATCCTTTTTGAAAACTGCACGAGAACAGAAAATCTGAAAAGTATGCAAAGTACCATAAGAAAGATATTTCAAATGTATTTTGAGTATCAGAGATAGATTCTGTGGCAAAGAAGATGTGGCGAAGAAATTGTGGTGCTGCACTGCATCTAAATGGGTGGTTACCAACTTATCTAGTAAAATAAATATATGTGGCAAATGACACATACCAATTTAATGACACTTTGAGTTCATGTGAAGTTTGGCAGAGTAATAAAAGTCTTATCTCTTGCCTCCACTGTTATTGCACAGATTTAAACTGCTGTCTCAGAGGCAGTTTTACTATCTTTTTCAATCTCTGCCATAAAAGTGAGACTTGATTTGCTCAGCATGAGAACAGATCAATAAAAGCTGAGTTACACAGCGGATTAGATCACTAACTCAGAGATCAAAGATGTTAAATACAAGTTGTATAGGAACAGTTAGATCAAAAGTTAAGTTCAAATGTACTGTACTTGTTTGTATGTCTCAAAACAAATATCAACCTGAAATGAAAAAAACATTGAAAAATTGTCAGTTTTATTTCTTTTATCTAGAAAAAAGAAAGAACTTAGTTTCTGAACAACCAAAGACACAATTACTAATGATAGAATAATATTATTCTAGGATTTCTCATCACTGTATCAGAAATCTATCAACATTTCATCTTCTAGAAAGGGATTCCTATTAAAAGTTAACTGTGTTCAACAAAGAAGGTCAATGATTCCTGAAATATTTTGAGGTACTGGCAATATCCTGAATAATGATCTCTTGCCTTCTATATGCTTTAAATAAAACTTTTTTTGAAATGATTGGTCAATTTTTTTAAAAAAATGGTTTCTTATTCAACAAGGAGATATTTGTTTACTTATATGGGTAAGGTTCACAAAAAATTATTCAATTAAGCTGCTGTTAAGAACTAGAAAACATACTGGTATCTGCAGTTTGCACACAGACATATGCAATGGATTGTATATTATCCACAACATAAATTCATGTCAATGAATATTTTGGATTGAGAAGCTCTAGTTATCTATATCACAGAGGTATAAATGTTGTGAAATTACTCACATCGCAATGGTCCTTTTAGTTTGAAGATCTGTACCACTTCTTTAGCATACAAGTTGATTCTTTTCCTTTGAAATTTATGTAATTTCAACTCATGCTAATATAAGATTCTTTTAGGGCAAAACAGCTCTTTTTATTTCAGTACAGTGTAATGCCATTCCTTATAGAAAAATAAAAGAAAATTTATAGGAGACCCCACCAGCTTTCTTCTTTGTTTGGAATTCTCTCTTGATTTTTAAGAAACTAAGTGGCTGTGTCAGATAATTCTCTAAACATTCAGTGTGTGTGATTCAAATGCAGATTCTCACTGCTACTATCACGAAGTGCAGGAAAACAATAATTTAAAAAAATAATCCTAAAAACACAAGACAACAGGGTCCTGGGGCCTGTGTGCAGTTTTTGTTGTAACACAGCTATATTGTAGATGTTTGAGAAGCAAAACTGGAGCATCATGGTTTTTGAGTCTTTAAAATTCTTTGACATGGTGTAGAAAAACAGTACTTTATTATAAACAATAATTTATATTAGTCATTTTAAGACAAGGAATTTATGTATTGTTTGCTTTCTATAATTATTGCTAATCAGATAGCTGATTGGCTTATACAGGCATATTTCAGCTGCTCATTTTAAACATCTAGAAAATAGCATTTTCTGAGGAGGAACAAATTTCATGATTAGTATTAGTTATTTAATATCACACTAAATGTAATGTGCACTATTTAGTTAATTATTTAAACCACAAAAAAGACATTCCTTGGATTGCTTTAACTCCTGTGAATGATTGTTTCCCTTTCCATATTTTTTAGGTATTGCCTACTGTTGTTCACTTATAGGAATATGTAGAAATTAGGGCAATTAATGGATAGACTTCTAGAAAGAATTTTCAGATGTAAATGAAAAAAAGTTTATCACATTCTTTCTGGTATACATGGCAGATGATGCATGCCAGGACACAATTGATACCAAAGTAATTTCTGAATGCCCTACGTTTGTCTGGTTTTTAGGAACTACACTTATTTAATTCCTGTTTGTTCTCAGTCTGGCATGAAACAATCCCCACCATTAACCCCCCTCTCCCCAGGATGATTAGTGGCAGATGTATTCCTCAAATTCTCTTGCATGGTATCTGTCCTTTCTACTGCAGCCCTCATGGCAAGTCAAGGTCACTAAGAAAATATTGAGTGCCTCTCATGGGAAGACTGCAATCTCTTACAAGTGCTAAGCTGCCTATTATTTTTAAGGAAATAGAGAAGCAATCAGGATGGTGACTATCCTTCAGATAACAACCATCTTCCACTATTTTAGCATTTCCAGGTAAAGCCTCTAGTGGTAACAGTAACTTGCTTTCTAGGTGCTAGCTATCCTCTCCCTCGTTTTCTGCTTTGATCAGGATATGACAGACAGACATCAAGCTGATAAGTTTGTTTGACTTATTCTTGTTGATAAACAAAGATTCAATGTCCACTCTGTAATTCTTAGATATGTCAAATTATTTTAATACTGTAAATCACACTTTGCTTTCAGTTGGATGCTCTAAAAGGATGGGACAATGCTTTTATTTCAATATGCACAAAATGTGGTAAGACTAAGGTTGTGGGGGATTTTGGGGAAGTGTCTTGTGGCATGGTGGAATTCTGTACTGAAAGAGTATATTCACCATTCATCATAAAGAATACAGCAGTATCTGAGTCAATTTGCTGTTATCTCTATCTGTCCCAAAGGTTGCTGAATATCCCACTGGAAACCAGTTTTGAAAGTGGACATGACCACATTCACTGAAGAAGAGTGAAAAAGGGTCTGGTTTTCAGTGATAGAGGGAATAGGCGACTGGTCTGCCATTTGAGCACCTGTGACACTGTTTATAATTCTGAGGATTAACAAAATTGCACTTCCTTAATGATAAATCATGATAATTCCTTCAACTCCATTTTCAATTAAAAGATTTATATTTTAATTTTATTTAGTAAGAATTTCAAGAAAAAAATAGGATGCATGAATTATTGCCAAATAACAGTAAATTGAAAATGAACATACACTGGCACCCAAACAAAATGAGCAGAATGCAATGACTGAAGTCATACTATTGCTCCTCCCTGCAGAAGGCATTGTTTTCATGTGGTTTTTGTGTTTTCATGGGGTTTAGCTTAGGTAGAGTATAACAGCATTTCAGTTTCACTGACCAGATAAAAGTGAGGGAAGGCAGTGAAAGGTATAGTGATAGAGAGAATATTCATTTAAGATTTAAGTAATGACAAATTGCAAGAAGATTATTGTAACAAAGGAAACTGCTGGATGCACTGCTCTGGGTAGCCCACCTTTCTCCTTCAGAATGCTGAATGCTTTTTCAGTGTGAAAGCAGCTGAAGAGGAAAAACACTCATGCTAGAAAAAAAAGTCATGACGTTAGTTTTATAGATGTCTTGTGCAAGAGAAATGTAAATACAAACTCTCAGTTACTTTGATAATTAATTGTATAACACATTCCATATGTTTGAATTGAATTGCTGAAAATGCATCTTTCATTGGTAAAACACAACTAGTGCAGCTTGTGTGGAAAAATGAGAATCAAAATAACTGTTTACAAAACATAAATTAAGTCACAAGTGTACACTAATAAGGTGATTGAATATTGAGTTAATTCTCATGAAATAAAAATTAATACTAAATATATTTGCTAAATGTAAATAATTTAGTTATGTAATTAGAACTAACAGAAAATTACTGAACTAATTGAAGTAGAACTCCATAAGCAATTTACCTCATTAAATTTTTTACAGTTTTTCGTCTGCATCAAAGTTATTACATATTTAGTTTAAATAATAATAAAGGAGGCAAAATCAAGGTTAATTGGCATTTTAATTATGAATATCTCAATTAAAATTATCTTATATATAGAAAAGTCTTCCCCTGTAAATAACTAAAATATGGTCTCTTATTTATTCTGCAGATTGAAGAACAGGACGAAAGCAAATATAGATTTCTTCATTGTGAGTTCCATCATGTGTATTGATGGAAATACACAATCCACATTTGTTATTAACCTCTTACCACCTCAATAATTGTTATTAGGGGGGAAGTCTGTTCTCATGCAATTATTTATAAAGAGTGCTGTATGATTCTGGGTGGATTTTCCACTGGATGGGAGAAAAATCCACTATCCCTGCATGAGAACTAGATAAAAAGAGTAAAGAGTTAGGCTACAGATGTGCAGAATAACTTTCCAAACCTTCTTAGACCAATGGGTTGACTTTCTTGTGGCTTGCCATGGCGATTCTCAAAGACATTTTGGGTCACATGTAGAACATGCATTTTGGTATCTTTATGTCTTCTGTGAAAGGTGGTTCTTGCTTTCAAGTATCTTAAAGTTGTCAGTGGATTACAGACAATAATGCAGAAAAAAGCCAGATAATCTGCTTTACCCATCAGATGGAGAAGAACCTGCTTCAGCAATTTGACAAGGAGATTTCCATAATTTCATATGGGTAACAGCAAATGGAAAAAAAGAAAAAGACAAAATTAATACAGCTTTCCATTTTTGTCATAATTGCTAAGTGGCTTTTCTCACTGTAAAAAGTGCAGTAAAGTAAATTGTTCGATACACAAATACTAGTGAAAAATGTAATCCCCATCAATTGTCTGTCTTTCCAGTTTACTGACAATTCCCCTCATATCTTGTTTAATTTTCGTTAAATTATTTTGCACTTTGAACCCTAGACTGCATATATGTGTGTGTATATATATATATATACACATATATGTATATAATATACAGAATACCGTCAGATAATTACTGTAAAAAAATTTAAACATTGGTGACAAACCACATTTCTATAACTGCATTGGCTAAATGTTCAGTTTAACACAGCTCTTTATTTTTGGTGATTGTTCAGCCACCAAAATATTTCTTTCTACATCAGCAGAAAAAGGATATGGGAGTGAAGAGCTATGGATTTCATTTTTTTCCAGAAGTAACAGGATATGGAATGAAAATGTATGAACTTCAATTTCTCATTTTACTCATCATTCTTCTACCAAAGGCCAGTTTTCTGGCACTTTCTTAAAGCAAATTTCCCTTCTTTAAATAGAAAGCACAAGTGTAACAGTGATTTCATTCATGTTTAATGTAAGATATGTAAATAAGTGTCATGCTCACTCTTAATGGAAGGATGTTTCTATGTGCGAAAACAAAATCTAGTCAGGTTTTTTTAAAAATTAATATCATGAGATACCACCTGCAGTTACCCATGAGCCAGGTAACCCGGGCTTACCTTTTGAGCATACTCCTAGATAGACCTTATCTGAATGAAATAAAGGGAAGAACTTAATGTGCACAAAAACATTTGCAGTCTTTTCATTATACTTAAAGGCTTTATTAAAGATGAGAAACAAGAGAACTATTAAGGGTTTTTTTTTTTATTTGTGGAAAAAGATGATAGTTCCAAAGCAAACTTTTATTATTTTTAAGATTGACACAGGTAGATGTTGTTTTTATTTTTAAAACTCAAAACAACAAAAATGAGTTCCACTAAAAATAAGAAATAACTAGGCATTCAACAATAGTTTTAATGTTGAGGCATTGCAATTTGCTTTTGTAGAAGAGACAAATAGAAAGAACGTAAACACAGATACTTTCAACAAGAAATTCAGACTGGATCTTTCCGAAACCTTGAAAACCTTCTGAGTTGTATTCCTACCTTTAAGTGTATTTACTGCACCCTCAAGTTCAGGGTTATTCATAGATTTTCTGATGGCGTATTTTCACTCCTCCTCCAGGCCATTCAAGGTATTGAAGTGGATAGCTGCTAGAATAAACCTGAGGCACTACACTGAAGCTGGCCTCCGGGACGATCAGAACCTCCTAGCCCATGTGATGGAACCTGATGAACCAGTCATTTGTTTACACATCAAGCAGTCCCCTTGCCTGAATGCAATTTTTATTAGAAATCACACTAAACAGGATGTTTTCTGAACCAGCCAAATAGACATGTATATTAAACAGGCAGGTTAATATGCGGAACTTGGGCTGAAATTAAAAAAAATTCCTTACTGTCATCTCCACTGAGAGACAGGTCCTTGCCTTCTTTATTTTCACACTTCAGCAACTTTGAGTTATATTCTGCATTGTAAAGTAATATGTATAAATGTGTATATACACTAGGAATATATATTTTATATATCTATTTATATCTATACCTGTCTATATCTATATGCACAAATATATAAAAGGTCATCTATCTTCTCACTTTTCACTTCCGCAGCTTGACTTTGACTTTGTTTTTATCAGAGATCCTCTTCCCCATATGCCTTTCCCTATGGTCTCAGTTCCTGTCCTGGAAGTCTTCCCTTTTCCTTCCCCTCCATGTACCCAGGGAGGTATCATTAATTATTTTACTTTGAAGGAAATTGCTGCTTAACTGGTTTTCATAATACCTTGATGCAAATAATTACAGAATTCCTACTATAAGTACTGTGATAAATTCTGGATCCCACATGCCTAAACTTGGATGTGTGTTTGGAAGATGAAGGAAATGTCAATGAAGACAAGTTAAATGTTCTGTTTGCTAATTGAGCTCAAATTTTGAATTTAGAAAGACTGCATTAGGCTTAACTTGGTAGTTTAGTCAGTATTTCTCTTCTAGTATGACTCAGAAAACAGATGAAGATTCATAATGAATTTGGGTTGATAACAGAAAATATATTATTTTGTAAAAACTCCACAGCAACGTACTGTTTCACTAGGCTGAAAGACTGAAGGAAATTCCTGGCCAGGAAGTACCTGCCCAGTTACCTGCTTTCCTGAGGGTAAAATCTTGTGTAGAGCTTGTAATTGTCTTTCTCAGTCTTCATCCATGCCCAAGTACTTTGGGAGAGCTAGAGGGATGATCACTCTCTTTGCAGGCTGGTGGCACAAGAAAGTCTTTATTTCTTCATGAAATTCCTATTACTTAATGAATACTTGAAATGAAAGGAAGTTTCTAACAGTGAGGCATTCTTTCCAGCTGTCCGTCAAGAGGCTAACATCACGTACTTCATTTGGGGAGGAAACCCAGCAGCAGCACTGTTTCTGCATTCCCCTATACGTTTCTGTAAGGGAGAAAAAAACTCTTCAATCTGAGTTCTCAGGTTTCACTGAACCACTCTCAAAGGTAACATAAAATCTTACAGTATATCTCATATAATACTTATCGATGCATCTGGAAGATGACAGGATTAATTTCTATTTCTGTGATTCTGATTCTTTTTTACTATGTGATTAAAGAGGAAACTGTTTCCTAGCACAATATACCAACCTCCCCAGAACAACACATGCAATTTTGCTCACATTTTACACTTCCTAACAGTTATAGACACTCTTCTGGGATGTGCAGTGCAGCACTCTGGCTTCTCTCCTGCCTTATGCCCCAGCTTGTGCAACACAGCTCTTTCCATGTTTAGCTGAGAAGGCGTCTTCAGTATATGGGAATTGGGGCACCAAGTAAGAGGATGATGTTGTGCCAGACATGCAGTACTCAAGAGGACTTCTCCATGTGATCCCTGGCTTTCAGCCTGTGTTGGGCTTTCGGGCCCAACCTTCTTGCTGTTTGATATGCAGGGTTTTCTTAAGCACTGGAGAAAAGCAAATTAAAGGGTTGTGCTACTTCATTACTTAAACAGACATACTAAGTTTGATTTTGCATTTTTTATTTTTCATAGTCAGAACTTTACAGTACTGCTGGTGATAGGCACAAGAACTTTGTACTGTATGATTCCATTGAGAGAAACTGAGGCAGGATTTATATCAAGTAAATCAGGCTTGGCAGTGCTCAGGGTAACGCACAAAAAGAAACCTCTGATGAGTATTTTTCAAAAATCTCTGTTTCTATGAGTTGCATCACTCTTTTGAGTAATGTGAATGCCTTGTGGCAGAGCTGGAGTCAGGAAGAAGTGTGTGTTTCCCTTTTCCACAGAAAAAAAGATCATTAGCATCCCTTGTTTATTTTAAGTAGGTATAATGAGGAGATTAAAAATGGTTTTGAAGCTTGCATATCTCTAAGTGACTTTTTAGTGTCAGTGCAATGTTATAACTAACCTACAAATGATAAAGACAGTAAATTTTTTGGTTTTTTTCTTGCCTAATGACTGTTGATAAGCATCTGTGATAAGACTTTAAAATACGAATGTCGAGGTCTGAGACATTTCTTTGGCTGGGCAAAAAGATCTTAAGAAATCTTGAAGAAACTGTTGCTATTCTTCACTATCACTCACCAAGCACAGAATTATTTCTTGTAAAAAGAAATCTATGTTTAAAGCAAAAACTGAGATTGTGTAGTTACTAATCACATAAATGCACAAACATGGGCACAATATTGCATAAAAACAGTAGAAGAGTGGGTTTGGTTTTGGTTCGGGTAGCGTTAATTGTCTTACAGTGGCTGCTGTGGGGCTGTGTTTTGGATTTGTGCTGAACACAGGGTTGATTATACAGAGTTATTTTTGTTATTGCTGAGTGGGGCTCACACAGAGCCAAGGCCTCTTCTGCTTCTTGTACTGCCATGCTGGTGAGGGGGCTGGGGGTACATGGGAGTGTGGGAGGAGACACAGCCAGGACAGGTGACCCCAACTGACCAAAGGGATATTCCAGACCACGTGACATCTGCTCAGTATTTAAAGTACAGGGAAGGAGAAGGAAGCAGGGAGGAACATTTGGAGTGGTGGCATTTGTCTTCCCAAGTCACCGTTACATGTGATGGGCCCCTTCTTTCCTGGAGATGGAAGAACTCCTGCCTGCCCATGGGAAGCAGTGA
>VZTI01001244.1:17500-37667 GCA_013397865.1 Struthidea cinerea
AATACAAAATTTATCAGTACCACCTTTTGATCACCACTCTACCCAAAAACTCTTTTATAAACCTTCTTTAAAGTCATATTCTACCTACAGATGTGTCTGATGTTTTTCGCTGCCTTCATTATTTTCTCTACTTACAAGAGAGACACACAAGCCATCACTGAGCCATAGCCAATGCAATTGGTGAACTTCCATGAACTTTCATTTTGAACAACAGCACATATCTTTGTTTCCTAAGAGGGTTTAATTCATTAACTGACCAGATGAAAAGGTGTTCTGCTGGACCCTTTTCTTTCCAGAGATGCTTTCTGTAATCTGTAGCAATATCATCTCGATAAGGGGAAAAAAGTAAGCAGGAAACAAAGGACACTTGGTGTTGCATGGTTTTTCTGGCTTTTGGTTAAGCTCATGTGTAGGTTTTCCGCTGTCTGTTAAGTGTCTCATTTCTGCAGTGGGAGTGTGCCTGTGTGCCTCTGATAGACAATGTCAAACTCTAATACCTTGATCTATCTGTATCTAATATCATTTTAGGCAGTCATCCAGCACCGCAAATAAATACATCTTGATTGGTAAGGAAACTACTTGAAGGAATCAGATTAAAAATGCATTGTCAAGTGGCAAATATTCAAATATTCTCCTTTAAGCATTGTCTTTAAGAATATTTTTACAGGTTATCTGCCAGCATATCTGATACTGATAAGAATTCACCAGTATTTAAAGAATATATAATCTTCCAGAAATTGCAAATACCTACAAGAAGAATCAGATTTGCCTTAGTTCAATGAAGGGGAAAAAAAGACAGAGAAACACCGAGCTTGTTAAGGTTTTTCTGAAAGAAATACTAAAAATCCTTTTGCTTTTGTCCTTGTCCCCTCTGTAGAATTGTGCACTGTTCATGTACACCACTGGGGAAAAATATGTTAACATAAAGAGGGCTGGTGAATCACAAAGGCGAATTCTTTATGTAGCTTGTTTCCATATGAAAGTAGCAACATTTGTGCATAAATGGCTTGCAGCATTTTTTTTATGAATTGGGCCCTAAGAGCTCATGATTGTCCTTGCTATTCAGTTTTCAGTCATTGGGTAGCGTTGAAACAACAGGAGGAAAAAAAGGAAACATTTTGTACCTGTGGTACTCACTTGGACAACAGAATCTTAGTAAAATAGCTACGGTCTTTTACCTTTTTGTTACAAATTATACAGGGAGAAAATTATGTGTGAATCACTGAAAAGGAAAATAATATATTTCTGAAACATTAATAGTCAGTGCCATACTCCAGATAAGGGGGGGTGGGGGGCTGTGGAAATTGTTACACTGATTTTTCTATCTGATTTAAATTCACTTTCCAATCTTCACTAACCTGGCTGCTGCCCTGACAGAATCAAATTTTGTATGGAAAGAGAGATGATGATTCTCTCATCTCCCAGTTAGTAGTGCTTTCCTTTCTTTTCTTTCTTTCTTTCTCTTCCTTTCTTCCTTTCTTCCTTCCTTCCTTCCTTCCTTCCTTCCTTCCTTCCTTCCTTCCTTCCTTCCTTCCTTCCTTCCTTCCTTCCTTCCTTCCTTCCTTCCTTCCTTCCTTCCTTCCTTCCTTCCTTCCTTCCTTCCTTCCTTCCTTCCTTCCTTCCTTCCTTCCTTCCTTCCTTCCTTCCTTCCTTCCTTCCTTCCTTCCTTCCTTCCTTCCTTCCTTCCTTCCTTCCTTCCTTCCTTCCTTCCTTCCTTCCTTCCTTCCTTCCTTCCTTCCTTCCTTCCTTCCTTCCTTCCTTCCTTCCTTCCTTCCTTCCTTCCTTCCTTCCTTCCTTCCTTCCTTCCTTCCTTCCTTCCTTCCTTCCTTCCTTCCTTCCTTCCTTCCTTCCTTCCTTCCTTCCTTCCTTCCTTCCTTCCTTCCTTCCTTCCTTCCTTCCTTCCTTCCTTCCTTCCTTCCTTCCTTCCTTCCTTCCTTCCTTCCTTCCTTCCTTCCTTCCTTCCTTCCTTCCTTCCTTCCTTCCCCTCTCTCTCACTCTCTCTCCTTCTCTCTCTCTCTCCCCCTCTCTCTTCTCCTTTTCCTTCTTTCCTTCCTTTTTCATTGATTTACAGAATATCCTGAGCTGTAAGATACCCACAAAAATCCTCTAAGTCCAACTCCTGGCCCAGGAATTACACTATGTTCCTGGGAGTGTTGTGTCTAAATGCTTCTTGAACTCTGTCAGGCTTGGTGCTGTAACCACTGCCCTGGGGAGCCTGTCCCAGTGCCCAACAACCTTCTGGGTGAAGAAACTTTTTATAATATTTAACATTGCCATCAGGGAAGAAGACTGGCTTGGCTGAACAGGGAGCTTTTGCACAAAATCAGAGAATAAAGAAGGGTTTATTTATACCATTTGGAAGAAGGGGCAGACAACTCTGGAAGAGTACAAGGATGTCATTAGGTCATGTAGAGAGAGCATTAGACAGGCTAAAGCTCAACCAGAACTCAATCTGGCCACTGCTGTGAAAGATAATAAAAAGTGTTTCTATAAATCCATCAACAACAAAAGGAAGGCCAAGGAAAAATCTCCATCCTTTATTGGACATGGGGCGAACATTGTCACCAAGGATGAGGAAAAGGCTGAGGTACTTAATGCCTTTGCCTCAGTCTTCAACTGTTGGGTTCAATTTACCCACTGCTTTTCTGATCACACATTGTTCCCTCCCGCTTTCCCTTGCCCCTAGTCCTGGCCACCTCCTCAAGTTTCCCCTATTGGTTCCTGTACCCCAACCCCGCCCATGTACCGCCCCTGCGATCTGACAAAACCCCCCCTGTGCCCAGGTCACGAGGTCTCTCTGCCTCTGGGGGTCAGTGGGACAAGGTGTACCCATTAAAGACCCTCTGAAACACTCATGGAGGGACCCTTCTTGCCTCCTTCACCATCACTGTGTTGTTAGGCTGACAGCTAACAGAGCAAGAGTGTGGGGCCATCCGAAATGGACTGCTGGAGGACAGAATGGCTGTCCTGCCCTAAGAGGCCCCGCTGCGCTCCCAGGGAAGGCTGCAGCATGCTAAGCTAGACCTAGCAATTCCAACAAACTGTAAGACCAGTGATCACCGGGGCAACCGGCCTCCTGAGCTGTTTGACAGGGATGGGGAGCAGAATAGACCCCCTGCAATCCCGGGGGAAGTAGTCAGTGACCTGCTGTGCCACTCAGACACCCACAAGCCTGTGGGACCAGATGGGATTCACCCAAGGGTACGGAGGGAACTGGCAGAAGAGAGATCAGTGCCTGCCCCTCTGCTTCCCCCACGGAGGAAGCTTTAGACTTCAGTGAGGTCTCCCCCAGCCGCCTCTTCTCAGCCACTCCTCAACTGGCTCCCCTTCATCATCTGCCACATATTAAACATTAACATATTCAGGAGGAGACAGGTAGATTTATCAGGTTGTTATACTAGAATTTGTCTGTAATGCAGATAACGGTTCCTTAATTTTGCAATACGTGCAGTTTTGGGAAATGCATCCAAGTACTGATAATGCATCCAAGTACTGATAATGATAATCTGATTTTTACTCCGATTGTGTGATGAGACCAGAGATAGCATCACTGACCTATATGTTTGTGTAATAGCCAACTCTCCTTGAGATTTGTGCATTAAGTAAACAAACTGAGAGTGTAGCCACCGTCAAGAGTTTCGTAAAACTATGCTTTAAAAAAGCCTATAATTAATGTTTTTAAGTTGAAGGAGAAAAAAATTATGGTGATAACTACCACTACTTGGTGTAAATTCTAAAATAATCTTAAACTTTAAGTAGTTTTCTTCAGATTAACATTTTATTCTAGATTTAGAATAAAAGATTACCTATGTAATGATCCTTGCCTACAAACTTCTAAATTAATGTCATAAGGAATTATTTTATGAATTGTTTCCACTGACAGAAATTAGACACTGTCATATATGTCCCTCAGCCCACTGTCAGTCTGTCTAGTAGTGAGGAGAGTGAACCTGTCTCATAGGTAATGTATCCAGCTTTAAAATTGAAATGAACAAAAGAAATCCTGTTCCCTATCTCTATATCCCCCTGAGTTCATAAGCACAAGAATATTTCGAGGCTGTCTTTTTTCTTCTGCTTTCTTTTTTCTCCCAGTCTAGACAACTAACTAGCAGTCCATCAATAGGAGATTCTGCAGCAGGTTTGGGAGACAATTGCTTGTAAAATGAAACAATCAACCTGATCTCCTGCGCTTCCAGGCTGGGTGTGATAGTAGGGCTTAGAGTGGGCATGTGTTTCCTTGGTTATTGGGGGCAGTTGTTCAGCACTTCACCCTCCACCCTTCCACGTGGCATTACCAGTAGCCTCTCTTTGGAACTGGGCTGAGTAAACTAGCATTATTTAGCCCAATCTCACTAACAAATCTGATCATTAGTGTGTTCTAAAACTCAGTGCAATGGGCTCCTGCTCTGAACTGGCTACATGGTGGAAGGGGAGGAGGACCTGGCAGCAAGCAAATGACAGACTCAATTGTAGATCAATGTGGTGATTGTATCAATTTCAGATTCTCTACTAACAATAGGTGTCTGATTGGACACCACTGACTTTATTGGGAGGTAGATGAGATGTAATATACCTTCCAGTGCATTAGTTGTTTCTGCTGATTGGATGAAGGATAAATTTCACATAGAGGGCAGTTTGAGTCCCATCATTCTCACAATTACGTTGAACACCAGCTAAAAGTGTCCTGTTGCTGCTGCACTTTACAGCAGCAAATTAGAAGGATTTTCCTAATGCATTTCCTCACCATAGTCTGTGCAGCATCATTTTTCTGTAAACTGAGATCTGGGTCAAAATGTCTCACTGTTCTTAATTTCAATAATTCCATTTAAAGGGTAATCACTTTCTCTAGAAAAGGAAAAGGACAATAGAAAGAATAAACAGAACAGTTGGACTCATGGAAATAGCACAAATAAATTGAATGCTAAGAAGCTTTTATTTCAGTAAATCTTGTTTTATTCCAGAAGACAGCAATGTAAACTATGCAGTGAAAATAGCCATTAAACAAATCAACACCCTCTTAATCTCATAACCCTACCTCACCCCCTCCCCCCCTCCATGAACTTTTACAATGCTACATTATCTAGACCACCTCCCTTTGTTTGAACCACCAATTTAACTATGCAGAAATTAATGTGAGATTTTTCATTACTGTTTTGAAGATTCAGTTCTCTAATAGGGTGAAGTCTCTTCTAGTGATCTAGTAAAGGGAAGGAGGCAGGGGGAAGGAGGTTGGAAATCCCAGAGTTTGCTGAAGAACATGTTCTTTTTCTTCCACAGACTTAAAGCTTTGCACGTTAGCTCTGCTGGCTCAAGGCCAGACTGCATAGTACCTTTTAGAGTCACACCCTAAGACCCCAGTTCATCAAGATACTTAAGCGTTTGTCTGATGTTTAGTATATGAAGGAATACAAGTTAAATTGGAGTTTAATTATGTGATTAACTCCATTTATTTAACATTTTAAGCAGAGCATATAAACAGACCATGTAAATAAAGGGTGGAAGAGTTTCTTTCAAGAGTAATTCAATAGCTGTTAAATATTTTCTATATGGTTCATGAATTGTGTGGCCTCATGTATTTACCTTTTAATTGTTCAAGACTATTGGGATTCTAAAAACAAACAACTGAGAACTAATCTGATCTAAGGAGCTTTCCAAGGAACTTTTTTATCATTTATCAAGCCCCCTTTGCTCTGTTAGACTTCACAGAATGACAAGGCTATTTTCAAGCCGTAAACCCCCATGCCCCATGCAGTTATGGCATGCAACCAAAGAAGTCTGGAGGAGAAAATGAAGTCATAATTAACAACAGCTGCTTACACCCAGCATTTTCTAAATAACAGCCAAAGATTTTTCTTTTATTTTCTTTTCTTTTCCCCCCCCCCCGAAATCCAGAATCAACTCAGACCCTATTGATTTATCTTCAGGTTAAAAAGAGGAAGCCTCACACCAGTCTCTGGGGGTCTCTTTGTTGTCCAAGCAGTGCAGGAAACTCTCATCACAGGTCATTTGAGAAAGGTTTCACTGTTGTTTGCTTGTTACATTCAGTGAACAAAATCAAAGCAAAATGACAGTAATTTCCTTTACTCATGTATTGTTATTAATGTGGTGCAAGGCTTTGTCATCAAAGCACATGGGAGTGTTCTGTCCTTTAGAGGCTAATATTAAAATATAGAATGGAATGGTCATGTTTTATTGGCTTAGCCTTTCCCTGCACTGCTTATAAAAACAGACAGTGCTTTAAAATGTCTCACTAATGCTCATTTTCCTGAGGGTGGAGTTGACCTCAAGTAGTTTACAACTTGGCTGTTAGTTAAGACTAATTAACTTTGACTTTGTTGTTAGAATAGTCTAATCTGCAGTTTCATCTTAAAGAAGTCAAAAAATTGTACATTCAAGTGAAACAATGGAAATAGTGATTGTTTATATATTGGCTATATAAGGAGGTCTTTTCCTCCACAGTTTTCATCTTTATCTTTCTAAAATGTCTGTGGTTTCACACACTTTTACAATTTTTTTTTAACCTGGACCAGAGCTCTTTAACAGTGAGAAACACCCTTTGTAGCTTGCATGCCTTTTCTGCTTGTTTCCAGGTCCTGTGAGTAAACAACACAATTACGTTTTTAAGCAGTCTGTCTCATGGGAAATAACAATTTTTCTTGAAATGGTACAGCTTAATACTTCTAAACAAAGAGCATTGTGCTAATGACTAAATTTGCAATGCATAATTGTATCATTAATCCTTGACGTACTCTCTTTGTGGGGCCTTCCTTATAGCATTATCACTTTGTAAGAGTAAGCCATACTTTACTTTTGGGAAAAATTATTTTATTCAAGCAAGAGGAATGGAGAGGCTTGTAGTTTAATTATGTTAAAATCACAAAAATGACCTTATCATACCACTTCAACAAAGAACTAATTTGCATTAGAAAATAACTTTTGAGTAAATAATTTTCTCTAATAACAAAAGTAACATAGGCTTAGTTTATATAATAGCCATGAAAGTGGTCTTAATGTAATGTTTGGCTTTAATATATCAATCTTATCAATACATTCAACATTCCTTTAACTTAAGTAAAAGCTAGACAATTCAGGTTTAGAGAAATGATGGCAATAAAATCTAAACAAGTCTCTTTAAAAGTTTGTTTTGTTTGAATCTTCATCCTCAGAACATAAAATTGAAAACTATTTAGGAAATTATTGCTATGACATTAGTATTTCAAATTATTTTGATTTCTTTTGATGAGGTGAAAGCCCCAAAAAAGAAACTTCTAAAGTTCTAAAGTTTGTATCCAGGTCCCACAAAGTATTTTGGACAAATTAACTACCATTACAACAGATGAACACTACATTCATAGGTCTGAAGACTGATATCATAATGTCATATTTTATTAAGATAGCATTAAGCAGTACAAAAATACTCTTAAACTAATTTTGTTAGAGATATTTTATGATGTCTTGAGCTGGACTAAAATATCAAACTGGACAGACTGTGAATGAAGCTGTACAAAGGTGGTCAAGGAAACCTCCCTCACTGTATTAATCACGTTAGTAAGCTTTACTGCCTGATGGACACCACAACAGCACTACCAAAAAACACAGGCTAAGTCAGCTGTAATTTCAGTCTTACAGTAGCCTGATCACTGTCTCAAATATGTTGAGTTGTGCATAAGCCTTCCATTAGGTGTTTTCCACTTGAGGATTTTGAGAGGATTTTGGAGGAAAGAAGACAGTATCCTTCCATTGCAATCAGGAGTTTTAGTAATTAATTCAAGCAGTTCAAAGAGTAAGGAGTTGGATGTTGATTGGAACTTGAGCACTTTGTTGCACAAGTGAAGACCCAAAGGCTAGAACTCCTGCAAAATGTGGCATTTTGATCCAATAAACTTTCATTTGCGGAAGCAGTGATGCCCAAAAAATCTTCCCCTTTTCTGCTGAGCTTCTGCACCTGGTCTCTCTGGTATCTCTAGCTCTACTTGGTTAAGTGCATGCTTTAGTGTCTCTGTTCATATTTGTGAAGTAGGAACAATACATCCTCGCTCTAAAGAAAGAGGAGCAAAGGCAATGTAGGCAGTGGGATGACGTATGCATAATCAGGCAAATATGTTCAAGTCACTCTGGCTACTTCTCTGCTATTAACAAGGGCTCAGAAGAGGAGGTTTGGGAAGGAGGGGCTCTCCACCTTGCCCCTCTTTCCTCAAAGTTGGCTGTGATGCTGCAGTGATGCAGTTCACAGGGGCACTGGCCCTCTGTGCTGCTCTGAACTGCCATGACTCTCAGCCTGACTGAAAGTGGTGGTCTCTCTCAGGCAGGCAGAGCTAAGTAAGCTTCTGTTTGTTGTGCAGACTGAGATGAGAAAATAGGTTTAGCCTTTCCTCTCAAGAAAACTGTGACTTCGATTCACTCTAATTCACCTGATGAATAACTAGCAAATACTAAAACTTTGAGCTATGGTTAAAATGGGATTCTAGTGTACAGGACAAGGTGCTTGATAATGTTTTTGCATAGATCTGTACTGAATTTTTTGCAATATGACATTCCATGCAAAGTCTTCAGTTAATGCATCTTATTCCTTAATATCTTTGGCTACTTGAAGTGTGACATGTAGGTGTGTTTATGCTTACCTAGTTCAACACTCTTGTGATTTAATTTTTCATGTTGTCTTATTGTCTGCCTTCATTTGCTCTTCACAGTGTGCCTTCAGGAGATATTTTCATGTTGTATGATTTTTGACATCCCCAGTGATCTGTTAGACTAACTGTCAGCAGCTGGAACTACTCACCATTTTTTTTGCCCTCATCCCTGTTCTTCAGGTAGTCTTTTCTGCTTGTAACACTCTTCTTAGCAAGCATGATCGGGCAAAGAAAGTAAAATAAATTGCTCTCTAAAATCAAATTTTTCCTAGTTCTTAAAACTGTATGTAGTTTGTTAAATACTATGGAGTTGGTTTTTTGGGGGTTTTGTTTTGGTTTGGTTTTTTTTAAGTGGAGTGAAGCAGACCTTGCGGTGTAGTAAATGCAATAGGAAAATGTATTGCATGCAAAGGTCTCTTTGTGCTCTTTCAGCCTCCTTTTTAAGCACTTGTGACTGTGTTCTACAGAAAGGCGCTAAGTTTTAGTGAGGACATGCAGACTTAACAAAGTGTAGATATTGTGGTTGTTCCAGTTGTTCAAGAAACTTTAGTGACAACATGTTTCTCATCCAAATGGACAGAGAGGGAAACTGAATACCATGGTGGATATATCTCCAATTCCAGTATTGTGAGGTTTTGAAAAAAAGTATTGGGACGTGATTCAAGGAAAAAGATTCAGGGAATGTGCCTTTGAGAGCTAAATGTGACTTGTTGCATTTGATATTCCTTTTTTCTTTTAAATAAGTACTGTTGCTAGGTAATGGATGTATGTTCCTACTGGATTTTTAGTTTCTTTGGTCTAGATTACCACTGGAGAATGTTCTAGATTTTAATTGAAAAGTGAGGCATGTTATTTTCTTTTACATGGGCATTTCAGTCTGCCTAGACAACAAATTAGTGTCTTTATAACCCCAGATTTAGCTATTGAAGCTGCTTCACCTTTATGATATTTTATTTAAAAAAAAAAAAGGTGGGGGGATTGATTTTCTGAAGTAGTCTTTGGGCTGGAGCAGCGTTGCAGAGAGGAAACTAGAACAGTTTGCATGAGGTTAATGTGCAGGTAGTACAGAGAAAGAATTATAGACTCCTATTTGCTAAATATACCTTCAAGTTTGCTGACTAAACCTGTTTCTGCAACCATGCTAACTTTCTGCTGAATGTGTGAAAAGGGTACCTGCTCCTTAGTCCTGAAGCAGAGAATGGGGCTTGCTGTCTGCCGATAGCACAGAATAAATCTTTTCAGATTACTGCTTTAATGCGACCAACTGTCAGTCAGCCACCAAATTTTACTGGCTATTTTAACATTAACATTATTTTAACAAAGCACTCAGAAATAATTGTGACACTTGAAAGTGAAGAAATCTTTTTGTGACCATTTGCCAAAATAGTCATATATAATAGCAGATAAATCTCTTTCCAGATTTCTGTATTTAATCTGCTTTTAATGTTTCACAGTGAAATTCATAGAGTTTTACCCTGCTAGCCTCCAAGAATACTGTGACTAGGAAAAAAACTTAATTATGATGAATCATCTGCAACACTTATGGTGAAAAATTTATTTCTAAGTCTTGTTAGTTTCTGTTGTTTTGAAAGGCAGTTTGCTGACTGTGAAGTAGGCATTCCACTTTCATTCCTGTCTCATATCAATTCTGAAAGATTATTATAAACTAAAGTTGCAAATGTTATTTTCCTTTTACCCATTTAACCATAAAAGGCAGTTCACATTTTGTACATTTTAAATGTAAATTTTAAATTTACCCCTGTACTAGTAAGAAAAACTAGACTGTAAGACCACAAAGAAGTTGCATATGAAGTTACCATTAGCTTAAACTAAACTTGCATGCCCCTCAAACTGCAGTCACAGTGCATGGAAATTACTGATTATTGTTATTAGAATAAAAATGAAATAACACCACTTGTCTTTAATTATAAAAGTACCTTGATAACATATTGGCAGAAATTATGTTATACTCATCTTATTAAACCTCAAAATGGTCTCATAAATTTTCTATTTGACAGGAAGACCCCATATTCTAACTGTTCTCTGCTTGCATTTTACCTCTTTTTCATTCAGGTATATGAATTACACTTACAGGTGGTGTCGGAGTTGCACAGAAAGCAACCATTGCTGTGGGACAGTGTTTTTCTTTAGCTAGGAAAGAGAATCACAGCTCACAACTGTACATGAAGGTTGTGAACTTGCCCATGGTAGAGGCAGAAGCATCAATATGCTCCTGAACATCACCTGTTTAAAGTGTTTATTCCTTTCTGGTGCAAATTTAACTGAAAGTTGAAAGTGGTCCTCAGTTGCAGCATCAACATTGTATTATTTGTGCTATAGTCAAGAGTGCTGGTTATAGCTGTGTGGGCTACTGTCCTCTGAGGCCTTTTTGGAGACAAGACGTGTATCTCTTGAGTCTACCCTACCGAGAAAATCTTTAAAGAAATAAATAATTGGTTTGCCAAGAATATTTTGTGTGGGTAAGCTCATTGATCCATTGGTTGGAGAAAGCCACTCTGAGGGTGGATGAGAGGAATAGACATATAGCCATCCCAGGAACAGGAAACAGTCCCAAGCCTGTATTTTACTGTAAAGTATGTAGATATCAGTTAAAATGCTCAGTGAGTGCAGAACTGGGCTCTAGCTAAGAAATATTTGTAAAGGAATGTAGCTTGTCCCAAGGCTACACAGTTGTCTCTGTGGCACTTTTGCAGACAACCTCTCTCTTTTCTTGTAAAAAATGGTAAAAATAAACAGGTAGAAAGAGGATATCATTAATGTAGTAAAGGAGTAAATCTGATTGATTAAGTCCTAATCATAGTTGACTTAGGAAGGTTTTTAAACTAATTTCAGTACAAAGCTATTCCTTGGCCCAAAAGTACACACTATTTTCATGGTGTATAACACCTTCAGTATGATTAGGAAAATGCAGATTTTACTCAGCATGCATGTGAAGGATAAATAACTAGACCTTTTAAAAGGCAAACAAGAAAAAACCCTGTATCCATGGTACTGCCAGAGATCCCTCATCACAACCATATTTGGTAGAGATTAAATCATGTGGATTTTTATATATACTTCTTTCTTATGTCATATCATTTTGCTAGAAGGAAGATAACACTGGCTAGTTTTTAGGGCAAGTTTCTTCTTTCTTTGTGGGAAACAAGGGCTAGGGTTTGAAACTTTCCTTTAAAGGGTGCAATGGTACCTCCCTAGTACCTGTTGCTTCATAAATTGTGTCATTTTCCTCAAGTGCATATGGAGTTGAAATACCTTCAGGGAGTGGTCTAATCCTGATTAGATGTTCACCTAGTTCAAAAAAGAAAAAAATGCCAGCAGGTACTATTAGATGCCAGCTATGTGCTCAGAGTCCAGAACAAGAAGCTTTCTTCTCTGGGTGATGCAAATGACATGGCTGAGGTCAGAGTGCCCAGCAGGAAAGTCTGGAGGTCAGCATGAGTTGTATTGTCTTGTTTACAGGTTTGGCACTGTAACTTCTTAAAACTGAAGAAATTGAGACCCTGAAAAGTATTGGTATTCTTGTGTTTAAAGTAGTAAAATTGTTGCTCATATGGAAACACATTATGATGATAAACCAAGTCTTACACTTTTGCATGCATGTTTCCAATGGGTTTGTCTCAGAATGCTAAATTTAAATGATTAACCAGAAAAGAACAAGACTGTTGCCTTAAGAGTAAACACTATATATATATATATATATATATATATATCCTTCATGACACTGTATTTCTGAAGAAAAAGGTGCCTCAGCTGTAGCCTGATATATCTAATATATCGCAGAGAAAAGATGTGAGAGTTGCAGACTGTTCAAGCCCAGCTTCATGTCTGCATCTCCCAGAAACTTTGGTCCCCTCATACCTTGCTTGTGCAAACTGTTGTGAAGCTGTCTCATTGTTGAGCAGGTTTGTCCTCCTGGCCAGCTCTGGGCCTTTTTGTAGTCCTGCAAAACACTGGACCATCCTCCTGTGCCTGATCTTTAGCAGGAGGCCATTGCCCTTGAAAGTAACTTCTCTGGTTAATCCTTTCTTCATGTAAAATGCTTTAATAGAAAGAATTATGTGTTTTCTGTGTCTGGATATCTCTGGATACAAGAGAAAGAAACAGCAGAAACTAATTATGTTCTTGGATAAGATTAAATACACATGGCACAGTTTTAAATATTCCTTATCCCAAAGAACTCGACCTTTGTGACACAACTTTCTACAGATATTTCCATATGCTAATTCTAATGGTGGAGTTTTGTCAAAATATCTAACAGCCAGTACCATTGCAATTCAGTTTAATTAAGTTCTTGAAGTACACATCAAAACTGACAAGTGGAAAAACACGAGCTCTTCTTCAAATGTATCAGTCAGTACATAAACCTATACTCTGTAAGATACCCTTTTGCTGCCTTGTTTGTAGATTGCATCACAAGTCATGCACTATCTTCCAGTGCCTGATGTAGAAGATGGTGTGCCTGCCATGATTTTAAGAGTGGTTTATCTTGAGTAATTCCATCATTAGTTGGTTACCATGTTCGCGGGCTCTTCACTTTTCATTTCTGAGACTGAAACAGTCTTTTTTTCTTTGAAGACTGACTTTTGAGGTTCCTTCCACACTGCTGTGTGTATGAAGTTGTCATCCTGTCCATTCAGCTGGTCTTTCCCTAGCTGCAAGGGTTTGACCCCCAAACCTTTCAAGGATATTTTTGTCATGATCATATCTGACAAAAGATGAAGACAGCAAGTTACCAGACTGGTGTGAGACAGCAGAGTCCCATCAAGACGCTCAGGGACCTGACCAGCTGCACTGTGAGGTGGCCCTGAGGGACAGGGCTGCCACAGCGTGGAGAAGGGACGGCTTTGAGTGCACCTCAGAGTATCTTTCTGCCTATGACCTGCATGTTGAGTAGACAGGTGCAGGCTCTTGACAACCTGATGGTATCATGAGAAACAGTAAGTGTACATTAAAACATGACAAGTTCAGACTGGGGATAAAGGGAAGCCCTTTCTTCATGGAGACATTCCAGAGTGGAACAGGTTTCCCAGAGAATCAGAGTGGTCTGTATCCTCAGAAGTCTTGAACACTAGGGTTGGGAAAGTCGTGAGACATGTGGTTCAGTCTTCTCAGTGGTGGCTCTCAGGCAGAACTGTTGGTAGAAGCTTGGATAGGAGACCTCCAAACACCTTTTCCAACTGGGATTTATCCACGTTAAAAGGACAATAACAACAGACCTTCCTCCTCCCCGAAGAAGCAGTGATGAAAGGATGGAAGAAACTGTTTCCAAAGGCAGCTTCCACATTTGGATAACAGCCAAAACAGAACTCTTACATCAGCGCTTTTCTGTGAATGCCCGGCTGAGACAGAAGGCAAGTGTACTTGCTGGTTCAGCCTTGTTCCCTGAATGGTTTCAAAATTAAGTGCATTTTCAAAAGGAAAACTTTGCACATGAGAATGTACTTAGATGCTTTGGGCTACACTGGCTTTTCTAAGTATCGTCTTTGTGGAACAATATAGTTGGGTGATGAACTGACGGTTGTTGTATGACTGATGTTTGTATTGAGCAAATGCAAATAATGTAATACAAAAAGAACTAAATAGTTAGTGTTAGCAGAATTTTCATGCGTAACAGACTAATATGAAAGAAAAACACTTGGGGAGAAGCAAATATATAAAAAAGGAAATTGATATTCCTTTACTCTTAAAAGTTAATTGAACTACATGAAAAAAACCACTCTTATTTTCAATGTAAAAATTATGATACATATGAATTATGTATTTATGTATATTAAACAATGGTATAGCTCCTAATTAAGATATTCTTTAGTCTCCTATGAAGACAATTTGACAAGCATTGCAAAAACAGAATGATGTATTTTGTGATACATTATCTCCTAGAAATTCACGGTAGATTATTTGTATAAATCATGCTCTCTTGCATTTCATACAGTATCCTCAGTGCCCAAAAGGTGTGTGTGTATGTATATATATAAAAATATGTATACACATATATATATATGTGCAGTAAAACAATGAACAGTTCTCTACAGCTTCTGCTGTTTCTTCAGGGTTTTTTCTTCAGGTCATCCTGAGTGGCACACATCTTTGAAACATTATTAAATCTTAAACCTTAAACCTCATTTGCTGTGTTTTTTGAACTGTTTGAATACAGTATTATTTCTTGCAAAGACATAATTAAAAAAAAAATAAGAAAAGAAAAAGAAAAAAATAAAGCTGAAGGACTAGATTACTAGGAAAAAAACCCCAAATATTTTTGTGTTTCTGTACTGCCCCATCAGAGAATGACAGTATATTGCAAAGATATATTTGGTGTCTGAGGTAAGGACAGAAAATCTCAAAGCACCTGATAAGGTGTTTATCATCTTAACACTTTTCTAGTTGACATTAAAAAAGGGTTTTTTTTCTTCAAAAGACCAATATTTAAAGGGTGTTGATTTATGTAAATCAATAATTTATCAACTTGTTCTCTTTCTTTGCTGCCAACCAGATGCTTCTAGGTTTGCACTGCCAGACGATGTCAGCTGCAAAGCATAATGGCCTTGTGCTTCATGTAGAAATAAGAACATAAATATTTAAAAAATCTTGCTACAGGAAGTGAGGGGGAGTTAGGTTGGGGGTGAGAGATTTTGCTGGTTTTCCGTGAGAGTACTGCAGGTCTACATATTTTATGGGCTGGTTTTATCAGAAGTGGAGGCAGGGACATTTCAGTCTGATTTTTATCTCCTAACAAGACTGACAGACCCAAGTCTTTTCATGGCAATTTGTTGAAGACATCTGGTGAAGCTTTCTAGGGGATGAACACACAGCAGAGTGTTTCTCTGGTGTCAGTTGGCATGGCAACTAGTAAAAGACTATTCAACATCCATAGGTTTCAAAAAGGTTGAAGCCTAGTTGAAAATCCATTTGGGCTCCTATCTGCAAAATTCTTCTTTTGAAAATGCACTAAACCTAATTTCAGGGAACCAGGCTGAACCAGTAAGTACAATTGTGGAGCCTTCTGCCTCAAATAATTTCCAAAGCACGGTATTAACGATTCCAGGAAGCAGAGGCCTGAGATAGACAGCATTACTGGCACTGTACAAAACAGAATATTACCAGAAGGCTGGTAAAGACTGCTGAAGCCTGGGGGTAGTGCAGGGAAAGATGAGATGAGACAGAGGGGAGGAAAAAATACTGTTATCAAAGTTTAATACAGTAATTATAATGAGTCACCACAGGCAAATGACTGATTATGCTTCATCTTTATATATTAAGTAACATAAAGTTTATTCTATACAAGGCACTCCACTCCCTACTTGGCAAGATCAGATCACTCAAACACACCCAACAGCTACACAATATAGATTGCTTATTTTAAAAGACTGGCATAGGAAAATAATATATTGAAAAGTAGAATTGACATGCTTCACAAAAAACCCAAAAAAACCACCACCAAAAAACCACTAAATACATTGTCTTTGATGGATAACTGTGTGAATATTGAGAATTTGCCACCCGGGGTGTTGTCATCCCATAGTTATTAGCCTAATCTTTAATCTCTGCAATGCCAGTACAGGATATAAATTTTGAGAAAAAATACGTTTGGAGTTTGCTTTTTTCTAGAACCCATCCCTTCACAAATACAAGTGTCTTGACAGCTGTTGCAACTTTGTAGAGTCACTTTCTAGATTTAAAATGGTTTATATAATGGATTACACAGGAGCATGCTATAGCTGGAGCTGTAACTGAAGAACCATGTCGAAGACAGGTGTGGATCATCTCAAGGTGCGAGTTTGGTTATGGAAACATGACATTCCTTCATTTCTTTCATGCTGGTGTATACAAAATAGGAACAACAACCAGTTAAAAGAGTCATTCTAGGATAGAAAACTTCTATCTGTGCTCTTTACAACTAGTACAACAGGACTATAGGGAGACGTTTTCATGGGGCAGGGGACTGTGGAATACATAGTGCCTATAGATTCTTCCTTCTTTTCAGAAAAATGAAGTATAGTGATACACCATAAAAGTCCAGGATAAACACACTGTTGGAAGCTGCTGGTTTCAGTATGTTTGGAACCATACACTAAATCAGTAAAACAGGAATTTCTGTAGGGAGAGTATCTGTGTGTATCTGTGCTTATATTTCCCTTTTAGGATGGTTTTCTTGCCTGCTACTATACTAGATAGGTTATTTTGGAATTTACCAGTGTGATATACTTTCTTCTTAAATAAAATTTTTTAAAATGCAAAAGAAATTGATTACTGAGTCTGTGTTCAAAATGCTAGGTTTCAGTTTCCCCTTTACCTGGACCTCCTTAGGAAACCAGATGTAAGCCTTAACAAGGGTTATCCAGGTTAAATGCTATTGCAGTAAACTGTACAGCAGTGGGTAATCTGGCTCTAATTAAAGTTAAAACTTTTTCCTCTTCCCTGCCCCCAAAACTTTGCCTGTGATCTTTTCAAATTTATAGCAGGGAATAAAAGAGAATTCCTACCAAACCTATTGTTCCTCACCCCAAATTATGATGATATATTCTTGACTGTGATAAAGTGACAAATATGTGTACATTTATGTATGAATTTAAAAGTTGAAGTAGAAGCACAAAATTAATCTTTTTTTCAGTAATGAAATTGCATTTGAAAACCTAATATTGTTATATGAGTTGATATGGATTGTTGCAGTGAGATCTCTGTTCAGTCAGACATCCAGTCCCCAGTGTTTCACTTCACTATTTTGGATCTATGAAGATGGTTCAGATGAGATAGATTCAGTCTATGACTACATGTTATTGAAGTACTCTAGCAGTGAGTTCTCTTATTAAATATTAAGTTGGCAGAAATTGTTATTTTGGTGCTTTCTTACTTGGGACACAAATACAAGATCATGTGTGTTATGAGTGGAACAGTGAGAGCTGGTGCCACCCTGATATCCTATTGATATATTTTTAGAAGTAAAGAAACAATGGGTACTGTTTACATGAGGCTCTAGGACACTTCATTTCAGGAGGGAGCGAAGTTTGATACAGAATTCACAGAATCACAGAATTGTTGCCTCTCAAGACCATCTGTTCCATCCTCCCAGTGAAGAGTCCTCTAGAGCGTGTTACTCAGGATTGTGTCCAGACAGCTTTTGAAGACCTTCATGGATAGAGATTTCGCAACTTCTCTGGGTAACCTGCTCCAGCACTTGGTCGCCCCACAGCAAAAATTGTTTCCCGGTGTTCAGAGGAAACCTCCTGTGTCTGTGCTTGTTGCTTTTTGTCCTTCCATTGAATAGAGCCTGGCCTGTCTTCTTTGCACCCTCCTTTCAGGTTTTTGTAAACACTGATAAGATTTCCCCTTTCATATTCACTGTTCCCAGACCCTGTGATCCAATTTGTTACTCTGAGGAGCGTGCATTTCTTTGCCTTTTAATTCAGTGAGAAGAAGCATGCTTGCATTTACATTATTTAGTTCTTTTTAAGGGCAAATATTTAGCAAGCACTCTGAAAACATACCTGACAGCATACTGAATACCATTCTGAAAGCATACTGAAATCGGTATGGCTGAAGCTAGCCCTGTCCTAGATGCAGGAGAAGATAATGGCAAGGACTTAAAAATGTTTAGCCTCTGTTACAGGAATGACTGCAGATGTTGGTTGGTTGGTTTTTTTCTCTATTTCTATTTCTGGGGCAGTAAAGTTTATTTTAGTCATCAATAGTTTTGAGCCTTGAATAGCCCCTCATGGGACCCAGCATTTCCAGTAAACAGATAGATGGTGACCTAAAAGTGAATCCAATTAGGTGTAATTTAATCTTTTTTGTTTTGTTTCTTGAGCATGTAGCAGCATAAATTCCATATCAAGGAGAAAACACCCTGATTTCCCACAACATACCTATTTTCTTTGTCAGGTAAATCAATGCGTTTATCTTTACAAGATGTTGTATTTTGAGGGAACAAGCGCCTTGTTTCAAATTGAGTCATCCGTACTGAAGGTAGCCCATGGGCTTCAGCCTCCACAGATATGTGGACAACCCACATACAGTAACTACTTTGCAGTGCCTGTGGGTAGGGCATTTGTTCAGTTACAGTTCCTCTTTTGATCAGTTCTCCTCTGTATGAAAATAGCAGCCTGCTGTTAAGGAGTGCAGCTGTAAGGAGTGTGTTACACCAGTCTGAATTCCTTGTTAGCTCCAAAAATACTAAAACTTTTGAGAGACATTAATTAAAGAGGGAGGGGTGTGGGGGTTAGGGAGAAAGAAAAGACATTAAATCATCTAGTTCCATGCTTGAAATGGTGATTAAACTTCATTTGCCCTTTTTGTTGTTCTTCAGTGCCAATACAATTGATTTACTACATTTCAGAAAAGGGATCCTAGTTTTATTCCTTCTACCTTTTACTTTGTGTACATCAGAGTATTAGATTCAATTTTGATGTAGTCTTTCTTTCAAGATATGCCTATTTCAATCCATGAACTGGATCCACTAAGTGAAAAATTAAACTAAAGATAAGTATTATTTAAGTGATCTTCTATGGTATTATTGCAAAGCCTTAATAAATCACCTGCAGGAGGTTGCCTATCTTTATCTTGGTTTCTGCAGTTATAAGCAATGTTCCTTTTTCACTAAAGAAATAGCAGAATTGTTATTATTTAATTATTTAAACATTTCTGACTTGATAAATATTTTACGGATACATTAAAATTATACATCATCTTTAGACAACCTAATTTTGATTGGCTACTGATTAATAACTGAACAAGTAACTGGCCTTCAACATAAAATATACAGATTACTTAAAATAAATTCTGTTTTCAGAATATCCATTATCTAATCATGTGTGATTTAACAAAATGATTTAGAAGAGCAACCAGGCTTAAACAAAATTGACCCTCCTAAAAATCCTTCAGCTACAGATGGTGATTTCTAACCAATCATGGCAGAGAGAAGCTATTACTTTATTCTACAAATAAAGGCATACTTTAAAGGTTAAATAAAAGTGAATGGTATAACACTCCAGTGAATTCTTCCCAGCTTACTCCCCCAGATGCAACTGCTCTCCATTTTAAACCCAGACTTCATTTTTAATTAATACATATCAAGCTGTTCTTAACCTGTTTTCAACACAGTACTCCCAGTCACACTTTAAACTTCAGATATCCTTTAATAAAAATAAGCTGTGTTAAGATCTCAGACAGCTCAGGCAGCCACATACACTCATTGTTTTCTGTTCTAAATCAAAAAAATGTGCTATATAGTAAATCTCTTTTCACTGCGACCCTTCATAAAATGTTGACTGAAAAGCTTAGGTCTGATGGACTCAAAGTGCTATGTGATCGCGTAGGCTGTACTGCGACTCTGAGGCTTACAACCAGGCCCAGCATCAGAAAGTGGATGAAGTAAGATTTTGCCTTTGGGTGACTAGAGCATGCCAAAACCAGACAGAGCCAAAGCCCTTATTCCCTCTGTGGGTTTGGCTTTAAAACTAGGTCGGGGGAAAGTTCCGAGCTCTAAAGCAGGACTGAAATATCCAAAGCAAAAAAAAAAAAAA
>VZTI01001244.1:44946-110321 GCA_013397865.1 Struthidea cinerea
AAAAAAAAAAAAAACCCCACAAAAAAAAAAAAAAAAAAAAAAAGAGAAAAACCAACCAAACAAACCAACAAAAAACCAGAACCCCACAAGCCTAATGTGTCATCAATAAATGTAACCACACAGTGAAAGACAAAAAACAAAAGAGCATTTAGTAAGTGATGAAGATATACCAAAGAAAAGTTAAAACAAACTGCTAAGAAACTTTATGATTTATTTAATATTTCTTTCATCAATCTCCTGGTTGTTTCATATACTAATTTACATTCTACCCAACTACCATTCAACATGAAAAGTTGCAATTAACTAGGTAAGAGTTCCAAGCTGGATGTAGTTTTCAGCAATGGAGGTTTGTGTGCTTTCTTCAAGAACATGAGCAAGAGATAATTGTTTACTATAAAAAAACTGTGAGAGCTGCATGCCTCACTTGTGCCTCTGCCTGCTTTGCCTGTGCTCATTCCTTGGAAATGCAACCCTCTGCTGACAGGTGTCATGGTGGCTTCTCCTGTTCTTACATTTTAACTCTTTTCTGGGATTTTTAACTGGTTTGATTTGGTTTGGTTTGGTTTGGTTTGGTTTGGTTTGGCTTTTTTGATTTGCTTTAGTTTGGGTTTTTGTAATGTNTGGTTTGGTTTGGCTTTTTTGATTTGCTTTAGTTTGGGTTTTTGTAATGTGTCATCTTAGGAAGGGTAAAATTCAGTTTTCTTTACATTACTAAAATGCTGTCAGATTGTGGCAGCTTGTTCAACTTACTTTTCTCTCCTTTTTTCAAAAAATAAGTTTTTGAAGGACTTTACACTCTGCTATTTTCAAGTCATGGAGAATTCAGTTTACCCTGTGCTATGGTTTAACTCCACTGGGATCTTTTCCCACATATTACCCTGAAGCCACTTCAGTTTCGGTATCTTAAAAATTCTTGATATCTTTCTGTTCCTGCAGGCATTTTGCACAGGGAAGCAGAACAATTAAGCCTGATCAAAAACATACTGGCCACATGTAACTAACCTAGCAGGAGCAGGGCATAGCCTAACTCCTGACCCTCAAGCGGAAATTGTTTGGGAAAAGGACAGTTTTCCTGGGCCAGAAAGTCACTGTCTCTACTAGGATGTCAGGCAGTGTACTAGGCAGATCTATAGGGTGCAATTGGTCAAGCTCAGTGTCCCATGTCCTCACTCCCTGCACACCTGCAAATTGGTGCAGGCGCATTCTGGACTGGTCCCATGAACATGAGTTCCAGTCAGGGATGAGAAAGCATGAGGTTTGCTCTTGGGGGTTTGCTTTTTTCCGCTCTTCATGCCCTGAGACAGCTGTGTGATGCCTAGCAGCAAAAAGTCAATGGGAATGGAAAACGTACTTCAATTCAAAATTTTGCTCCCCATCCACACTGAAGCAATAACACGGGCAATCACAAACTGGGGCATAGATTTAACAATTTAAATAACTAATGCTAAGTTTCAGCACTTGGAAATATTTCTTAGCAAAACTGATTTTCTAGCTTTCAGTTCAGTTTTCTAAATTTCCTTCTATTTTGAGCAGTCCTAAGGCATGTCACGAACAAATATATCAGTAGGCAGGCTGCACACTGGAAACCTCCTGGCATCTGAACATTTCATGAGGTCACTTGGTGGTCCATCTGAATCTGCTGGAATGCACTGGAGCTGATGGATTCAGCAACATCTTTCTTAAATAAGTCACAGTTCCCAATTCAGGCTTGTAAGTAACACACTCTTTCTCGATAGGGAGGCTATGGTCGTATGGATGTTCTCTGAAGGAAAAAGCAAGTGTATGTTACATTTTCTGAAATTGCTGATAAATTCACAGAATAGAGCAAGTACACATAAAAGGTAAGGAACTTAAGAACAAATAAAGTAATTCTTATCAGCTCTTGAATTACCTTTAACAGGTAAAGTAAAGTAAATGTTTAATCTTTTTTTTTCCAATATATTTTTCAGCAATTTGATCTTGTTGAAACCCCTTTAGTGAAGAACATGATTTTTTTTTTTTTTTTTTTAGTATTGAAAAATTTTGGATTAATGCTATAGTTTAGTTGCTCGACATTATGTGTATTTTAGATCTCTAGCTTGGGTTATACATACATATGCAGATATACTTTTTCAGAGTCTTCTGATTTAAATTGAGGTATTTTGAAAAGTATTCTACTTTCTTAAGATATGAATTATACTTCTGCCATAAACCTCAGACTGACTGCACAAAATGCAGTCTTAAAGAAACAACAGAAAGTCATGCAAGTAAATCAAAATATGTTTGCATAAATTTTGAAAACTTTCTTTTAAATCTGGACGTTTATTCATCAAAACTCTTCCTAATTTGAAAATAAAATTGTTTGCTCCTATTTATATTATATAAAATATTATTTACATGTCAAAATGAATATATTAAATGAGAATTCTCGTGTCATTTAACATAATTTTCCTTTATATTCTGCAATGTAAGTAATCTAATAAATTGCAGGCTTGCAAAGAATTTCTTTAATTTAAATATTCTGCAGTAACATGAGGCCTGATCATGACTTCCACAAGAGATCTGGTCTATTATACTAAAATATAATGTTCCAGTATATTTGGTCACATGTAGAAATCTGGCATAGAAATCACTGTCAGGATTGTGACAATGGGTTTGAGACCTGTCTGTGCACTTGGGAGCTCTTCACCCATGAGGAGTAGGTGCACGGATACAGAAGGCTGAGTAGATACAATGATTTACATGATTTAGATAAGAATTTTTAGCTTTATAGTGCTGCCAGTGGTGCTGTAAGTAAATTTCTGTCACAGAAATTTTGTAAGAAATTGTGGTGATTGGCAAAGAAAATATCACTGTTATTATCACATTTAGCATGAATGGGTGGCTTTGAGTACAAAATAGTTTCCAGTGCAATAGTTAAGTAAAAACAAATACACAGTCAAGTTGCTTGAAATGTATTCTGGCTCCCTGTCATTTTCCACTTTAATCAAAAGGTGAACTAAATAAGTACTTCACTCGAGTCTGAGGCTGCAGATAAGCCCTTGTTTTTGATAAAATCTGAGCACAATATTGAATTTGAAGCCATATTGTTTAGTATATTTGACTGAACCTTGGCCACTGACATCATATGTACTTATCTCTGTCCCAATTTTCTAATCTGTTCACTGAGCTATTTACCTGTTTTACAAAACATTAAGTCTGAATTAAATGAGGTAGGATTTTGGCCTTTCCTCATGTGGCTTATGAGATGAGAAAGACAAAGCAATGTTTTCTCTCGGTACCTACCCCATCATCTGAAACTGAAGAAACTTTTACAGATCCTCCAAGTTAAGGCCACATTCCCAGAGGAAGGATGATGCCAGAGGTTGTCAGGGGAACTATCAGACCACCATTGCTTACTCCGGCACACTCCAGGCAGCTGTGGAGGTGTGGGGACTTTGTGGCAGCTCTTAATACCTGCCAAATCCTTGGTGATCTTCAATTAAAGACACTGTGTGCATTAAATCTTCTACAGTTACCCATATGCACATCTCTGCAGCCACTGAGAATTTAATCTTGATAAAGATTTGAAGATAGATGTTGGATGCACAGTAACTCATGAGGTCCTTCCTGGCATGCAGCAGACAGCATGTTGGCATGCTTCCCCGTGAACCCCAGTTACAGCCCCATGCTGTCAAATTCCTTATTGGATTTCAGTGGTTTCATTTATGTTTCTGGGGGAAGATTTGTATAAGTACTGCAGCAATGATTTCTACAAATGAAAAATAATACAGATAATACCATGGTCTGCCCTCTTTCCATGATAGATTTTCCAGACATGCTAAAGGAGTCTTGTGACCATGAGTGCCACATTCTACAGGATCTATTAGTCTCTGTAGAGAGTCTTTCCTCCTGCCCATGTCATTATAGCAACCTTCTCACAACTAACTGTTTAGTACTGAAATGGTTGATATGCATGCTTAAAATTGAGAATCTGTTATTTTCCATATGTACAAGAATATCCAGTAGCTTGGAAAATGTTATTGCCATCTGAGACTAGAAGGATTTCTGTCTTTTCAGAAATGTGTGGATGCTTTTTTAAATAAATATTTTTATTTTATAGAATGCTCTTCTGTGTTAAAAAATATATATATTCTGATACGCTGTATGTTCATTTGTTGTCTTTGATCCGAGGCCTTTGAAAAGCAGTCCGCAAAGTGCAGTAATTCTGGATTGGGACGAGAGCCCTTGTTGCACAGGAAGATAATAATGAACCTTGTTACACCCACAATTACTATCACCAATGGAAAAGAGCTTGGCTGGGGAGCTGAATCATGGCCAGTGTGTCCCCGAGATGACTGATTGCAATAATGGCAATGGCTCCAGGTGACAGTTAGCAGCTGGCACAAATTAAAGAAACGTTTCAGCTTCTGAATCAACTGCTTGCAGCAAAGTGGTGTAGAAGAGCATGTGCATTCAACTGCATTGGGCCCTATTATTAATTAAAGATTTCTCACTTTAACCAGATAACAGGCTGTTATCTTCCTGAGTCTGCAGACAGTTTCATTTGGTAACTCAGATGTGTGAACAGTTGCATTAGAAAAGGAAGAAAAAAACCCTAAAATTCTGATGATTTAGAAGTCACTATTCACTGTTCCAGCATTGATCTACCTGAAACCAGCAAGTGGATGTGCTCAGTTTGCAGTCCCAAATTTCTACTAACAAATAGGATAGATTAAAAATACTCCCACTTTTATGTCAGACCCTCCATTTTCTCTTTCAGTTTGCAGTATAGTCATGATGTATACAAAAAAAATCCACTATCTCCTATCCTATCTATCACAGAATATATTATATCATATCCATTAGGCATATTCACAGCATTAAAAACCTGTTAAAAAAACGATATGCTCTGTATATGGACTCCAGTTGAAAGCGAGGCCCTGCACAGCTTGGAGTAAAAGGCAGAGAGGAGGACAGGTGGGGAAAGATGTAAAGTGTTTATTCCAGGCGTTTTGTCACTGAGTCAGAAGTGAGGCTTTACACCCTTCCCATCCTTCACACAGAGGAGTCTGTTTCCAGGATGGAAAGAGATAGAGTGTGTCACCGACTGCAGACCCAGCAAGAAACAGGACCTGGGGTACACAAGAGGCTGTTCTGCTCCTCTCTGAAGCTTCTTTGAGTCATGATATGCAGAAAGGAGTAGGTTTCCTGGAAAACCAGTGTTTTCCATGGAAGTCTTTCACCTGGGTGTTACCTCCATATATTATAACGAAATTTAAGTGCTGGGAAATGGTGTGGTTTGGAGGAAATAGAGAAAGGTGTTTTGAATCTTAAAAAAATTAGTCTCCTGAGGAGTCCATCTGAGTTAGTCCACATGCCCTAAGAAAGCAAATAATATGTTTCTAAGAAAACAAATAATTTGATTCTATTTTTCGTCCATTTGTAAATTCAGAATAGTTTAATGGCATTTAGTGAGGTGAATCTAGACAGCTTGCTTTGCCTAGTACCTTTTAATTGCAATGCTTACAAAAAAATTCACAAATGTCACAACTGGATTAGTTAAAAAACACTGAATCCCTGTGAACATTTTTGTTGAGAATTATATGCCACAGACACACGCATAATTTATTGATGATCCACAGTAACTTTTTATGTGGTTAATTTAGCCTGTGGTTCTTACCTAAGCCCTGAGATGACCTTATATTTGCCACGTGTATCTACAGACTGCTGGCATATGGTGACTGAACCCGTCATGGCTTCAGTTTGATTTAGTTTACTTCCCTTTGGGGGTGAAGTAACCTAACTGAACTACTACCACCTTAGGTGCGTGCTCACATATTATCTCAGTTCAACTAATATATTTTACTGTGATTTTTCTTATTTTATGAATTCAGACTAATACTTTCCAGATGTCTCCATATAGACAACTCTTAAGTAAAACTGAGTCTTACATTCCATATAGTTCTGGGGTTTTTGCCTCTGTTGTTGGGTTTTTTAGAAATTCTGTCTTTGTATTGTCCTCCTTCCAAATGTGGACAGCTTCTTTGTCACTCTCTAGGGTTTTGCTCCTTACATAAATTACTGAGGTGTCCATATTTCTCTTTTATCTTGAATAAGCATGGCATACAGTCTCTGCTAGTCTTGAATTAGTGTAAAAACAAATGTTACACTGTTAAACTGGAATGTTTTTGTAAATGTTCTTGATAAGGCTGTGCCAGGCTCAGCTCTATGTAATCTGCAGTGTATATACTGTTCAATTTAGTTCTATGGGGAAGATCTTTCATTTCAAAACCTAGTTCTCCTGCATCACTTGCTAACTTTTGATATTTGTGCTTGTGATCAGCAAACCCATTATCTTGTACATCACAGATCTCTCACATGCTTTAATACATATGTGTATAAGTTTGTATGTAACAGATCATAAAATTAATGCAGCTTTTAGGTAGAATTTATTACTGTATACTAACAGATGCTCTATCACATATTAAATTTCTTCTCCTACACTCACAGACTTCTTCAATACATCATGAAACTCTCTTTTTCTTATAATGCTCTTACTGACCTCCCTTTTAAAAATGTCCAAAATTTTTTCTATATCTCTAAGGACTGCAGCTGAGGAAATGTTGGCTGCTGCTTGAGGAAATCTACGGTTATTTGAAAAAAAGAAGAAAAAAAAATGTAAAGAGAATGAACAAAATAAATTATGAATGCTAACCACAGTTCCACAATTTTTCATATTTTTCCTCATACTCAAGATGCAGGCTCAGACATTTGTTGGTAAGGTCTCATTATTATAGCTGCATGCATATGTATATATATAATATATTAACAAATTAATAGTACTGCTCTTCAGAAGCAAACAGTCCCAATGAGTTTGAGGTCCTAATACATTTCACAAACTTCTCCACCTCTAGTATCCACCAGCACAAAGCTGTCTGTGCATAAAATGTTAGAGAAGAGGGTTTGCTCGACAGGCTCACAGGGAATGAGCTCCTGCACTGACACCCTGCACGCTCCTGTGTGCTCTCAAGGGCACTCCAGCACTGATGAGTCTCCCAGGGGTCTTCAAGCACTGGTAATTTGCCCAGTCACTTGAGACTGACGCAGAGCTACCTGCTTGACATATCTGTGGGACAAATGCACTTCAGAGACTGAACAAAATAGCAAGAAACATATTTATTAGCCATGCTGTACCCCATATGTATAGTACTAGAGAGGTATATATGCCAGCTTAAAGATGAAATAAGGAAAAAAATTATTTTGTCACTTAATTGCAAGAATAGTGTCAAAAGATTCTAGAAATAAACTAGGTGTGAAAGGAAAGTCCCAAATTGCAAGCGGAGAAATGACAAGGACCTCCATTTTCCTGACAACTTCCTTGGGGAAAGGGAATTGTTCTAAGGATGGGTTAGGCAGCACTGACAGCTTGTCTGTCTGATTTGTGCAAAGCACAGTGCCTCATTCATTTTGATTTTCTCTATAATTTTTTTTCTCAGTGAAGTAATTAGCAAAAGTGGTTATTTCCATATAGTAGTGGTCAGATGATTTAAAAGAAAAGGAAAGAAGAAATTCTCACTTTAAAAGCAAGAGACCAAGTACAGCTAGCAGAATACGGAGTAAATTCATCCCTAAGTAATACAATTTTGCGGTTAATGTTACCCCAAAAATTAGTTTGTTTATTCAAATCTATGGTCCTCTCATATTTGTTTTTTTTCCCTGAAGACTTAGCAAGGCTTACCAGAATTGAACCTGGGTATCTCAATGTACATTTTAATCAAGTAATTAACTGAAAATAGAACAAGCAAATTCTGAAGTTTGTTTATTTTTTGTTTAAAAAAAATAACAGTTTACTTTGAAGATAATTTGTCTTATATAGTGATTTATAGGAAGGTTTGAGACTGTAGACATAACACAGTAACTGCTTGTAACATCCTGACAGCCACTTTCGACTGTAACATATGGGTATGGATATTGGACTGTGCTAGTTTCTGAATCTGGGATATTTGTAGGACTGTATGTATAAATATCTCACTAAGTTTGTTCAGCAAATGAGTACATTTGAATTCATTTCTGATCTTTCTGAAAACTCAAATTCTGGGTGGTATTTTCTCTGATTCCTTGACTTTGGAACTTGATTCTTCCATTGATCCCAAAAGTTAGCTGGCCCTAGGTCACTCTCCAAGATAAATTTACTGCTGTCTTCTCTCTGAAGAAATCCCTTAGGAGAGAGTTGGAGTTTGTGCTTCCATTGTGAAGGATTACTGGGTTCACATTATATTTCACTGATTTTTGCAAAGTTTAAATATACGATTCTTAGAGCTCAGTGGCTCATTTTACAAATCGATCAAAAAAATACAAATTTTTAATTTTATTTTTTAGTGAGCCATGACTTATTGTCAGATACTTGGATTGATCTGATGAGTGGTTGTAATTTATTTTCTCTTTAGTTAGTCTTTAGCTGAATTCTTCTAAGTCCCCTCTTATTAGCAGGATACAACTCTTCTTTTTAGTGGTTCAATCTAATAGCATTTTGTCTGCTTGTGCTGTAGGCTATGTGTTCTTTGATGAGAATAGGTTTGTAACTTCTATATAGAGCTAATTGGATTTCTTGATTATCTCATTGAAGCTAACCAAAATGACCTTCCCATGAAGTGGAAGTCTGAAGGATTTTCTTTCAGAAATAATAGTCTTTTCTTCCTGATAACTATTTATGGCTTCAGGTTGGCTAAATATTCCTTCTTTCTCTTTCTTTTTCTGTTTTATCCCTGAAGTGTATCTGCTTTCTATTCAGAGTTGCATCTCTACAGTGACACTTTCAAAAAACATGAGTATTTCTGGATTATAAGTCATTTGCAACTAAGACCTTGGGTGCATAAAGCAAATATTTTAAGGGGATTTTACCCTAGAAGGCATGTTCCAAATAGCAGGAAAAAGCATAGAAGGGGATTTTTGAAAATATTTGCATTGGTAAATTTACATGGAAATTAATTACTGAGTTTATTATATGTGTAGCTAGATCATTTTGGTAGTCCCATCATACATGACCGTAGTAGAATTATAACTTAGGTCAACAAATTCCATTAGGTTGATTAAACCTGAACCATGAAATAAAGGATCAGAAACTCTCCCACCCACCTCTGTAGTACTGATGTCAATGTTTAAATTAATTTTTCATGAAACTTTTCCTGTGATGCTTCTATGTTACTTGTTTAATGCAGCTTCTTCAAGTTCCACAATGAAAGAGTCCTTCAAATTTATTGTCAAGTGTACTCATCCCTCTGAATATGTTCCTCAGAACAGGTTGACCTTTATTGCTTTCAAGACTGTCAGGCATGGTCTAAAAAACAACTTAAATGAATGTGTATTTTTAGGAGTCTGTTCACAGGCTTGGATTATGTGAATAGCTGACAAATACAGAGATCTCCAACTGAGCTATACTGACATGCCCCAGAAAGGAGGTCACTCCACAGCATAACAGACCTGAGTTGATCTGTTGAGAGTTGCTTCTGGATTGGTCTCCTCTGGACTCAGGGTTTCCCTGCCCTTAATGTTGTACAGAAGAACAGACAGCAGATTCCCGTCCACCAGACCCAGAGACTTTCTGGTGTTTTTCATTGCAAAGAAGCTAAACCTTTGCAGCCATGGACAATTTGAAAATGGGAGAACAAAGGGGAGAGAGAGTGCCTCTAGTCTTACCAACCCTGCTTTGAACATTTCTCCATGTATATATTGTCAAGCTGTGTTCTGTATACTGGAAAACTTGATTTTGTGTATTTTTTCCTTCCACAACGTGGGCTAAAAAGATCTAGTTAGTGACAGACTTTTTTTTTTTTTAACACAAAATACTCTTTAACATATATTCACATGTATTTTATGGGCATTCTCTATCTGCACAAGATATAGGTGAAAGAAACAAAATGAAAACATATGAAGTAACCAGTATCCTTCATATAAGACAATCTTTAAGCTTCTTTTGATACAAGTACCACTTTATTTTAAGGTATGGGGAAGGAATTAATCTTGCTTTTAACCACCTGTGTTTGCACTTTCTTTGCCACAGATATGTTTTTTAATTTACCAGCAATTTGTAATGACATGACTGTACAATTCCTTGAGACCTTTAAAGTAATTCTGTTTTTCCGTCCCATTTTATAATTTAGTGAACTGTTATTGATTACAGAAAGATTTTCTTGGCTTCACCTTTCTTTATGGCATCCAAATGTCAACAAAACTGGCACGTTCGTATGGAAATGGGCCCTTCTTTCAAATATATCGGAGTGGAAAAGGAAACAGTCTTTTATTATTTAAGTGATTATACACATTCTACAATACTTGTTTACAAATATTGGTTTTGTTTCTATTGCTATTTTGCATTCTGAATCTCTCCTTTTCCAGGTTTCCATAGCAACTCTTGTAGAGCTTATTCATTAGAAAGAGTTCTGTTTAATTGATCTCCTAATGTATTGCTTAATAGTAACTGTTAAGCAGTCTTTTGTTTCCAGGTCATATTTAAGGTTCATACATTTGCATAAAAACATCTCATTAGCCCTAACCAATCATTATTAGTAATTTTCTTCCTTTAGTTTTTTAATAACTAAATCCTTCATTGAGGTTTTACAAATAGCAAATATTTATAGCTTGTAGAAAAGGCTTTCTCAGTGAGCCTGGGTGCTTTGTTTCTGTGAGCAGCAAGAAAATTACAGAGCTTCAAAATTTTGATCACATAATACAAGAAGAAGGTGTCTTTTTCTCCAACTGAAATTTAAATAGACCATGCTAACTATAGGCCAGAGGCAATATTTAACAGCAAAGTTGCCATATAGTACAATCTTGTACAAATATGAACAATGATGTGAAAAAAACCCCAAGAATAACTTCGAATTTCCCCACCCCACTGGCACCATGAAAGACACAAAATTCTTGCACTAAGTTGTGTTTTCCATGGCATCCTTACCTGAAAAAAGTGAAGACATGTAAAACTAAGTGAAAATTGCATGTAGGCATTAGTTTTTATTTGACAATAAGGCAACCAGTTTGATATCTATGATTGCTAGATGAAGAATTGAATGTAATCATGCAACTGCAGATCTACATGGGTATGAAATGAGTTTTACTGAAGATCCACTGTGTATATTTACCTCTGCAAACATGCAGCTTACTTCATCTTCTTGTGTATGGAAGAACTGAAGCATAAATTTGAGTAAACTGAAAATGAAAGATTTTCTAGTGAGAGGAACTGGGGGGAATCAGCTTTCAGCAGTGCAAGGGTGCTTTATTTTTACCTGATCCTCTGTAACAGGTTTCATACCCTACTCTAAAAGCAGTTAATATTGAAAGAATAGTTTAAAATAATATCATCAAGCCAAAATGCATAAATATAGGTCACACCATCATGCTAAGCTCCAGAAAATGTAATTAGCATGTGTAACCTTTTCTTCTTTTCCCCTTTTCTTTTTTTCCCCTCTGGCATCCTTGACCCCTGTGTGTCTTTATAGAAACTCTAATAGCATTAACATTATGCTACGATTAAAAAGTTAGACAGCACAACAATGCTGCTTGACAAGATATTTTTACAATCCTTTTTGATGTCATTCTGTTGGGATTGAATGTCCTTTGAACTCTTGCAAATTAAGTGGATGTTCAGTGGATGTATTCTCATATGGTATCTCTTTGTGTTATCTGTTAGGTCTCTTCTGCTGTTTGCAATGAAGGATTGGTTTGCATTTATCCTAGCATCTATAATTTTGTTAAACAGTAATTATTCATGCATAGCATGGATTTCAGAATTAGGTTTAAAACCTGGATTTACTATCACTTTTCAATATGTTGAATGTATGTTTTAAACAAATTGTATGAGGTCTATGCAAACTGAGCTGATAAAAATGCATGAGCTTCTCTTTCCTGAACTATTTTCATCAATTAACATCAGGATTTAACCATAAACATGAACCCAGCCCCCAGCACACTGGTAGTGTAATGTCATTACTGGTTGTATCATATTTTGTGTGCCCTAGTCACATTATACAGGCATAACAATAAAAGAGGGATACAGACTGAAAAGTTCTCTGGAAATTAAAAACATGTTTTCTAGAAGAAGGACCAAAGCTTTTAATAGGGTAAAAAAAAGGGCATTATCATAGCATGAATTTTCCTTTCCATAACCAGACACTAGATGAATTGAACCATTTAAGTTGTGGTTTTTTAGCTAGAAAGAGAAACTAAATGACTTTCAGTCATTCAGACTGAAAATGAATTTGCCTTAAATCTCTCTGGGTTTTTTTTAGTGTAGTCAGGTGAATAAATATAATCAATAGTGCAAACTGCCTTTCCTCTAAAAGAACAAAAAAACCCCAAACAAACAAACAAAACCACAAAACCAAACCAAACCAAACCAAACAAAAACTGCAAAACCAAACCAAACCAAACAAAAACCGCAAAACCAAACCAAACCAATCAAAAAACCCCAAAACCACATGCATGTGAATGCTTATTATCCAGATTTGCAACTGAACCACTGTCACAGGAGGGAACAAAGATGGAATTTCTGAGGAATGTCACAGGGAGTGATGCCACGGTGTGCTTTGACACCAACAGGTTCCAACAAGTCAAGAAGTATCAATGAGGATTAAAGTAGACAATAAAAGAACCAAGCATCCCAGTGACACTTAGATTTATGAATCCAGAACAGGAACACTGTCGTTAAGCCACAAGCAGATTTTCATGCTTAACAAAAAGATGCAAGGATTGAAACAGAAGCTGAAATTGCTGCTAGAAAGTAGTAAACCCAAGTTAGGTTAAGATGACTGTACTGTTTCACTTTGACGTACCATTAGAGACAGGAAAAGTCCAGATAATTGAGAGGATAGCTGTGCCAAAGGCTGGAAAAAAAAGGGAAAATGTGGCAATGTTTGTTATGCTATGTCAGTACCATAACAAACTGAAGGGAAACCGAGAGGAAGATGTTTAATTTATATATCTGCAATAGGTATTTTGCTGTTATAGGGATGAAAAATTGATTAGGCTTACTAGAGAGCAGTAACTCTCAGAAAAATACACTAGTTCTTTGATGACAAGTTTTTATTATGCTCAAAATGTATCTTGTTAATGAGACATTATTAACCATTCAAATACAAGATTTATCTTGTCCTGCCTTGGTCAAGGTTTGTGCATTTGCATCAGAGCACCATTTTCAATGGGTGAGCTCAAACTGTGCTTTTTTTTCTTCCCTGAGTACCTAGTTGCCTATTGGTACAAAATATGGAAATTTTTATCTCTTCTCCATGTTTTTCGTGATATCTTGTGCTTTTCCTGTGCACAATTCACCCTCTGCATTGTAGACAGACCTAACTCAGACTGTTTTCAACAGTCATTGTAAGTGCATCACAAATTTTAGTGGCTTAATTTGTCAGGTGAAAGGCTGTCGCTTCCATTGTACAAATGCTAAGCTAAGGACTAAAGAATTACTTTTGCAGAAAGATTTCTATTTTTTGGAAACTGAATGCAGATTAGGCTGAAGAATGTTGATTTCAAGATCTGAAAGAGCAATCGTAGTGGGCACAGATTTTTTTCGCTCTGTCACTTTCCTTTTGCATTGTCCCTTCTGTTTTACCTGCTCCAAACAATCCCTCCTCCACTTTTTCTTCTTTAACACTGCCTCTTCCCTGTAATCTCATTTGGTTCTCTCATATAATCTCTCCTGTTCAGCATTTCTCAGTCTTCACATCTCACTCGAAATCTTCTTACTCACTGAGTTTTCTCTTAGCCTAGTTTCATCATTGAAATACCCCATGGCCTGCTCAGGCTTCATGAGGACTGCTGAAAATCCTTTGTTCCCTTCCTTGGGCCACTTTCTGGGGCTGAGGTGTGAAAGAAAGCACTGTACAGTACACCTAGTGGTTCAAGGAAAATGAACTGTGATGGGAAGATTACAAGGCAGAGTAGAAGGTTCCTTGCACAGTGGGAGACTTCACAGAAGATAGAGCAGACTGAGTTCAGGCTTCCTATTTATCTGATAGCTGATGAGCACCACGGTCGGGGCATTTCCAGAAGGGTGTGCAAACACGAGTAAGCAGCTAAAGTGGCAGCTGGTACGTAGGGGTCCATAGTGGCCCCCGAAATACAGCTAGTGGAAGGGAGATGCTCCAATGTGAAGTGGGGATCAGGTCTTTTGGTATGTCCTGTCCTGCTTGTGCAGCCATTTCTGTCACTGTAAAATACTGATTGTGAATGGTTTTGTGCTGGTCATGATCTACAGGGAATGCCATGGGCCATGGGCCAGGAGTGATGGCAGCAGCCTCTCCTGTCTCAGGTGAACTCTGATACTTGTGGCAGTGCTATAAAAGGTGAACAGGTTTCACCAGAGGTGATAAGAGGTAATGAATGGGATGTCAGTGGGAAGGACACTCCAGAGACCACAGCCCAAGGCCCTGTATTGGGTCTGACTGAGAAAGAGTTCATTTTTCCTTAGCAGCCCTCACAGTGCTGTGCTTTTCACTGGGAGCTGGAAAGGTGTTGATAACACACCAGTGTTTTGGCTACTGCTGAGCACAGCTGTCCCTCTAACATCTCCCCTCCACTCCATCAACGGGCTTTGGGAGCGGGCAAGATCCTGGGAGGGGACACAACCAGGCCAGCTGACCCAAATTAACTAAAGGGACACTCCATGCTGTGTGACGTCAGCTCAGATATAAAAGCTAAAGGAGAGAGGAGGAGCAGCGGGGCATTTGTTGTCCGACAATGTTTGCCTTCCAGAGCAACTACTCTGCATGCTGAGGCCCTGCTTCCTGGAAAGTGTCTGAATATCACTTGCTAATGGGAAGTAGAGATTGACATTTCCCTTTTCTTATGCAAGTGCAAACTCGCTTGTTTTTCTTTTTCTTCTGCTTTAATAAACTGCCTTATCTCAACCTACGAGTTGTTTTCCTTCTTAATGTCTCCCCCGTGTCCCACTGGGAAGGGACAGAGTGGTTTGGTGAGCACCTGGCATCAAGCCAAGGTCAAACCACTACAGACCCCCGGGGACAAAAAGGAAGACGTGAGTGATGCAGAGCAGGAATTTTCAAGGAGTATGCTACTTCTGGCAGTAAGAGCGAGGCTCCCCCCTCCATGCACACCCAGCCACCCATAAAACATTTTCAGAGATATGGCATCGAGAAGGAAGAATGTGCTCTCCTGGGGGAAAATCCAGGTAGGCAGCTCCGTGGACTCTTGGGATCAGAGATGAAAAGAGGCGGCAAATATCTTTGCTTTTGGTGACTCGTGAGGAAAGGCACTAATTGTCCAGTCTGGATTACGTTCCAGAGGAGTGCTAACCAAAATTGCTAGGATTACTAAATCTTTGATCTCCTTTTAAGTATAAAACATGCAGGAACAGCTAAGAGATCATAAATTTATATTTCATAGTATTTTCTTAGAATTATAGTTAGATTAATTTACTGTCTACAAATATTGAGATATTATACTGAGTGAGCAGTGGAACATAAGGGAATGGATATTGCTACCAAGTTGTGCCTAACCTCCTCCCAGTAAATTGTGGCACAGCAAGATCATCTAATAATTATATAGAGCTAGAACAGTCTTGTGTGTCTTTCTTGCCAATTTCTTCTCAATCCTCTGAGAGGACTGTGTTTTGGGGAAAAGTTAGTACTCCCAATTAGCTCTAATCCCAGGCTTTGCTTTCTTAACAACATGGATTCTGAAGTCCCAGCCTCTGGGATGGAAATTGTAAACCACCTAGCCAGTTTATACACACATTAAAAATTGTCACAACACAAGGCAGGAGGCAATCTCAGTAGAGGGTGTTTGCGATTTCTGCTTCCCTTCATATGTTTATTTCCAGAATCCTCTCATCACCGATCCTTCCTGGAAAGTCTTTGGGCATTCTACCTCTGTGCAACTCAGTTGCATTGCAACTTGTTTTCTTAGTCTCCCTACTTTTCAGCGTTTTGTTACATTACTATGTGAACAAATTAAAGACAATTTTCCGTATATGGATGTGATCTCTGCCATACCATTCAGACCAAGGCTGAAGAATGGATCTGCTTTATTTATTGATGCAGATGCAGCTGGTTAGTATAACATGAGCCAGTTACAAGACCAACACACCCTCATCGTGAGTATATTTGTGGGGATGAAGCAGAGATATTGGAGTGTGGCGCTCAGTCATCTGGAAGGTTGCTCCTTGCTGTATCATCTTGCTGAAATTCTGGGTGGTTTTTTTAAGCATAGGCATAAGAGAATGGAGTAGCTGAAGCACATGAGAGAGCTATTTCCACAAAAATTTGAAGGAGGGTCTTTAGGAAGCATTATACTTGATGAATTAATATTTAGAGAAACTGAGTGGTAACAATACTATCAGTAGCTAAAAATTTCCTCAGTGCACAACTGCATAGAGAATGGGAGAAAATGGGAGAATATGTACAATGCTATAATAATCTAGCTAAATGAATATATTATTACAGGAAGTGCCGACCTGACTTCCTCAGCTTTCTACAGAACCTGGATCTTCCTGTTTCCTATTTCTCACAATAAAGTTTTAATAATTATAGTTTGATTTTAATATAGACTGGAATTATATTCAAATTTCTTAAGCCTTCTTTCTGAATTTCAGAAAAGAGTTAAGCTGTGAAGAGCCAGAAAAGGCAAATAGTCCCTGTCAGATAAGAGAGGAAAAAAGAATATTCAAAGGATCATACCAAAACATGAAATTTATAAGAAACGTATTATAATGTGTAAAACTGCACCATCTTTTGCAAGGCTTTACAGTGCAAAGAACTAAATCACTTAAGACACATTTTATACTCACTATCATAATGAATTTTAGCTGTACATAGTTAATTTCATTCAAATTATTGTCCAACACAATGAAAACAATGTATAAATAAAAGAAATAAATGTCTTAATTAGATACAAAAAGAAATATGTAAATTCCTGATTATCTTCAGTGAAAACAAAGTAACATGCTTGAAAGAAAATAAAGAAATATCTATTCTAGCTAATGTTCAAAAAATGAAAAAACAAATATATTGAGAAGTAGTTTTAAGAGCTGGAGAATATTAAAGAGGGAAAAAGACAAGAAGTATAGTTAGAAGCTTTTAAAAATATCGTAATTATAAATTGTAATTTAGAGCATAATATGACAGTTCTGAAAGACTGAATGAGAATAAAAGTGAGAATAAAAGGAGAAGGATGGTGGGAAAGAGTCAATGATCACAGAAAATGCCACAGTAAGATTTTGAAAATGAGAGCAGAGATGAATCAGAAGACTAAAGTGAACAAAAGAAAGGTGAGAGATGTCAATGAATGCAAGGTTAAATTACATTTCTTGTAAGGTTTTGGACATACTGGTACTCTTTAAGAGAACAGCCTAGGACACCACCTTATTTAAAAGCCAAGACTGAAAATACCAAATGCATCCAACACGTATTTTAAAAAACACAGTAAATATCCTGTATGTTGTGCAACAAATACCACGTGAAATACCATTTTACACACTTCTATATTACTTCGGTAAACCAAAGACACTTTGTGGTGAAAGCAGTTTTCACAACCATAGATTTTAAAGTCAGAAGAAACTGTTAGACTTAATAGACTAATTAACTGTTAGACATAACACTCGGGATACTAAAAAAAAATCACATCTTCAGCCCTCTGTTTAGTCTGATAAGTGACAAGGTCATCCCATAGTCTGGTAGGGTTGGATTTGCATACTGGAATATTGCAAGGGTCAATAATTTAAATAATTATTTAGTACTTAACTAATGATACATTTATTGCCTGAGGAGTCTTAAATAAAGGTATTTACCAGTTAGACTAAAAACTGGTGCATTGCCTTCTGTGCAAAACATTTTGAGGGGAATAAATGGAGAACTATACCTTGACTCAGCCTGACTTAATGACATCTGATTTAATAGAAAACCCGCTAGTACAGAAAACCTTCTAACTGAGTTATGTTGTTACTGGTTATACAGAAATTTGTTCACCTCTCCCAGAGCAGAGTTCAGATAGAAGAAAAATATTAGACTGACAAAAAAAAAATTAAGTACAGTGAAATTTTCAAGATGCAATATTTAAGCAATGCAATGAATCCTTCCCAGCTTGACGGTTTTTACATAATTCTAGCAGTCCAAGATCAACAACATGTATATGCATTTTAAGTCAGGATTAGATTGAATGGAATCCAAAATAAAGATACCTCACTGAGATTGTTCAATTAAAGCCTTCAGAGCTGAGCTTTTGCCTAAAGTAAGCTCTTGTTTTTCTTCCCTGAAAAAATTATGAAAAGCACCTAAAAAATCATGTACTTTGCAGAGGTAGGTAGCTGATTAGAGTTAATTATCAAAGTCAAGAACAATTGATGCAGCAAGCCAAAATCATAGGTAATTTTTCCTCAGGTTTGCCATATATAATCAAAATCTTTGTAAGTCATTTACAGAATATAATAAGGTTAAAAGCTGGATTATGTACATTTAGAAAACATTCATTCTCTATGTAAAAAAAGTAAGCCAAAGTTGAACTCCTAATACAAGGAAGCAATCAGGTTTGTTCAGCATTCGTGTTCTAAAGGTCTGTTGCTGTTAAACTGTAAGTGAAATGTAAATATAAATATAATATAAATCCATAATGTCATTGCAAATATGAATGTGGCATTGAATCTCATCTAGTAAGGTTTTTGACTGACAGCTCAAGCCAGAGTTACCAATCTGAAACAAAAGAAGAAGGAGAAGAAAGAAAATCTAGATTGATGGAGCAATCTTGCTCCTATTCAAGTCAATGTAACACTCTCATTCAAGCATGATCAGGCTCCCTTTGTGCTCAATACTAAGTACACAGAACTCCCCATCTTAGTGCAACAGGGCTTACCTGAGAGGAAGGTGAAATTTAAAATTTCTCTTGATCATTAGACTTAAGATGATCACTAATATAGTGATTATAATTGTGTTTATATTATCAGTACAAGGGATTTTAGCAAAAATTAAGTGTTTAAAGTCTGAAGATCTTTATCCTGAAATTTTCAAAATTGCAAACTGAATTTAATTTTCTTGCATTTTAAGTCTTTCACTACTTATTTTACTGGTATCTTTATATCTTAGTACCACTAATTCTGAAATGGATAAAAGCTATTTTTTTTTTAACTCACATATTTAGTGGAGGTTTATGTAAACAATCACTTACCAATTAGTCACTGTTTTCTAGTTTTCTTAACAACTTCATATTTCTACCCTGCAGAAAACTAGCTGTAACAGGTGTAAATTTTTACAGAAACGTCTTCTTTTATAGATATTGATTTAGTGGATTCACTTATCTAGTTGTATTGCATTTGCATAACACGGGCTTGGCAGCAAGGAGGCCCTGGGAGAACTTCTGGGAGAAGGTGCCAAGAGTTGTCTCCATGATGTCCCCAGTGCCAGCCAGTTCTGAGAAGGACATGCTGCTGCCCAAGGCTGAGCCCATCAGTGGTGGTGGGAGAAAAAAAAAGGCTTTTGCATAAGTGCAGCCAGGATAAGCGTGAGAATATGTGGGAGAAACAGCCCCGCTGACAGCACAGTTAGTGAAGGAGGGACAGGAGGTGCTCCAGCTGCTGGAGCAGAGCTTCCCCTGCAAGACCATGGTGAGGCAGCTGCGCCCCTGCAACCCATGGAGGTCACAGTGGAGCAGAGATCCACCTGCATCCCGCAGAGGAGACCCATGGTAGAGCAGGTGGACATTCTTGAAGGAGGCATGACACTGTGGACAACTCACACTTGAGCAGGTGCCTGTGGACCATGGAGAGAGGAGCCCACACTGGAGCAGGTTTGCTGGACAGTCCTGTGACCCTGTGAGTGACCCAGGCTGGGATGAAGAACGGTGACCCACGGGAAGGACTCACGTTTGAGAAGCTCATGCAGGACTGCCTCCGGTGGTAGGGACTCCATGCTGGAGCAGGAGAATGAGCCCTTCCCTGGGAAGGAAGGAGCAGCAGAGACAATGTGTGATGATCACTATTCCCATTCCCTGTCCCCCACACACTGTGAGGGAGAAAATCATGAACAAAATTGAATCCAGGAAGAAAGGAGGGGTGGGAGGAAGGTGTTTTAATATCTAGTTTTTATTTCGCACTATCCTACTCCAATTTAATTGGCAATATATTCAATTAATTTCCCCAAGCCACATCTGCTTTTCCCATGGCAGTAATTGGTGAGGGATCTCTCCATGTCCTTATCTGAACCCATGAGCCTTTCACAACAACCTCTCTCCTCTGTCCAGCTGAGGAGCGGAGTGATGGAGGGACTTAGGTGTGCAGCTGGCATCCAGACAGGGTCAATCTCTCACACTTGGAATGAAAAGATGTGTCTAAAACCAGAAAATGGGAAAGTTGTCTCCTTTCTGCCTTATAATATTGGAAAAAAATTGCAGTTCATCCATACCCTTTAAAAACTAGTTAAAACCTACCTGATAAACATTAAAACCCATTTCAGTGTTTCTTCCAATGCTTTCAATTCTGTTTCAGGCATGCACAAAATGACAGTTTGCACATCTATTTTTTGTTTAAATTAACTAGAACTAAAAATAGAAAGCAATATGTGTCCTGATTAATCCCATCCGGTCAATATGCTCAGAGTGTAATTAAAACAATTTATATTTAAGATGTGTTTGTTACTGTTAGTATAACAGAAAGGCTCAAGAAGGTGTTTCGTTCAGGGTTAACTCCCATCTTTATAGGAAGTTTCTCAGCCTTATTTCTGCCACCCCAGCAGGAATATAGCTTGCCATAACAAAATAGAACCTTTGCAGAAAGTGGTTTAGGGTTGAAAGCAGCACCAAACATGCAAATGAAGCATTGGACTTCTTTCCACTCTCCACTCCTACAGCTTTTAGTCTTTCAGGTAATGAAAAAATCCTAGTAGAAGTTAAGCCTGTCTTCTTGGACAAATGTGCTTACTGTTCAACCCTTAAAAAAAATATTTTTTTCCTTCTTGCTATTTTTGTCACTTTTTTTCATAACCTTTTTTCTACTGCATTGCAACTGCATCAGGAATAAGTGAAGGGTTTCAGTTGTTCTCTCCTACCCTACCCTTCATACCCTTCTCTTCTACCCTTCTAACTAGGCTGAGGAATTGATTGTAAATCGCCACTGTGTGAGTAAATAAATATATTAACAAGCTATAGCTGTGATGGTGAAGGTCAGCTGTTAACTGTAGCAGGGAAATGAAAGTGCATGCCTGCATCCCTAATTTAGGTACCTGAGCTAGTAAAAGGAATATGTTTTACGGACTGCCTATGGTGGGTACCTTTCTAACATAAAACCAACTCCCTTTCCATACTAACTTTTATGAAATTACAAGTTTAACTGCTATTCTCTTCTCATGAACTGAATAGCAAATATATCAACATATGATGACATATGTGTCTGTCATGGCCAGACACAGAGACGTGGGACATTTGTCTGTATTCCTCTTACTGACACCACATGTGCTGTCTCCAGCATCTCTGCTCTGTACTTACTTTAGGACAGCTGTCTCTCTCCTCAGGGAGGTATATGGATTCTTAGGTTAGGTTAGTGATGGTTGTGTCTGCTCACAAATGGAAAAAAAGCTGTATTTGTGTTGTCCAGTGAACGGAACTGCTGACAGATTTTCAAAGCCATATCACCTTGGAAGTCTTCTTGCTGAACTTTCAGGAAGGCTCAGCAAACAGTGATCCTTTACTTTAAATGCAGTGAGCAGCATTGTCTTCTCTCCAAATTTGCTTCCAGAGGTAAATACTGGAAGAGGTCATTACCTAAATAGGTAATGACCTCAGGCATTACCTATTTAAAGGCAAAGTAAGTCATTATCTGCAGGCACTGAAATAAGGAAGAATTTGATCTTCACTGCAATTTTTTCTTTGAGGAGATAGTGGCTTGAAAAATAACAGACATTTCAGCACAGAAAGTGAAGTTTTCTTTCAAACCAAATTTTAAAAATATTGTGGAGTTTCTGATACTGGAAAAGGGTCTTCCTAATGACTTTAAACACTTTAAATTTCATAAGATTAAATTAAACTCATAACATTTGTCCACTAAAATTTGTAAAATATATGTGGTATAAAAATCCAAATAATATAATTTTAAATTTATTTATTATAATACTTTGAGACTGATTCTTAGGTATATAAATTATTATACTAATTTACCCAGATACCAGCTTAGGCTCTGGTGAACACATTTTGCTCCAAGTCCTTTAAAATTGAGGAAAATTATTTGAAGACTGCAGCACAAAGCAGTGACTGCTTCCTATACACATATAAAAGTGCTAAAAGTCTCCTTTCAGGTGGCATGTAGGTTTTATTCTAAAACATATATTGTACAATCCAAAAAATTGGAGAGTAAAATCATTGAACATTCTGAAATTATTGCAGCTGACCTTATGAAAGACTCAAATTTCACAAGATTTATTTTAAGTAAAATGGTTTGCTTATCTGTAAATTGGTATTAGTCAGATTCAAGTCTGAATCTTTGAATAAAGAAAAGTACTCTACAGATTTGTAGAATTTAGTATTTAGTTAACATCTATTTTAAGCTGAAGGAAACTGAATACTTTAGGAATATTTCAAGTGATAATGTTGTCATTATGAAAGTATTAAAAATTATTGTTTATAACTGTTATAACTACAGTCAAAGACAGTTCAGCAGCTCAGGTCATTCTCAAGTAGTCCCAGAGGGATTCGGGGCAGCTCAGTCAGCCTGGCAGCCCCAGTGATCTGCCTGCTCTCACGGGTGCTGCCTGGTCACACACAAGGGAGAGTGCAGCCTGGCTCTGCAGCACCACCCATGTCCTCATGCTCTGGGGTGCTCCAAAGCGCAAGGGCAGCTACAGTTTTTTCTCAGGCAGCCTGTGCCAGTCAGTGTCAGGCCCATGTCTTTACTTTGTCATGGGAAACCAGTGACCTCGACAAAACAAAACAAAAAAAAACCCCTCTCCATTTCTTTCTCACATTTCCTTTAGCTTAGAAGAAAGTTATGTTTGAAGCAGGTGGAGGAAGATGTTCAGTTCACTGGAGCACCAAATTCCCCTCTTGATTTGTTCCTTCCTGGTTGTGACAGGCACCTTGTATTGGGCCCAAGCAATTCAAACTGTTTCTAATCCCAGGGGTTGCAACAGAGCTTTCAAATAGGTTGGTTCTACTGATTCACGTTGCTTACTCTTCTGGCCTTTAACAGTAACTGCTAAAAAGCATATTCACATTCTTATTTAAAGGAAACATAGAACCTTAATCTTTCTTTAAAACGTTTGATCAACAGTTATTTTATTAGCCTGGCCAGTGTTGGTTTAATTCTAAAAAATAAAATAGAAATTAGGACGTTGCTTCAAGGTTTTTTGACCTATAGGATCATATAATAAATGTTATTTTAGTTTTTATCTGTATTTATATAGACATTTTACTCTCCCAGACTGCTTATATTCTTCCTTCTAATGTGTCAACACAGGACTGGAATGGCTTTCTGGGTCACTGAGTCCAGTTGCCTCTCATAAAAGATATTGTTTCTTCACAGTTTTTTTTAAGCCCTATTATACATGGCTCTGCTTTTTCTTTTTTATAGTTTATACTTTTTAATGAAGGTTTAGCATTTTTTCTTGAACCTTCATTTGGCTTGTAAATACTATTGAATCTGTTTGAAAGAAACTGTCATTTCCTCTGAGTAGTAAACTGCTACTTGGTGCAAAGAAGTAAAAATATAATAATTAATCTCTTTGGGCAGCAGTCTAACTCCTTCCAATCATTCTTAAAGTCTAAGAAAAATCAAAATCTCCAGGTCTTCAACACTCCTTTTCAGCTGATGTTACCTTTCCATGTAGGAGAGCTTGTTCCTCATCCCAAAACCAATTGATTTACATTTTCCAATATTTTAGTCCCTCAAGATCAGTCAGTTATAGCCAGTTGATATCTACACATGGGTTTTGCTTTGATAGCTCAGTTTTGCTCATCTATAAGTTTTACTTGTGCTCTTTTCTGGATATTTTTTCTTTTTAAATGCCATTAACAGAAATAGACAGATCAGTCTCAGGATACGGGGACTCCCCAAATAGCCTTCATAGAACCCAGCAGTTCCTTGTCAGTAATCTTTTTTGTCCTTTACAATTCTTGGTCCACCTTACAATGATTTTCTTAATCCCTTCACTCTCTAGATGAAGTAGTAATTTCCTATGTGGCCTCATATCAAATACCTAAGTAAATTAAGTTGCATTTCCTTCTGTAGAGAAAAAAACATTGTCAGAAAAGCATATCAGATTAATCCTGCCTTAATCAAACTTATGTTGCATTTTCTATTCTATCTCAATTATTTTATTCAACTCTTTAGAAGCTAAAGCCTAGCATACTTCTGAGATCAGACTAATCTCTTCTTACCCTTCCCTTTCACCTCTGCTCCTTTATACCAACTCTTGACATTTCCTATCCTGTAATCTTATGGCAGTACCACTGACTTGATAGATTTCCTTAAAATGTTTACCCCCTCCACATTCAGATCTCAGAGGTCAGTGTAGTCAGCAACTTTGGTAATGAGTTCCCTTAATTTATTAAGGTTTGCCCTTTTGAAACCTAAGTTCTCATTGCAAACCTACTATAATTTAATTTAAACTGAATCAGTTCACCATCACTCAATCAGACATTATTTGTACTTTCAAGCCTTTTTATGGCAACATTCTTTCGACTTTTTTCATCTATGGTAACATTGTCTTTTGCTGGTTCAAGATTTAATAGAGTAAGAATGTAATAACAATTAAACGTAAAACGTCTTGCTGTAGTACAGATGCTACCTGCTCAAGTCCACAGGGACTATAAAGGAGAAATTAAAAATAACTGCCACAATATTCCACCTGGATGTCCAGTCCAACTCTGAAATAATGTCAGACTGAAAGGAGTGTGATGGTGAAGGGTTTTGGTATTAGCGGATTGGTTTTTTCCCTAGATAAAATGGACAGAAAGAAAAATACATTTGTGTCTGGAACAAAACCAGAAAGAACAAAGTCAATTTTAAAACCATTTTTTTTCCAGATTTTTCTCTGAAAAGTAGTCAAAGATATGATATTAGTTGCTCCTAACTATCTCCTTTCAGTCTTCTGTTTAAAACTGCTCACTCTAGTACTCCTGGACTGTACCAAATAAAAAGATATATCTCCAGAATGCTTCTCTGGCCTCCTGCTTGGGATTTTCTGATCCAGAAACAGTGTTTTGAATTGAAAATCCCATAGTGGATTTTACTTCCTTGGACATGTTCAATCAGTTATCGAATCCATGTACACTTACAGTACTTGCAGCCTTCTGTTGCAAGCTGTGTTATAGCTACAGTTCATCAGAAAACATTTTATTTCTTTGAACACACTGTCTTAGTTGCATTTGATACCTGCCTGGGGAGGTGCAGTGAGTAGCCTCTTGCTCACTGTTTTCCAGGGTCACTCAAAATTTTCTTACTATATGTCTGTGGTCATCCCTTTTCTAACATGAAGCCATCTTATCTTAGCTATTTTCTGCTATACAAATTATTTATTCCACTTAAGTTTTAGTTAGCATGTACTGCACTTAGAGAAGCATGGGGGAAATTTTAAAAGGAAGAGAAATAAAAAGTGTTTTCTACCAGAGCCATGAAACTTTAGAGCCGATCTTCATTCTCTTGTCAGTGAGCAAAGGGATATTTGAACACAATTATTGGTGGCTTTTTTACACCATAGGCCCTTATTACTTACCCTTGCTACCTAAGGTCCCTTTGAAAATCTAGTTCAAACAAAAGCTATGACAGATCAGCTGTGTTTCCAAAAGATGTAAACAGAGATGTCTCGCAGGTGCAGTGCCTATCAGCAAACAAACAGAATTGCAGTACCAGGCAAATACATCCAGTCTTATCCTTAGCATCCACCTAAGATTAGAGCTGGTCTGAACCAAAAAGCTGGCATAACCAAAACATGCTTTACAAGGCTCGTCTATTTGGGCCTAAGACTTGTACCTCAGCAGCATACAATAAGCACTACTGACACTGCATAACTTAATACACTGCTGTTAATACACAGTGTTTGCAGAAATGTTTCAGTATTTTCATCCCAAACTAGTATTTTTCCTCAACAAAAAAAATTCCACAACACTGAAAAGACTCAGTAAAATATGGAGCAAGAGTCCCCAGGAGAAGCCGTGCACAGCATAATGTGAAGAATTCTCAGCACAAGCATTTAACTGAGTTGAAACTAAAATGAATGAATAGGAAAATGGCCCCAAGCATCTTATTTAATGCAACAGTGAGATCAGTTCCTAAGTGTTGCATACATGCAGAATCTCAAATTTAAATCCAAGCCTTCCTCAAGACAATTTGTGTAGCCCCAGCTTTGTGGCTACATGTTGGAATTGAGATGCCAAGTGTATGAAATTTAACACATGCATTTGAAGAGCAATATTAGCCCATATAAAGAAAATAGAAGAACAGTTTATTGAAAATGAACAGGTAATCTGTACTTGGAAGGTTACCCTGTTCTTCAGTAGTGCCAAGCATAAGAAAGAGGAGGTGGGATATGAAGGACTGCTCACAGTAGCAGGGCAATTCCTGGACTGATGGAATGAAGCTAAGTTTGAGTGCTGAATTTAGCAGGAATGATTTGTTACCTTTCAGTATAAAATATTCATTTGTTAACTATGAGCAATAATTAGCTCAAGGCACAATTAGTACAATAACTTCCAGTAATTTTGGTCAGTGAAGCCCACATTTTGCTCATAATATTTAATAAAATATTTAAAAGTGTGACTACTTTTATATAATCATCTTTAAAAACCACACTAAGTTATTTTAATCAATATACTTGTTTTAAGTAAAAGCCATTTAATCTTCTGACTTATACATTAACCTTCCATTAAGTATTAGTGAAGAAGTTAAATGCACCTTAGTCAATAATGCTAATGCAGGAACTGTTGTATTACCTACGGAGAAATGCGTATTCATATTATGTTAAAGTGCCTATCCTTAACGATTAGCTATTATATGTCAGGAAACTGATCATAAATTTGAAATATTCTGTAGGAAAATGAATTATAATGTTGAAACTGAGTTCTCTGTACTGTAATAATTTTGAAATGAGGTCATCTACTTCTCCTGGTCAGTGCTTTTTAAGGCAATGATATTGAAGTGATGAAGATACCCTTGATGATACTTTAACCTCACCTTGTGGTTTCACATCTTGGTAGGTAATAAATGAGACTGGTAATTGTGCTATAGTAAACGAAAATATATGAATCTACCCACAGGTATATGAAGAAGTTGTTTTAGCATAAATTCTCGTTTCTCTGTTTCTACCTAGAAATGCCTAAATGTACCACTAAGATCAGCAAATATGCCACAGTTACACCAAAATATTTCTCTGTATTTTAGCCTAAATTAAAGTGTCAAACTAGCTGTTTATAGATCTTATTCTATATGACTTTTTCTACATTTTTCTCCTTTAACAGGATTTATCCTCAACCAGTTTGTCCTGCAAGATACATTTTTTACATTATCCTGGCAAAATGCTTTCACAGTGGGATACTCCCTTTCCTCCTGTTGTCCGCATATTCTTGCTGTTTTGCTTCTGCTGCTTCTGTGGATACTGGGTGAGCTGATTCAGCTGCCTGATCTAACACCTTTTTTTTTTTTTCAAGGAAAGGATATTTTTCTCTTGGGTCAACCATCAAAATCCATTCTTCCTTAGTTTCCTGGTAGCTGTGGCCAGTGTGAGGTGAGAAAACCTATGGGCAGGGAATTCAAGAGAGTCCCTATCTTTTTTCAGTCGTCAATTGTTAATTTAGCATTTTTGTGACACAAAATGCTACCTACATAATACAGAGTGCAGGTGATCATGAAGGAGACAGCAAAAATTTGCTCAGGTGGCCACTAAAGTGGTCTACAAAAATGTGTTTAATACAGACTGTTACTTTCAAGAAAGTAGGGGGGAAGAAAATGAAAGGGAAAGTACACGTACATTTGCAAATAAAAATAAAATATTTGTGCCTGTGTTTGAGGATGGCCATCAGCATTTCTCAGGGTATCACATTTATAAAATTGTTGAATTTATTCTCTCATGGTGTAGTGCTGGTTTTTTTCTGATCCTTCTCATGTCTTTGTTTCAGCACTGTAAATGACTATTCCGCTCACATTCACCTCTGCTAATTCTTTTTCTATCATTTGAGTACCTTCTGCTGACTTTACAAAATTGTGTCCCTGAATCCTTTAAGGTACATTTGGATTCAGTACATTTGAAGAAACCCAAGATTGCAAAGGTAGAATTTAATTGGTCGTTAAATAGTAAATTGCAAACACATATTGCCATTCATATAGCAATATAATAATATAACAATTCATATCAAAACACTGAGAAATCTCTCCTCTGAATTCTAAATAAAATATCTTTTTAAAATATTTCTGAAATTTAGGAGCTTTTTTCCTACCCCATAGGCCAATCTCACTTTTTTCTCACTATCATCCATCTACACTTTAAACTAGAAAGAGATTTAAATGATTGTATGAGCATTCATACAATGGATTGAAGATCCAAAATACCTTCCAGTTCCATTAAAAATAGCAAGATTTTCATTCAGTGCTCATTAAAATAAAGCACTAGACAATGATTTCCACATCTTCCTAACCCAAATACCTAGCCTTTGCTTTTTTTCTGAGAGCTTATAATACTTCAGAATTCTGCAATGCTCAGTGTTGAATGGTAAGCTTAAAGACAAGCTCTGGCTATGGTCGCTATGGTCACTAGACAATTGCAGTTGTATGCTGCTTGGGAATGCCATTATTTTCTTACAACATATAAAACGTGCTACTAAAAGGTACTGGCTAGGCATACTGCTAGTGAGACAGTATTGTGAAATGTTCGATTGTATTGTAATTTTACTCTCTCTTCCATATGGGAAAAGTTTGACACAGACCACTGAAATTGTTATGTCCCTAACAACAGTTGTGAAAGAGAAGCAGTAGATTCTTGGTATCTCCACAGCTACTTGAAATGTACTACTTTGAAACAAGTAGATTGCTAATGTAAAATAACTTACCAGCCTTACATGATTTTAAATTGTGTTTCTGAAAAAAACCCAGATATTTTCCTTTATGTGTAAAATCCATTTTATATCAGAGCACTACAAGACAAAGCACATTTGTTTACAAATAATAAAAGAAAAAAGTTCCCAAAATTTCCTCTGCTTGAAATATAATATGAGCTGAAACTATGACACTATGATAAAAAGACCACTCTTCTGTAAGACTGAGGTATCTCTACTAACTCTCTTTTCACTTTAAGCTGTCAGTTTTGGTACCAAAGATGTATCATTTGAATACCTATGTCAAATACCCTCTTCATTCCATTCTCTACTTTTTTCTGATTCACTTTATCTGAGTTCAATCTGTTTGTTACAGTTCTGACGCTTGAAATGTTTCTTTGGTGCATTTCTTTCAATGGGTGATGACATTCAGACACGGTATTCATGATAAACAAACCATTATCACTCCAACTCTCCTCCTGACCAGTTTTTGATTTATGGCCCTTACTCCTGATTCTTAGTCTAATGAAGCTTTCAACTTTTATTTTCCTAGTAATACACATTTAAAATAAAAACCCTAATTAGGAGGTCTCACACTTAGGGCGCCCGTTTAATCTTCTCCCTTAATTTCTCAATGGCTGCTCTTTATAGTCCTCTCATAACAGTGTCAGTTTAATACCTTCAGTTTTTGTTTCCAAATTCCCTTTATGCATTTCACCTCATAAAAATCTTCCACATCTTCTTTTTCAGAAACTCCTTCTCACACAGATGTTTGTTCAGAGTCTGCCACATCTTCTCCACTCTCAGAGATATGTGGTGATGACTGATGCGTCACTGAGGGGTACCACTGTATCTACCTTTTCCCTTCCTTTTAGGTTGCTCTTTTATGCCTTCATGAGTCCTCCCACTGCAGGTTTATACTGAGTATGGGTTTATTTCATGTAGGAACACATCCACCCCCTGTAGAAAAATTTGTTGATAATATCTTTAGTCAGCACAGTCCACAGAATAGACATCCATCTCTCTGATCACTACAAGCAGCAAAGCATATCCTTGCAACCATTAATAACTGTAAGCATTATCCTAAAAACAAAAACCCAGCGTTAGTAATGTATGACGGGAAAAGATGAGAATATTTAAGGTAACAGATAATGTCTCATATCCCTTCAAAAGTAGGAAATTCTCTACGTTAACTGTCTGTGTGATTCTGTGTTGTACAGCACAAGGCACAAAACACAGAACACAATTCTATGACTGAACTATTTGAGCTAACGCTGAATCTAAAACCAAAACCTATCAGATTGGACAATTTTGCCTATCAGCCTCCATTTCCATTTAACTGCCTTCCCTGATGCTCCCAAATTCCTCATCTTTGCCAGCAATCTTTCTCTTATTCTCCCCAATACTAAAGACCAAGCTGAAAACACCTCTTCATCTTTTCTCTCTTCTTCCTACTCATCCAGTATTTCAAATATTTTTGAACATGTTTTCACACTTTTAAAGTATACCTTTTTTACTGTCACTACAATGAAGTCTTCTATGTGGGCCATCATTCCTATCGTCAAAAAAATCAAACATACTTTACCTTGGTCTTCTTAGAGAAAACACTTTGGTATATTTCAACCCTTGAAAATAAGCATAGTATACTCTTAGTCTGTTAGTTGGATTATACTAATTAGATTCTTTCTCCTCTCTTCTAAAACATAAAGTATATTTTATTTACATTTTTAAATAATAAATTGAATAAAAATATGTATTTGACTTGTTTAAACTTGATCTTACCTTTTAATTTTTCAGTTATTCCAGTCTCTAAACTTCACCTGCCTGCTTGTCTATTTTTTCCACCACATCACTTTCAACACTAAGTACCTTACTTGCATGAACTTTTTAGTCCTTCCTTCAGTTTAGCAGCTGGGAAACAACTACTGCATTAAGAATGCCTAAAAGAAATTTATTTATTATTAAACCAGTTATAGCTGTAATGACCTTACTATTAAAAGAAAACCTATGGAAATAAAGACAAGGCTTCTCCTTATAACTACATCAGCTAATGTATTTGAGAGTCGAGGCCAGGTTTTCAAGTACATGAGACCATGTGTCCCTGAAAGCTCACCTGCTTATTGTTTTTCTCTCTTCTAAGGTTAAAAGGAGCATTTGTGTTCATTCAGAAAAATCCTACTAAATATTTTTAAATTGTGTCTGTGATTGCTGCTGTCTGTTCCTGTGAGTTTCCTTACTGCAAAGCAATGTACCCCAGAAAACTGTCAGAGGTAATTTTTAAAACAGACCTTGTCAAAGCAATACAATAACAGGATTTTGTAACTTTGCTGGAATCTGGCCTTTTTAAATTTTTTTCTTTGTCATAGGAAAGAGGAAGTAGTAAGGGAGGTAAGATTTGCTGCTTAATTTAAGCTGGTGTTTACAATACAGTAAATTTCATTACAATTTCAATCAGAAAATACTTTTAAAAATTGCGTAAGATTTTTTTGCATTTCATTTTGTTAATTTTCATTCCGCTCAGAATTTTGCAGCTCTTTGTGTTGGAAACCTATCATATATCTACTGACATGCCTTGAGAGGGATAAACCCAAACCCTCTCTTGGTATGGAATTACTTAAAACAGGAGATTTAACTCCTATTTTAAAGAAGTTTTAACCTTCCTATTTTAACCTGCTAGAGGCCAAGCTTTTCTAAATAATAGGCAGCAATCAAGTTGTATCAATTAATTTCCTATTTTAGTATTTTCACAGAAAATACTAAAATAAAAAGTTCCAGTGTAAACTTCCTGGTATGCAAATACTTTAAATTCTGGCTTGTGCCAGTCCTTTATTCATAAGAGGTAGAGAAGAAGCAGCAAAAACTGAACACATTTCAACTGAATGTGAAAGGCCAACACAAGCAGTTGGTTAAGCTGCTCACAAATACCTTTTCCCAAGGCCTTTCCAAGTCTCCATTTCCCAATGGACACGTTTTTTGGTTGTAAATTTTGCAGCTGTTCAATCTGGTGAAGTTGGCCATCAGAAAATAGGCAAAATATCTAAAAAAAAAAAAAAATTTGATGCTTGTGCGCTTTTAAAAGGCTGGGAAAACTGTAGGGATTTGACAGAGTAATTTACCTGCAAAATTTTAATTGCTAAACCTTACCGTGAAAATCCTAAACATTCATCTTTAGCATAATTCCTTTCACTTTCGCTTTTTTATATTTTTGTTGTTCCTTCCGTGACATGCTTTACATGAATTCTAATGACAATTCTTAATACACCAAAATAACATTTGAAATGCCTTAGTGTAACTTTCATTGTACACTTTGGATAGATACCTTAGCATGTAAAATAAGCTATTGAAAAGTATCCAGCTAATCAAGCTTGACTCCCTCAAAGGTCTGTGGATTCACTCCAGCAGCTTTAAACACTTATTTCAGGACCAACACAAGCACCCTTTGGAGGTACCACTGACATTCTAGGAAAATATGCAGTAATGGAAAGCACAGGAAAATACATCAAAAGTAATGTTTTGAAAACATATTTTGAAATTATAAAATAAGGGAGTTCATTATCAGAATCAATATATTTTCAAAGAATCCAACCCAAACTTTTTTAAACTTTGGATTCACCTTCCTGTGATTTAACCCCAGCCATTAAATAAGTACGATGTAGCTGCTCACTCATTATTCACCCAGCCACCCACCTGCCCCACTAGGATGGGGTAAAAGGAAAAATATAATACCTGTGGATTGAGATAAGAACAGTTTAATAATTGAAAAAAATTAATATATAATTATAATTGATAACAATTACGATGATGGTGATGATGATGACAATAGAGAGAGGGATAAAACCCCAGGAAGGCGAGTGATGCACAGTGACACAGTTGCTCAGCACCTGCTGACCAATGCCCAGCCTGTCCCCAGCAGCGACTGCCCCCTCCCAGCCAGCTCCCCCCAGTTCATACCCTGGCCGTGTCGGTCTGTGTGTGCAATCTCCCTTTGGCCAGCTCGGGTCAGCTCTCCTGGCCATGCTCCCCCAGCCTCTTGGGCACCTGATCACTGCAGAGCACGGGACACTGAAATGTCCTGGATTTAGGGTGAGCACTGCTGAGCAACATCCAAAACATCTCTGAGTCACCAGCATGATTCTCACATGGAATGCAAAGCACAGCAATGTACCAGCTACCAGGATGAACATTAACTCTATCCCAGCTTAAATCTGGTCATATCCAATTTGAAAATAATAAGGAGATTTTAAATATAAATTGTATAATTACAGTGGGTTTGATTTTGTCCAATTTAGAAATACTCACAGAGGAAAATATATCTTCCAAGACAGTGCATAACACTAAAGAGCTAGGAATAGCCTCTGCATGCACAATGTCTTTTTTGTTGTTGTTGTTCTCAACTAATATTTTCTCCTTAGTTATAGTTATTTTTATTGACTGGAAACAAGACTAAATGTAATGCTGGGAAATGTAGAGAAAATTTGTTTGAGTTCAACTAATGAGATGTGAAGTGTATGATGTGAATGGAATTCTTTTTCTGCATCTCAGTGCATCATTGCAGAACTACTGGAAAAACAACTATAATCCTGAAATTGAGTTAGAACATTACATCAGTGGTTCTATATCCTCAAATCTTAGAGTGTCTATACCGATATGATTGAAAAGTATAATGTATTTTTTCTTTTTTCACAAAGGTTTTGTCTTTCTGAATTTTCCCCAGCCTCTGAGTCCTTTTGTTGTTAGTGTTTTAAAGCACTCGTTTTCTTGTACTTTAGAGATACTAAACTAAAATTTGCTATTTTAGAGTTCCAATAGCTCAAATAGCTTTCTGTTTCCATTTCATTTTGATTGATTTAATGAAGGATCTAAAAAAATAATTTTCTGTGTATGCCATAGTATTAAGGTGAAGACAAAGACACTATTCAACTTTCATAAAATCAGTTGATGGGCCAGATGTAAAACCAATTAACTCTGGTGAAGTATAACCTTGTATGGCTTGCTATAGTTTTCCTTCTCAGCAAGATGAGCCTGGCCATAGCTTCTGTTTCAGCAAAGTGTTAATAACAAAGTTATAAAACTAAAATGATGAGGGAATCCCCAGAAGTTTGGAGTTCAGACAAATATTTGAAGGGTCAGATGTTTATTGCACTTCTCCAGCCTAAGAAAATCTTGCTTTGATTAATAGCTCACCATTTCCACTTGGCTTAAATCTTCCATGAAGCATCTTCATTGTTCACCCTTTGTGTTAATTTCTGTTCTTTGAGATTTTGTGGGGGTGGTAAGTCACATGGCAACAGCATCCCTCTCAAAATCAGCATATAGATACCTTCAGCATTTTCATCACATACTTCCTGGCACTCTTTCGTGCCCTTTAAGCATGCAGTTATTTCTTGCTACATTTTTAAATTGACTTTTTTTTGTACAAGTGTCTTGCAAGTGTTTGTCTTAGAAGTAAAATTACACTGAATCCAGCATAACAACATTTTCTCAATTACAAATTGTTTCATTTGATCATACTTTTCTTATCTGTAAAATGTCTGGATCTGAAATATTTTGAAAGAATGTCTCTAATAACAGTCATCATCTCCTCCTACCTGCATGTTCATACTGTGAGATTACTTAGTATCTCCTTTATATGAAATGTATAATTTTCAGGCCTTAGTTCAATATGCGTCTAACTCAAAGGGTGTGAATTTTCCTTCTGATGATAATGGAGGGCATTGATTTTGTGTTTTTAAAGATGGGTATCTCCATAGACCCTTTCTTGAACTTTGCTCTCATTGAAATCACCCTGCTGATTTCAGGAAGAGCAGAAACAAGTTTATTAGCAGGGAGTGTCCCAGTGAAAATAAATGCACTTGCTTTTTCTAAAATAAGCAGAGAATGAAAAGGTTTGCAGAACCACAGCACTTCTTGTAGAGAACTCTTTGGAAAGTTGACCAACATTGATAGAATTACTGCGTTTGTTTTTCTTTTATGGAAAATAATAGGCTTACAGACAGAAAAGGTGATTTATGTCCAGGATTTTCCCCTTCTGTGGTCCATGCTGGAAAAATATTGACATACAGAAAATTATTGTCCATATTTCCTCTTTTTTCCAAATGAATTAGAGGAGATAGTAAATAGTAAAGTAATTGAGACCTATTTTTCCTAGAAGTTTAATAAATAATTATAATAGTTTTAGAAATAATTATAAAAGAAGCAGGAACTTTTTTTTTTTTTTTTTTTAAGTTGAGATGTTTCTTGATAGTTCTTTTAGGATTTTAGTTAGCATATCTAGAAAGAAATTATTCTCTTCATCCTGCAAAATGCGAGAAACAGTCCTTCTTAGGAAACATATAATTCCTTTTTTAGTAGTTAAAACTAGAAGAGATCCATCTGGAACATTGTCTTGTACCACAGACTACTACAAAACTGTGATTAAGTTTCTACTTGATCATTTCTACTTTCTTAAGTTAGACAAGTAACCACTAGACAAATTAAATTCCACCTGGCATCCTCCATTCTACCTTGTTAGTTTGGTTGCAATTAAAACTACTTTATTCAGTCCAGGAAATATTTTCTTTATTCTAAGAAATACTTCCAGCTAATATTTTGTCAAAATTAGCAATTTTTATGCACAAAGATTTTGACAGTCTAAAACTGATAACACTTTCTTTTTCTCAACATTTGCACCAGGTAAATACTGATCTAACATGAGATTGGTGTATTATGGCTGTTGAGGATGATTCAGAATACAAGACTCTGTAAAAATAAGACCATCGAATATTTAAATTTTGTTTTTTAAGAAACCAACTTAGTGAACCGTTTGGCACTAGTAAAAAGAGGTTAATTTTTACACTAGCTTGTGGAAGTAGCTCTGCAAAGCAATAGTGAATCAACTTACAGAATTTCTCCAGCAATTTAAGAGCGTTTTAAACTCTTATGCAAAAATGTATGCACAAATAGATTTCTCACTGACTTCAGTGGGACGACAAAAGATGAGCTAGCTCTTCCAATTTTACTGTGAAAAGAGAAAAAGCAGGCAAAACTCTAATGTAACATTCATGGAGAATAAGCAATGGAGAATGGAGGAATATGGAAATGTTTAAACAGACAAATGCAGGAGGAGTTTGTGTGTGTAAAGAACTAAAGCTGAAAGGAAAGCTCCACTGCCAATTAGACTGAGAAGCCTTGTGTTTGTGAAAGAAGTCCAAATTTTAAAGGCAGGTTTTATTAAAATTATTATTAAAGTGTAGGTTTGGAGAAGGGAATAAGTTATACACTCTTATTTTTATTGTAACATCCCGTAAAGGGAATGACAATGATCCCCTTTTATTAAGAAATGTATAATTTCCATCAAGAAAACAACTTTTTTTGTTTGGACACTTCACAAGGAAATATTTCAGAAGGTTATAGTACAAAATTCTTCTCGGTATAATAAATAAATAAATATTTGTTTAATTAATTAATATTGTTAATATGCATGCTTATATTATGCATGTTAACAACAGTTTCAGAACTGTTATAAGATTGGCAGTCAAACAAAAAAAGCCACCCAAAACACAATCTAGAATTCTCATGAATGTACGAATTTATTCCTGGTATGGGCTTGCTATTTATGTGTTGATTATATGTAAGTTATTTAATGGTTTATGTTTATTGATTGTACTGGAAATCCCCATTTCTAACACAAATAAGCTGGCATTTAAAATGTCTAAATACTTAATTAAAATATATCATGACATGTAAAGATTTCAGAATTCATTTCTGTTTTTCAAAACTCCATGGCGATCCAGGGAAAATGGTATGTTTTAATATGCTTAGCGTTATTTAATTGAGGAATTATCTAGATAATAAGGAATGGTGTCTTTAAAAGTGTAGTCAATAATAACACCAAAAGTCGTATTGATTATTCTTGAACAATTGCCTGCAGCTCATACATATTCCTCATACTAATAAAACAGTTTCAGTGTGTACAAAATGAAAAAGCCCATCTTTTTTTTTCCTGTGCAATATTTATATGTGCTAAAAATAGAACATATCTGCACCTACAAGTGAATCCATCTTTCAGACTAAATCTTAATTAAATAAGTGTGTGAACATGCAGTTCTGTGTGCTGGTGTCATGCACACTCTCTGTCAGAAGATTTCAGATATAGAACTATCATGTGGCTATCTATATATCTATTTATAGTTATATCTCAACTTTTTTCTTTTTTTTTTCCTTTTTGACAATGGGCAGATCAAAATGACACGTGGTCATTAAAACCTGCTTGGGATGATGGGCGGATTTCAGATTTTTTGCAGAGTGACAAGAAATAGGGAAATGACCTGAATGTATGCAATGCTTAAATGTTGTCAGATATTCATCATATTTATATGCTTTGCCTGCCTCTCTGCTCAGGGTGATTTAATACTACATTAAAGTAGAACCTGGGAGGACATCATAAACAGCTCTTGTTTAAAGGGCATTGTGAAGGAGAGCCTTTAATCTGATTGATGAAATAAATGGAAAGTAATCTATCCTCTATTCAACAGCTTGTTGATGATATGAAAGAATTCCTACTGAAGCAAGCAAAGCTTTAAAGAGAAAGACCTCTTTCATCCTGTCAGCCTCTCATTTTTAGAAAAAGTTAAGTTTTTCATCATGGTTCAGGGGAGTTCTTGTAAAACGTTCATTGAAAATTTAAGAGCAATTACAGTGTCAGACAGCTAGAAAAATTGCTTTTACTGAGTGAGAGTTCTCTGACAGATGCATTGTGGGAGAATTGATTCTTTCTAAGGGATAAGTGAATTGTCATTGTTAGTCTCTTCTCATGACATCTAGCTAGATGTCATCTGCTTTGTAACAGAAGATTTGAATCAGACAACTGTACTCAACACTAGACAGTGTCTAGATTAGTTCAGCAAAGAAATAAGCCTGTACTCTGCATGGCATCAACTGAGCTTTTAAAGATTATGGATGAGCAAGGGTTTGAGAAAAAAGTTTGAAAAATCAAAACCAAAGCTTTATAGCCACTTCAGAAAGCCTGGATGTTTAACCTGTAAGGAAGTCTGTCAAATCCTTGAGGAAACCACATAGAGAAAGATCAATAGAATACCTACTGGTTCCATTAGCTTGATGTAAAAAGGGGAAGAGGGAAACCAGCTCTTCCACAAGAGGAGCTACATTATTCCAGGGATTAAACGGGATCAGTTCTCTTGCAGAAAAGAAGACAAGAAAAAGAATGAAGATTCTTGGTGGGCCAGAACTGGAGTAAAAGGGCTTGTCAGGTAATCTAACTGATGATAAGAGAGCAGCTTATTGAATAGGAGGTGTCTCTAATTAGGTGTTCATTAGCATAAGGGTAGGTGCCAATTCTAATCTTGAGTTAGCTGCAGAAAATAGGCTGTCATTCACTCTGCAATCCCTGAGTTAACTTCTTCATACAATATGCTTGCTGAATCCAGTTCTCATTTTTATGTGTTTTTTTTTTCTGTTTGGACTGCAGAGATACATTTGATGTGTATGAATGTCATTGAAATTTTCCCAAAATAGCACTGTCAAATTCATTAATATACACAGTATTAAAATGCTATATTGTTTGAATGTAGTGTGCATGTATGTGGTTAAAAAAAAAGGTGAGTCATTTTAAATATAATAACGTTTCAATCTGAAAGGTTCATTTCAGTTTCGGAATCTGATTTGACTGTAAACTTAGATCAAAACAAAAAAAAAGGAAGCAGCTATTCATACTTTAAATAAATTCACAAGTATCAAATTATTTTGGAAATAATTAGCTAAAATATTCTCCATGTCATGGTTAGACCAGTATATTCACCAGCTCAAATTTCAGTAAAATTTTGTGGCCAAGGTTTAGTCAATATCAGGCTTTTATATTTTGCACTCCATATTCTGTGCACTTCATATATTTGAAGGAATGTATATAGACTTTAATTTAAACACTGAATATTTCTGTAGTTTCTCAGGAGTTAGACAGTGATGCATTTTTAGTTCTTTATATGTTCAATTATTTAATCCTTTAATATGAATGACATTATCATTTAGACTTAAATAAACTTTCTCCCTTTGGAGGCTTTCTATTTATTATTATATATCCCTTGAAAGGTTTGGTAGGATGGCCTTGCTGTTTTAAGTGGAAATAAACATAATTTTTCAGCTTTGGGAAGCCCAGGCCTGAACTAAACTGCGTTTCCTTTCCTTAACGTGTTTAGAACATCATAAGAGTTTATGTGCCATTAAAACATTCTTTTGAAGCTGTGGAATTGCAAACTGTCAGGACATCATTTTCAAGAAGTCACTGATGCTAAAAAACACTTACCTGTGTTAGTTTTGATACTGTTCCTGACATTTTTGCCATTAAGATTCAATAGATTTCTTTATCGATGTCCATAAGGCATTTGGATGAATCAATAATGATGATGAAAAGCAAACTGTAATTCTATTTAAAAAATGCTGCTAGATAGAGCAACACACATAATTGAAGCAAGTTATTAATAGTTTTCCTTTCAGTATTCTAATGTTTTGTATTTTCACCTCGTCTCCTTAGATACCTTGTTAGAAATGTAATTTTCTGTGTTCTGATCTTCTAAAGCAGTATTTTGCTAAATTTATACGGTGGCATATCGCTCATAAGCACTAAATCTTTGACAAAATACAAAAATTGGGGGTTTATTGTAATATTTTTTTCAAAGTGAATAAATTTTTCAGTGTTTTCTTATCTAAATTTATTTCTGCAATTGTTAGAACTGTAATTATTTGATACAGATAATAAATATTAAAAGAGGGTATGTATTTGTAAGTAATATATAAATCAACTGTCTTTATTAGTTTCAATTTTACCTTAAGGAAAATTAGGCATTAATTCTGTGCTGTAATGTGTAATAAATTATATGCAATCTTGTGAGTAAACTGAGTTTTAAATTATCCTAATACTGATTCGTATTAGGAATGTGATCCAGAATTCAGTAAAGTTAGTTTGAGCCTCCCCTGATTTCACTGAGTTTCAACTGAGCCAAAACCAAAAGTCATGAACAGGATTATTTCTAAACACTGCTTTTTTTGCCTCATTCCAGATATGGTGTGGCAGTTAGGAGAGAGGGATTGTTTTGAGATTTTGGCTTGTGATGTTTCTTAGAGTGATGTTTCTGAGAGTAATATTTCTATTTTTTGCTGTGAAATTCTAAATTAAAAAAAGATGTGACGTGAACAAGTGTTAAAATATTTATCTATAACAGCATAGAGTTCAGTAAAATAGGTGTTACTAGCATAAAAATTCAATACTACAAAGGATTTGGGGTTTGGGGTAGGGGTATTTTTTTAAATGTACTAGACAAAGATCTATTTATCCTAAAACTATTTTCAGGAAAAATAAAGGCTAATTTGACTGGTGAAATAATACATTTACAAACATAACATATAGTCTTTAGGTAATCACAGCTGACAAATTATTTCTCTTATTGATTCTTCTCATTTACTGGTAATTGTTCCTTCAGCATCTGAACTTTGGGGAGAGTGTTCAGAGGAAAGGTTTAAGACAAAACACTTTTCTTTTAAAAAATAGAATTGAAAATTCTGCTGTTCATGACAGTGCATTTTTAATCAGTTATTTCTCATTAGGGTTTTTTTTTTGTTTCCTATTGGTCTTGTTTCAGACCAGATCCTTGCTAAATATGTCAGAATAACCCAAGTTTTGTTTTATTTTGTAAGAGTTTCTTTTCTGACAGAGTTATAGTAATATTTCTTTACTTCACTTAACAGTTTCAGTAATTATGTCTAGATGGACTCGATATTTCCTTTCAGAGACTGTCACAGTCCTGGTATTTGTTTTCACGTATCATTGTGTTATACAGTTAGTGAAATTATTTACTCTATATCTATCAAGTAGTTATCAAATACTGCAGCAGAAACACTAACTTTTGAAAAGCAGTCCCTATGTGTGTAATTGCTAAGAAACAAAAGGAAGTTTATGAAATAGTTAAAGTTGGAATATATGGTTTCATTCTGGTATTTAACTGCCAAAGTTGAATGTGATGGAAGGCATCTGTGGCTGTGTTTGTGTAAGATTGTCTTTAGTGGCAGAGTGTATTATCTAGTGTCACTTTATGAAACTTTCAGTGGTACAGCCTTTTTCTTTTCCAGTATGTGTGTAAGAATTACTTTAATCTTTTTTCTCTATGAGAAAAGATAAATATTATCTGCTGTATATACCTGATGAAACACTTATCTTTTTGATAATTAATGAACCCATTTTAAGTCCATGTTATGCTATCCATCTTTTGTGGTACTGAAATGGATGACAGTGTGATTATGTCTTTGAAAGATAAGTAAATGTGTGTGCTCTTAGATCATCAGGCTTTTAAAATACCAGGAAAGTAGAAGTATAGCAAAACTGGGAGTATTCCTTAATCTTGACTTATAATAGAGAGTGGTTTGTACTTTCATTTTAAAATGTACATTTTCTTGCACTACATACACACACAAGATTTCACAGGCCTCTGCAAAGGTTTGTATTAATATTTTATGTTTCATTTATAACTTTCCCCTGTATATCACAGAATAATATATATGCAATATATTGAATATTACATGATTGAACATTGATTTTTATACATTTCACATAAAAGAGAAGAAAAAGTCACTAATAAAGGAATAATGCTGTGTTTTATGTGAGAATTCTCAACACCATTACAAGTCAAGTTAAGCTTTGAATTCTATTTCAGTGTTCTTGTCAATATAAACTGGCTTACAGAGACACACTTAGAATTATAATTGATGGGTTTCTCAAAATACCTTTGTCAGTCGAGAAAAGTATAAGCTTTGGATTTCGTTATTATAAAAGTATATTTTTAAGAAGTCAAACAGATCCTCCTAAGTGTCTTAAATGGTATAATTTTGGCCGTCTGTGTTACAATGTGGAATAATGTCCAATTATCTCGTTTATCACAGCTTCTGAAACAGCTTACACTATAAATTCTGTTTATTAAGGGCAAAATTATACTGTCAGATTCACACATGCTTATCTTTGAAAAGTGACTTACAGACCACACTTTACCATTTTAAAGGAGGAAAAAAGAATATAAATTGGAAGAGGTCAGTGGACCTCTGGACACTTGATTCTCCTGTGCACCAGTAAAAAAGCTGCTGCAGCTTGGAGGCAGTATATAGCTACACGTAGGCAAAGAATTTAAACTAGAGCCAATCCAGGGTCATTCCTTTTAAAATTATGGCTGCATTTTCTGGTTCAATATTTCTATCAAACAAAAGTCCATGTCAGAAGACTGTTATGTTCTAAGACCAACAAAATCCAAACTTGGAGATTATATTTAATTTTTTAAAAAATGGAATGTTATATGACCTACAGCTTTCCAGAATACCATCTAGAAACTTTAGGAACAGCCTTTTCGTAAGTTTTCTCCACTGACTTTTATTTTCTGATTCTTATTTCTGTGTTCGAGAAGGTGCCAGAACATCCTATCTGAAGGTATTTGGAACCTTCTGTATTCAGATTATTCTTATTTGTCTTGACTCCTGGCTGCTCATCAAAAAGATAATACTTAACTGCATGCAGCATATGATCACAGGTATTGCTTTGTTACTTATGACAAGGGATAATTAGGAAACATATAAAGTTACAATCATGTTTATTTAGATGCATACATTGTCATGAAATATGAATGGTGATGATCAGCTGATCATCAGAGTAATTTCTATATCATATTATCAAAGAAGGAATGAAAATAAACTGCTTGTAGACAAAAATTCCTTTCAAATGTTTAACTTCATTTTTTTGCTTAATTTCTTAGCCCATTAAAAATTATAGTAGTGTATTATTTAACTAACCAATATATAAACACCCATATGTGCCAGTGTTTGTTTCTTCCCTGAGCTAAAACTATGGTATTTGAAAAAGAAATTGATGATTGATTTCAATTCCTTAAGTTCATTTCCAAGAAATTAGACTGTGACAAAAGATAGTTAATTAAATATTTTGGATGAATGTTAATGGTAATGCAAGAAAATTTAGTTTTTACAAAAGTTATCTAATATACCCTTCTCTCTTTTATGCCAAGTTGACACTCTGAATTAATGACATCCTTAAAAGGTGTCAGGACTTGACCAGGACTTAGAAAGATCAGAAAATCATTGATTTGCTTTGGTTCCTCCACCAAACAGGTGTTTGAATAACACATTTTAGTCGTTAATCTTTTCACTTAGTTTCTATTAGAAATCACTTCTTCAATATGCAGTCTTCAAAGATCTGGGACATTTAAATTTAAAACAGAAATGTTTGGACTCTGGTGGTTATTTTCTCTAGAGTCCAGTAGCAGAATAACTAGTCTATTTCTAGATTAACAGATATGTTCCTACAGAAGCATGCGCTTTAATATGTAAAATAAGTCATTGTCAAAAATGCTAATTGTTCATGTTTGCTAAGTGTATTGTGTTTTAAAGTGACAACATTTTGCAATTGTATGTATTCTTCACAACAGCAAATAACCTATGCCTAGAAATACTGCACAAATCTCCTAAAAAAAAAATGATCACTGAGCTTCTAACTGAGTGAATCTCTTTCTCTGGGGATACACAAGAACCATACGAGTGCAATCCTGTACAATGTGCTCTGGGATGGCCCTGTTTGAGCAGGAAAGTTGGATTAGACGACCCACTGTGGTCCCTTCTAGCCTGACCCATTCTGTGATTTATTTATGCAAGCAAAGCTCATCTTTTACCTCTGACTCCATGAATATATATTCTGCACATGGTAACTGAATCTAGCTGAATGTGTGATTCATATGATTTCTGGACTACTAAAAATTTCTTCAATGTATAAATTGCAACTATTTAATTAATTTAATTTTCTTATATTTTCCGTTATTTGTGTTTTCTGTGTCCGTAAGGTTCCAGATAGATGAAATCTGAAGTTGAAACTGTAAGTCACATTAAGACAGCCTGACTGAAATTGTTGAACCCATGGAGTGAATGTGTATGTGCTTATCAATATGTGCTGGGAATTGGGACTTCTGTGTAGGCTGAAACTTTTCAGAATTTACACGTGGCTCTGTCACTGTGGATCTTTATTCTCAGAAAAAGACATTTCATTCTTGATTCCAAAAACTACATTTGTTGTCACTTTTCTATTTCTGAGCTGTTACAGTTGAGAGCTCCTTGGCCTTCTTGGTTGTAACCTTTAATCTCTTGAAGCACTGTGTGGGGCCACCACAATCATGGTATACGATTTCAAAACAAGCATTATTTATTCATTTTGAAAATTCACAAAATAATAAGCAATTGTATTAACATCACTATCCATGCTCTGATGTTATTCATTATCATTTAGCCTTTTGGACAAATAAAGCAGAGGGAGAGATTCTGTTTTCCTCTTTACCGTGCAGAGTTCTCTCACTCTTAACTAGGAAAACCTTGTCAAAACAGTTGCCCATAGTACAGCAGTTCAAAATTCAAATATTGACTGTATTGCAGGTCAGGTACCAGTCTACTGAAGCTTGGGTCACTAGCCATGACTTGAAACAGTAAACAAACAAAAATTCCTTTGCACAGGTTTTGAGGTAGGGATACATATTCCTGGGTGCTTGTTTTGCCTAAATCTAGGGTGTTTGAGTGCAGGCAAACTCTTCTTACATATCTGTAAATCATTTTGAACAATTGCATGCCTTATGTTATTATCTTTATGATTATGCATAGTCACAAATTCATACTCAACAATATAGTAAAAACACATATTAATAAGAAAATCTGATTTGAACCAGATTCATGCAGAATATATATGCATTTTCAACACAAGCTGAAACATTATTCCATACAGCTTTGTTAACAAATTATAAATCTTTTGCTGATAAAGTATAAAAAAAGTGTGTATTATTCAACCACAATAAAATGCATTAGAAATATGAGAGTTATGAATTTGTTTCAAAGAATATGTCACATCATTTATGTATGTATAGAGTGAACATGAGTGTCCATAAGCAAAAGGCTAACATCAGCTAGATGTTACAATTAGATGATACACCAAACAAAATACTGAGAAAAATACAATAGCAACATAAAATTTTAAAAAGCTCTAGGTCAGTGAAATGCTAGGCAACAACATTATGGTCACTAAATGAGGAAAACCTCTGGCTACCAGGCACTTTCCTTGTGTGTGTTTTGTTACTAGTTTGAATCAGGCAAGAACCGATCTTTCACTCACTAATGCAACACCTGTTGCAGTACTAGGTATAACTCCAAATTGCAACCTTATTTTTCTATCAGTTTTACTAGAAAGAAAAGTGAAAAAAGGAATAAATTGGGGTTTCAGGAAAATTAATTACAGTGTTTTAACCAGAAAAATAAAGGACAGAATGGCAAACAGAGAAAGGATTTTTACTTTGTATAAGAGGCATACAGTTGAACTAAACAAAAACTTTGCATTACACCCTCTGCCTCATCCCCCCCAAAAAATAACACCAGGTAAAGCACAACTTACAGATTTTTACCTTATCAGAAACTTTGTGGGTTTATCTATGATTATGAATAGTCTCTAGCTCAGCAGATATTTCTGAATATCAGAAAGTTCCTATTCCTGTTTCAGTTAAAATGGAAAATTCCTTTGAAAAGTCTGTATAGAAATACCTTGATTTCCGTTTTAGTTCACTTGTCAAGAGCAAAGAGAGTGTTGCCATTCTTGTGCTTTAAGGATGTGAGGTGACACATCTGACAAGCAGAAATAGATTGGAAGTACGTCCATTAATATATCTAAAATCATTTTGTAAGTGATCATTTTTAATATACACGAGGGAGTTACACCTACGCATTCAGGGAAGAATATACTCACTTTGAATGTGGCTCATGTCCCACTCCACTGCATATAAGTCCTTTCTGATTTAAATTATTTCTCCTCCAACCTTTTTTCTTCCATGCCTGAGATATTTTAAAGCTCAGTCCATCAAAGACTTTTGACCAATACCACTTGTGCTTGGAGAAAATTTTGTTTAAAAATGACAAAAGGTCTGACTCTGAACTCTTTAGTAGTACAGTCTATGAGTTTATTTTCTGGCCCAAAAGTGACAAATTCGCTACAAAGATCTTGATATCTCCGGTGCATAAAGCCCTGTTCCCAGTTTGTGCCTCATCTTATATATAACTTTGAGCAAGTCACTTCACCCTCTTTCTTGTGTATTTAGACTACAAGCTTTTGGGGAAAGAGATTGTCTTTGAATGCAAATTTTACGAGGGTGCTCCAACCCCAACTACATTTTAGCTCCGACATACCATTTTAATACAACAATCCATAAAAATATACCAAGTAAAAAATAATACGAGTAAGTCCTGATTCCAGAATGAAGAGAATCACCTACCTTTAGAGGCCTGTAGGCAGTGGCAGCACACCCACACTAACACCTTCTGCCACACAGTAATGAGAGAAAAGAGAGAGATGGAATTTGTCCCCATCTGTCTGAGATATGAAGTGCAACCTGGCCTCACAAAAAATTGCTGTGCTCTATATAGGACAGCTCTCTTTGCTATATAAAATACTATAGCTATTAATTCATTAATCTTCTACCTTCTGCATTTTTAATGGACTTTGTATTGATTTTTATTACTGTTAGAAAGGACCCATTTATAGAGCAGTGGGTTCAAAAGAAGAATGTGGTTTGAACAGGACTATGAAACATGAAAAAATATCCTGAACTGTCCTTTGCCATTCCTAGCAAAAATGACAGCATTGTCTCCCTGGAACTTCTTGCTCAGCTCCTTTATGAAACTCTTTGTGCTAACTTCTGTTGTTGACCTTGGAAATTTACTACATGCATTAATGGGTATCATGCAATGAAATTACTCCCAAATGCTTCAGTTTCTGACTTTTGTATGCCTTATCCTTTGTTGCCCTTTTATTCCCTTTTTTCCTGTCATCTAAAGGTTTGATGTCCCCTTGCTAACCTTTTCTTTCAATATAAATTCTGCTACATATTAAATATAGGTTAAAAAAAATTCTAATGTAGTTGTGCCAATTACTGAGAAAAAAGAAATGCCAGAATTTCCTATCTATGAAACTTTTGGTTAACCTCCTAGGATACATGCATTATATGCAGTTCTTAGTTTCATTACCACATTCTAATTTTTCCTCAAGAAATTTGAGACCATTTACTGTGCAACACTGAATATTCTCACTAAATTAAAAAGTGTTCATCATTTTGTTTTAGCCTCATTGCTTATGTATTAAGTAATTAAGTATTAAGAAATAGTTCCAGTATTCAAACACTGCTTTTGAAATAGAACTTTTTAAAATGAAAATTATTGAGGTTGGAAGGGATCCCTAGAGTTCTTCTGGTCCAGCTACCCTGCTCAAGCAGGGTCACTTAGAGCCAGTTGGCCAGGTCTGTGTGCAGATGGCATTTGAACGTCTCCATGGATGAAGAGTTCACAGCCTTCCTGGGTAACTTGTTCCTGTCATCCTCACAGGAAAAAAGTGTTTCCTGATTTTCAGAGAGAATCTCCTGTGTTTCTCCCTGTGCATATTGCCTCTCACCCTTATGGTGGCCACCACTGTTGAGCCTGGCTCCATCCTTTTTACACCCTCCATTCAGGTGTTTATATACATTAATGAGGTCTGCCCTGAGCCTCCTCTTCTGCAGGGTGAACTAGACCAGCTCTCTCAATCTTTCTTCATCGGAAAGGTTCTCCAGTCACTTTGCTGTTTGGCCCTTTGCTGGTCTCTCTCTGGTATGTCCACGTTATTTTTGTGCTAAGGAGCCCAGACCTTCACACCAAACTTCATGACATTTTCAGTATATGGGACTTCCCACAGGCAGCGGAAGAATACGAGCAACAGTTTTTCAAGGATTTATGAACAGCTGCTTTAAATACAGTTCTAGCTAATATGCAGGACCTTGAAAAGGATTGAAAGACAGAAGGCAATTTGGATGAAAGTAAAGAATAAAGTTCATAACTAAGAAAAAAAAGTAAAGAAAAACCACAAAAGCAACAGAAGTTCATTAACCTTTGTAAATACCGTTAATCAGTAGGCAAAATCTCATTGAAATCAGGCTGTAAAACACGGCATCTTACTGGAAGGATCTATATTAAAAATTAACTGTGAGGAAATTTTTTCGAATACAAGAACAATTAGAATGTGAAATTTAAAAAATCACTGTGGTTATATTAACAGAATCTAAAAATCAAAATGGACTAGTAAAAAACACTGGGAATAAAACCTATAGTCAGAGTAATTATTAGAGAATGGTAAGCAGAAAATGTTTATAAAATTAAAATGATAAAGAAGCAAAAGGGTTTGCAAGTGAAAAATAAAAAAGTTGTGTGAAGAAAAGATTGTAGAAACACAATGGTCAAAGAAGATTATGAAGGAAATTTAGATGCATTTATATCTCACATAATATTTCGTTGAGAATGTGTCTAGATAAGATACTTTGGATCCTTCTGTATATTTGTTAATAAACATCAGATTAAATAGATATGTGTAAAAATATATATCTAATGCCTAGTGTGGCCTGAATGCACTTTACATGAAAGAACAGTAGAAAAAGGCGAAAAGGGGAGGAAAAAGAGAAAAAAAAGTGGTTCTTCTCAGCATAATCAGTTAGTAAGGTCAAATAAAGTTTACTCTAGAATTTGTAAACAACTAACCAGCACTATCCCAGTGTTATTAATTACTAACTTCTAGGATGCCAGATTTGATTTCAAAGAACAGAGAAGGAACCTGTCAAAATAATGGTCTGAGTGAGGCCACATTGAGGTCTGCATGGCCAAATGGCTGAAAGTAATCATTACTTTCATTAACAATTTAAAAGATGTAATAAAAGAACAGAGAGAGAGAAGCAGTTTACTGGACAATATTAGGATTCAAAAATCTCAGCTGAGTGGAGAAATGTAAGAAATATACAAGGTAACAAAAAGGCAAGATATGACATTTGAAAAGTCAAATACATACGCAAAAACAGAAGAAATGATTCTTCAATGCAATCAGATCTAAAGCCCCATACTCTGATGGCCTATACTGTGATGCAACTTTAAAAAAAAATTCCTTTGATGGATTCTTAGCACAATCGTTACCATAAGAACTGTTTGGTTAACCTTAATGCTGCTAAATCATCTTTGATAGTACCTGTCCATCTTCAGTAGCCACGATATAAGAATATATGTTAAAAGGGGTACAGAATACAATGCAAACAATAAAATACCAGAATGATGAATGATAAAACACTACAGGACATTGAGAAGGAAGAAGGAAAGATTAATTAATTAATGTCATTTTCCCCTTTTTTTGGTGGGGACATATTTAATGAAAATCATTGTTATCCTTCTGTAAATTGTTGCTGTTTTGTCCTGCTCTACACATTTAGGGAAGAGAGGGAAAAAATTGTAATTATTAAAAAAATGATTAAAATTGAAAAAGTGTCAGGATAGACAGGATTCCACCCCAATGTCTGCACCTGCAGGAACGTGGTGAGAAAAGAGACTGTTTTCATGGAAATTGCTCTAAGTACAGCAGTTGTTACTAAATATCTGCCAAGATTAAGTATTTTATATATGTCAAAATGCAATTTGTATTTTTAATTGCTCTTAAACTTACATCCAAAGAGTTTTAATAACCTTATTCAAGGTTTCTATACCACACACCATAACTTACAGAGGTCCATTCCCCTTCAGTCTGGAAGTGCCCACCTTTTCTTCATAACTTATTTAATCCATTACTTAAGGTAGCTCAAAATCCTTTAAGTCTATATCTATTTAGAGGTGCATCTGAAAATAATCTTGTCTTTCCAACTCTTTCCTAGCAAACTTCACCAGTGCACAATGCACTCTTTTTCACAGTTTCTATGTATATAAAACAAAATATTTGGAATGGTAAGACACTAAACTTTCTCCATTTTCAATTGAATGAAATTCCACTTCCATCCATAACCAAACATGTCTTTTAATCTATCTGACTAGTTCTTATTTTAGGCTTTGTTAATGCCTATTAGAGATTTGACAGTAAATCAAAATTTTCCTAGGTTTTGAGACATGCCTCTTCTTTATCACTCAGCTATACATTACTGAGGAAAAAAATTGTGATTTCATAAATACTGTTCCTCAATCAGGCCCAGCCCTTCAAGTAGTACTCTGTTCTACTGATAGCAGGCAAGCCCGAAAAAGCCAAGAATGCCAAATTCTCTTGTCTTTCACCACAAAAACAATTACAGGTGCTTCAGCCCAGAGACAAGATTTGCGCCTAATGTGCAGAGCCACTCAGAGCAACATTATCAGGAAAGTTCTTCCTATAAAAATACAGTGCCATAGAAACACAAATGCTGCACAAAAATCAGCCAGTTTCCCTTGTACATTCTGAGAAATTAAGAGAAATTAGAAATTAGAAAGCACCTACAGAATCACAGAATCATCAGGTTGGAAGAGACCTTCAGGATCATCGAGTCCAACCCATGCCCCAACACCTCAACTAAACTAAACAATGGCACTGAGTGCCACATCCAATCTCTTTTTAAACACATCCAGGGATCGTGATTCTACCACCTCCCCGGGTAGATCATTCCAATATTTTATCACTCATTCTGTAAAAAACTTTTTCTTAATAGCCAACCTATATTTTCCTTGGCACAGCTTAAGACTGTGTCCTCTTGTTCTGTCAGTTGTTGCCTGGAATCTACTAACCCCTGGGATGAAAAATTCCATTTTGACATTTTAGAAATGGAATGTTTTCAATTCTTTCTTTGAATTAGAAGTCAAAGGGGCCTAATTCTACTAGAAGAGATCAAGTGAGATGGCAGTTACATGCTAGAAGATCTTAACATTAAAAATAAGTGATATTTTACTGAAAAAAATTGTTAAAACTAGGCATTTTAGCAATAAAATGTATCCGTTTCCCAAAATATTTTCCATTATTTTTCTTCATGTAAAGACATAAAATATTCAGGTTGTACTCTTCTGGAACAAAGCAGTTATTGAACATTTCTAAATCCTTAGTGAAATAGAAAGACCTTAAAAATTGAAAAATTAGTTGAGACCAAAAAACTTGAATGTGAAGACATTATTACAAAAACAGCTTGTTTGCCAATGACTGTCATCACAGTTTTATTAAAATACATTTATTCATAAAGTTCAGCTCCTCTGAATTACAGCAAATAAAGATTTTTGAAAAAAAAGTAACAAATAACTAAGATGTCAAAACTGTATGTGTTTTGCACACAGTCTTACAAGTTTGTGGCAGATCTGAAGTCCTTTATGTAGTTACAACATTTTTCCTGAGACTCTTACATTTAGAATAAATAACATAAATATTATCTAGGGGGTTTTTTGCTTCTTCATGGAAGCAGTACAATAACATTGACATTTAATAAGGCTTAATATGCAAATTACCTCATTTATAAACTCTAGTGTATGTATAAACCGATGTAATACATATTTGTAAAATATACATGTTACTTTATATGTAAGATAAGGGAGGATCTTTTTTACAAGTCTTTTGGGCTTTAAAGCCAAGGCACAATTTCTTTGCTGAATTTTTTAACAGCTTTTGAAAAAAACATGTATGCACACTCTGTATGAACCACAACCTAATTAATCAAAGTTTTGAGATTTTCACGTGGAAAATTCATATTAAATGGCTGTAAATGGACAGCTGAATAATAGAAAATCCTTAAATGTAACTTTCCCGTTATGAACCTTCCTCTCTTTGCAAGAAGACACGACTACAGCTTCATTCCTCCTGCAGAAATGTTCCCATTCCTTTTCATGCTGAAACACTTCAGCAAAGAGATAATATTGTATATAGCTCAGTTTGGTTACAGCTCTGGGCCTGGAAGATTTATTTTAAATATCAATGCCCAAAGTTAAACATCTTGATAAGCATTTAGCTACAAATCTTCCGTTAAAACACATCCACTAAAATGGACTGAAAATCTTCGTTCCGTAGGCAGCTCTCTGATTTCTTTCTCCTTTCACCTGTAGACTATTCAAATTCTAAAATGGTATTCAATGAGCAAAGAGCAAGCCCTCTGCTCACCGTTTGGTGCCATAGGAAGAATGTTATGTGAATCGAATTTTGCAATCTAAAATGAGTCACTTTGAAAACAGATAAATCCAGAGGCACTCCAGGCTGTCACTGGCAAGCATTTTGACATTAGCCTCTCCGACACCAACATCTCTGTCCCTGAGCACACCCATGGATACCCCAGACTTGAAAAAAATGAGCAGGGCAGATCCTGGCCTATATGGAGCATAGCCAAGGCAGAGGAGTTACAGGCTCCTTCCTCACAACCTGATGAAGGGATCAAATATTTCCAATGCTGTTTTGGACAACTTATGCTAGTATGACTTGGAAATATGGCAAAAGAAAGAAATTACGCTATCAGTTCTCAACACTTTCTCCAGATCCAAATCCAAAAGTTTTGTGATTAGGAAACTTACCAAGAACATGAGAGACATATTATTTCCTTATTTTCTCATCCCTCTCCCACAGTACTTTTTTTATCGAAGTACTTTTATATATTGAAGATGGATATATCTTGCTGACAATCAGGTGAACAAAATACAGGCTGGATGATCAGACTAAAAAGGCCACACTGAATGGGATGAAGGCCTGAGTAATCTTGTTCGATTCATTAACCACTCCTTTAAGAAGAATGCTGTTCTAGAGATTTCCTGAGATCCCTTCTGGCCCCAAATCCAATCTGAGTTGTCCTAAGTCAGCAGGACAGCTATTGGGAATTTAGGGAAAGAAGCTTATGTTTCAGACTTCACATTGTTTAATTTTTATTAATTTATTTTTTCTTTATTTTACATTGTTTATTTTACTTTACTTTATTATTTTATTCAGTTTCACCAAGGTTGCAGAAGGAGCATTGGGAGCATGAGCCAAATATTTTCCCATACCCAGAGTGTCTACCTAGCAACAGGGACAGAGACTAATTTCCTTGGTCTCCTCTAGCTAAAGGAAATTTGAATTATTCCCTGCTTATACAAAAGAGCTCCTCTAAGAAATTATTTTGAGTGGAGCATCTGTTCTGGGGCAAGAAGGAAAAGCAACCTGTAAGATATTACCTGGTTTTGAGTTACTTCCTCAAGTTAATGTTGCAGTGAAGTATAGTGTATAGGAAATATTCTTTAGTGATGCATTTTTAATGCTTCCTGTACAAGAAATGGTGTTTGCTACTTAAAATTTACATTAGATACCATCATCTAAGTCTTTGCTGAATAGGACATTAAGACAAAACATTCAACCACATTAATTATATCACACCAAATTTTGTGAACGAATTTGTAAAAGCATGAATTACAATCCTATACTCTTTAAAATATTGGGATATTTTTCAATTTGTGGCCTATCTTCTATAATTTCTTGCCCTCCAGTAAAGCACAGAGCCATCAACTAGTTAATAAGTAATAAAACTTATACTTTTCTTTACCCACACAGTGGTAGAGAAAAAGATGTCACAGAACACATCCTTCTATTCCATAATTTCAAGTGAGTAACAGTCTGGTCATATGAATATGATATGGGAGACAGAGCCACCCCCAAGGACATAACTCTGCACAGAGGACAGAAATCCGGGAAGTCCAGAACCTTTCAGCGACATCACAAAGGGAAATTTAGCTTTTTCATTGTTGCAACAAACTTTAATGAAATCTCTTAATATTTTTTTAATGTCTGATATTTTATCTAGATTAAAATCTGTTGCTATTACTGAATAATATTATTAGAAATTTTCCCTGATGTGGAAAAATTCAAATTTTTTTTCCTATCATGTAAAAGTTAAATGTCAAGTTTCTCTTCAGTTGGAATTACTGAATTTCAAGCAAAGTTGTTTACTTCTTATCCATATAAAAGAAATTTGAAGTAGGAAAGCTATTTTGGCTTTCTTGGGTCAGTTGTGTTGTAAAATGCTACTATTAATCACCAGTAATTTTAAGTTGTGAAAGACAAAATAATCAGCTTTGAATATTCATTCCTGATTAACATGTCTGATTTGAGGGTAGAAAAATAATTTACTTTCTTAGGCATTTGTGTTCTGCAATAAGGAAAACCTTTCATGACATTTGTTTGCAGTCCAGAGTCTGTAAATTTAGAATCTTTTAGCATTGTTTGGATTCTGTAGACACAAAACAGTTATGTTAGTCTTTAGTTTCTAAATATTTATTGAAAAAAAAATTACACATTTCCATTGTTTTTAGGTTTGGATACATATGCATTTAATATATATGTGGATTTAAAATATGTGTGGATTTTTGATAGGAAGAAATACATTATTGTAATCAATGAGTAAAATCCTGTGAAATCATTAAGTTTACATTAAGGGATAAATTACCATGTAAGTGTATTTTAATGTAATGTTCATTTTTGAAACTGGATTAACAAATTCCACATAACAAAATAGGGGGTCTGTATTTCATCACTCAGAAGAAGAAAGCTTTAGAGATGAAATTTCCCACATGAATGTATTCCATAAATATATTAATACCTGGTAACATCTCACAAACTCAAAGTTGAAGTAAAATATGTATTTAACTTTATAGTGAAATGATTATGGTTAATTAGGGAACTCCTCTGTAAATGACCTTGAAAATAGGACTGTATGTATGTATATGTCGTCTCTGTCAGATCACTCATTTGTGTCCTGGATGCTAGTATATACTAAATTACCAAGAATGGGCATATATATAATATGATCAGAGTTATATTACCAAAGTACACATGTGATTGTCTTTGATTTGCAAAGATTTGCCACGGAATCATAAGAGTTAATGACATCTGTAATTCCACATAAAGTTGCCTGATAGATAATTATATTGGATGAGCCAATTGAGAGAGGAGGAAACCTGAGATGGGGTTGTAAATTGATTCATCCTTTCTCATAACCCGTAGTGCCTCAGTGTCACAAATAATGGAGAAGCAAACTCTTATGGGAAATGGAAACTAGAAACTGAAATTCCAAGCCTAGGTGAGTTTAAACAATTAAACAGATTATTCAAAAAGAGTTGTCATTCAGATTTGTGCTTCTCCAGTTTGGTTTCTTTTGGTCCTGTAGACATAACTGAGGTCAAGAGCTGATGCCTCAGGAGATGTAACGTTTAAATGTCCCTCTGCCCTTTGCCTGAAGAAGAAGTTGCTGGGAAAATCAGTGAATATAAAAGTATGGGCAGAAAAGAGCTAACATGGTATAGAGTCAAAGTGTATCTTTTGAAGATGTTTTGTCTGTGATGAGTTAGAACAGATACTTTTTTTTTCGTTCTTTTGCATCGGGAAAAAAAAAGTGCATATCTGAGAACAAGTTTCTTCCCATCCTGTAGTCCATGAAGAAATGCTTTGGTATGAAGTGCTGGTTTCAGAAAAGTTAGCAATAGAAATCTCTCAGGTTTCAGGAACCAGGGTAAACATGCTCACACATAAGTTTAGATTTCTGAGTTTGGTTTCATTTACTAACACAGAGAAACTAATTGCCGTTCACTATTCATTTTAAAACTCTGTATTTCTGAACATTCTTCTTCACAGTGTTCCTGAACCTCAAGATGTTCATATATACTTGTTATGAATTGTCATGCAGACTCTGTGCAAAAAATAATCCTTCCCAAAATAACTACATGTGAGATGAGCATCTCATTGAGTTTATCCCAGTGTGCAGGAATGCCACTACACCAATGCTCCCTATTTTACAGAAAGAGCCTTTCAGCCACAGAGGGCACTTGGAAAGATATGCAGTAATCATTGTACATTTTAAAGAGGAAGAAGAGGTGTACTTTTAGAATTTAAAGATGTTTCCTCTTTTTCAAAAATTGCACTAAACAACTACACAGCTTGATTTCACAGGGTAGAGGCAACACTTCAAGATGTGGGCCAAGGTCTCAGGTTTGACACAACAGGGAGAAAGCAGTCTCATAACAGATTACTCCTTGTCATTCTCGAAAGGGAATCAAGATGGTTTGAAGACTTTTTTTACTCCTAAAGGATTTGTTAATTTATTTTTCCCTCACCTATTTTCATGCAAATCAGAGAGCCTGGTATTCTAAGCTGATCTGGACAAATGATGCTCATGTTCAAATATCTTTTCGGTAGCTACAACAACAGAATACTCTTACAGCCACAGGCTACTTTCTATTTGAAGTAATAATAAAAGTGAAGTAGTTTTAGGCAGAGCTGAGCTGCTGCAAATGAAAGGAGTTTAGTTTTCTATGTTGGTATATATGCTTAACTGAGAAGAGCTGGGAGTCTGAGGATGGGGTTAATGGACACAATATAAGGAAGAAAGTGGCAGACTTTGGACTGGAGACAAATTCACTGCCAATGAAAACTGTTACCGGCAGTAGTAGTCTACACAAAATGCTTGGCTGCTAGTTGACAGCAGTTGCCTGTGCCAGATTCTTGTGATAGAGGCAGTGTGGACCTGTGTACTTTCATATACATGGAATAAATACAAAGAAGTAAAAGCTCTTGTTGTAAAGCAAAGCCAGCAAATATTTTTATGTTCTGCAGCTGTTCTTGCCAGGGCCTGAAAAATGGCTGTGCACAATGAAGCACCTGTACAAGACAGAGATTCAAGTGATAACAGAAAACTAGAAATAACTGAAAGAAAGTGCATTTTTTTTGTCGTCTTTAATGTTAGTTTTTTAAATATTTTTTGAGAAAGACTGCCTTGACAGTCTGGAAAACAGCAGAGTACAGGGCTTATCTCTGAGTTTTAGTGACATGAAGTAGGAGAAAGAAACATACTTGAACTTGCAGTCTTTTTCTACCCTGTGAAATGACAACTTTTATATTCAGTGGTTAAAGTCACTCAGCAAACTGCATTGCACTATATGCAATACAGAATTACAGAGTTTGCACTTCTATTTACCAATAAAAAAGGTCTTTTACAGCAAGTGCCACAAGGCTTGTGGGGAAAACAGAATACAAAGTGAAAGTGCTCTTGCTTCCCATGTCCTCTTCAATCCCATGCCATAAACATGTAAATTTCTAAAGCTCTGAAATGTCAAATCTCCTGTGGATTTATGAACAATTTGATCCAGAAATCAGCAAGAGATAATGTAATTTTGAACCTTTTTAGCCTTATTTTCCTTAAAACTGACAAGACTAGAGATTTGGGAGCATATGCTAAAAACTGGAAACAAGTAGTTGTACCTTAAAAATGAATCACTTGCTCCTATACCAGTTTGATTCAGGAAAAAAGTGTTATCAATGCATATATAAGGAACAGTGGTTTTTTCTTTCATGAGGCTGCTCCGTTAAATAACAGTTGCTGCAGCCATTTATGACCACATCACTCATATATGTTTTTGCAACCACTATAATTGGCAGGCAGACATCACTCAGCACATAAATACCAGGCAACAGGGACTGTTTTACTGTTTGGCTGATGCAAAGTACAGCTGTGCAAGTTTGAAAAAGCCAGTATTTCTTTGTGACAGTTCATTATGCAGATTCTTAATATTAGGGCTAATCCTGAACCACATTTTCAAGAAAAACTTCTACTGCATATGTGCCAAATCAGTAAACAATCCAGGTTCAAACCAGTGAACACTAGGGTCTGAGCAAGCTCTTCGAGGACCACATGCAAAGCAGAGTTGAATACTCTGAACTGCTGCAATCACCTATTTGATAGGCTCTCTAACATGAGTGGCACAAAAAACAGCAGACATAGGACAAAAATAAGCCCTTTTATTTTGCAACTTCATGTTCCTAATAGTGTCTGTTCAGGCTCCACAGATGCTGGGTGTCACCTGAACAGGCTGCAATATGATGGAATGGCTACAGTTGGTTGCAGTTCTTAGTGATAAAATTACTTTAAAAAAAAATTGTACTGAATTAAATTACAGAATACTGATAGAAGAAATTATGAGATGGAGAGTGAGATTGTTCTTCTGGCTACACACATGGTTCTAACTTGGAGAACCAAGAAAGAAATTGTAATCTGTCAGTAGAGTATCATTAGAAATGGCTTTAGAAAGTTGCATATCTTAAGTTTTTTGAATGAAGAACTCTTCAGCTTATTTATGCTGATTTTATTAGCCTTATTTATGCGGTGCCATAACCACCCACTCCAGCTAGTGTAGACGAATGGCAACTGTTCGGTTGTCCCTCAGGGCATCCTCCTGTAGGCCATCCTCTTGGTCCCTACGCAGACCACCTCCTGTCACTCCACTGCGCGCCCTCCAATGGGCGGACGAGTCAGAGTCAGAGGGTGGATCTATGGGCAGCTCCCAAGTTTGAAAACCCCTCCCCCGGGGTTTTAGACCTACCCAGCTTTCTAGAATGATCCCGGTTTCTGTATCCCTTATTGGTTGTTGCCCAATTTCTCCTTCCCAGTTCAATCCCCATTAGCTACTTGTACCCTGGATCCTTCCCTTTCGCCCTATCTCATTGGTTCCCGTTGTATTCTCCTCCCCTTTCTCCCTTTCTTAAAACCTCGGGTACCAGAACTGCTTGGTCGGGATTACTCCCCATGTGGACACCCTGTAAACCTTGTGCTGGTCACCGATTTCCTCCTCCTCGTTGTTCTTTCGCTCCCGCGGGCCTCTAGGGGAAGGACGCTGCCAACCACTCTGCCAGCTAGGGTGAGAGCGCACGCCTGCTGCTTGGCCCGCTTCCCCGGCAGTGACTGCCCTCTCTGCGGCGCTCAGCCTCCCAGCGATCTGCAACCTTGAGCCTGCAGGCGAGGTCACTGGCCGGCCTTCGTGGGGGTCTGATGGAGCCCCTGAGGCGGACAGCCCCGGCTGGAGGGGTCGGGCAACACTTAACTAAGTGGAAGTTAAATAAATGTTTTATGAAGATACAGGGAACTTTTTAAGAATTGAAAGTTTCAAGACTTAACTCCTACAGAAAATAAGGCTTTCCTCTTATTCCCCCTTAAAATACCTTTTTTTCTTCTACTATCGGAAGATTTTATGCACATTTATTCAATTTATTGGTTTATCTTTCAACAGTGATAAGACATGTTTCTCTTTGGTGTACTCATATGTGAGAATAGCTCTAAGATCATTTTGAAATATAAAAGTGGAGACAACGGCATCAGGCATTAAATGGAAACTTCCATGGTACATTCAACCTTGAAATTAATAAGGGTCAGGATAGCATCGTTCACACACACCCTTAAAAACTCTTGCCTGTACCCTAAACCAGAAAGTGAGACCAGCAAAACAAGAGTTTGAAAGTGACATAAATGATACACTGTAAGAAACAGGGTGGAGAATGTTCTGCCAGTACCCTGGGCTCTCGTGGCGAGGAATAGCTTAACAGGAATATGCAAATGATTCTGAAGTATGTGTTCCCAGAACACACAGAAAAGGAAACACAACTAAAAGATAAGAAATTGTAGCAAGTAATAGGAAAAATAAATCCTAGCTGCTTCTATAAATGATCTATGAATGTTGTCTCTATTAAGTCTCTCCACTATGTAAAATATTTTTGTTAAGAAATAAAAAACTAGCTATAGCCTTAGGTGGTGAAATACTGAGTTACACTTTCTCCTCTTATGGCATCAAATACATTAACAGGTTGTAATTCACTAATGGCTTTTAAAATAATTTGTCATTATTTTTGTGGCAGTTTTTTCTACCCATAAATCTAACACATCCTTAAAATATTCTCGTATGTATTACATATTGTTTTAGTTGTATGCATCTATAAATGTTTTTTCTAATAATTTCAAACCTTTTAATTTATTGTAAAACTTTGGAAATTTTCAAAATTCAAATATAACACATGAATTATTCTAGAATTAACCTTCTGTGCCAAGGTTTGTCTGTTAGCAACTCAACTGAGTTCTATGAAATCCATCGATGGTTTCTCTGACCAACTTGTGCACTTTGGTACTCTGGACAAAATATTTCAGATTAAGAGTGAAGTGACAGAGCTGCAGCAGATGCCCAGAAAGGTGGAGAAATGAATAAAATGCTTTTCCTGGTCTGCATCTTCCTGGAAGTAAACATATAAAGTCTGGTGCTTTCCCATGAATAACTATTTTTTCCATCTTCAGCCATAGAACCCAGAATATATACTTCTCTGTAGATGTGAATTTCTCAAAATATCCATTATTATGCTGGAAAATGTTCCCAAATGTATTTTTCATAAAATTATATGATACCTTATCTTTCTAGAACACCTCAGCAGTGAGAATCCCTTTTCTAACAGAATCTAATAATTTCTTTCTCTGCAAATTTGTCATGATTAATGTTATTTGATCCTATAAATTCTTTTTTCCCAGGATTCAGGTAAAGTATTTCCAATCAATGTCTGCATGTTCATCTTCCACTGAAGAACTCAAATTTAGTGGAAGTGGAAGACCAAATTAACTTCCCTTAATGTTTTTTCCTGTTAAGTGCAAGTTTTTTCATCCTTTTCTCTTCTTTTCCTGCTCACAATAGTATAATTTTGCCTATCACAACAGTCCTTTAAATATCTTCCTGGAAGGAATTTCTCATTCTTATTTCATTCATCAATTCTTGTATGATAAGTATATGAGCAACTTATTGCGTGATAACGTTCTTGTGGATGGTTCAGAGTATTTTCAGTAAAACTCAATTTAAGTTTTCTGTTCTGTCAAAGGTAACTATTAAACAGTATTAGACACTTCTTAGTTTTCACTTGAAAGGGTTAAAATTCTGTCAATATTTGTGGTTCCAAAGGTAATAGTTTTATTCTCAGAAAAAAAAAAAAAAAAAACAACACAAAAAAGGATATATAACATAGAAAACTTGAAAACACCATTCACCTTTCTAAAATAGGACATTGATAAGACTTACTAAACCTTATTTCTTTTTCTTTAGACGTATATATTTTATCCAGAATTATTTTTTTACCTTCTAATGCCTTCTTATTTCTCTAAGCTCTTTATACTACCGACATCTATGCTGTTTCTTGGCCACCTTCTTTCATTAAAATCTATAGCCAATGCATCGCATTGGTAAAATTCATTTGCAACTTATAGAAATAACTTTGAATAGCTTATTTCTACTGGAACCAGTTCACATGGAGCCAGAAATACAAGGAACACAGTGGAAACTTTAAAAAGTAAAGGCCTTAATAAAGGTTTTAGAATTTGGTGAAAGATTAAACGAGTTCTTTACAAGACATAATTTTCCACAATTTAATAACAATAAAGATGGTTTTCATACTTTTTAAAGTATTTATACTTGTTTCTGAAGATTACACCTGTGCAAAATTGCAAATGTCTCTAAGGAAGAGGTGTTTGTTTGCTAAAAGGCAGACTTTGTGTTATGCATTCGGTAGATTGAAAATGATTTTTGCTCTAAGAAAATTTCAGGATTTTTATCATAAACACCAACCTATCAAATGTTTAATTGCAAAGAATTAGGTAGTGATCTGAATAGGTACAATTGCTCAGACCTGATTAACTGGCACCTGGACATTGTTCCGACTGGCTTGCAAAGGTTCAAGTTATATCTGACATACTGACTGAAGGTAATGATATATGCTTCATTCACCAAAGAAACAAATGTTTTGTTTCCCTGCTCTGATTCCCTGCTTACAGATACCTGCAGTGGTATAATATGCACTACTACTATTGTAAAACAAGAGTTTATTACATGGCTAAGTAAGTTGATCTTTGTAAAACTGCACAAGTGCATTGAAATAAAATAAAAACTACTTAATCCAATCTTCTCTCATACAATTTCTTTCAAGGAGAACAGACACAGCCTGTTAAAATAACAAAGAATGTAGAGTTTCCATTCACATTCACAAAGTGTCCTCATTCAAACCCCCACTCTAAAGCTACTTTTCCTCTCCTCTCATTTTTCTTTGTGGTGGAGAAATGCGATTCCATGGAACCGACAGTGATTTTGTTTTATGTTAACTGGCAGAGCTTTTTGAGCCTTGCAGACCTGGTGACACTTAAATGGCCCACACTTTGGATTGTCTTGTTGTGTGGAAAAGGTAGATAAGGGGAGGAGGAGAAACATAAAACAGGTGGGCAAGGGCAAAGTGGCATTCACAAATGTTTCTTAGATCTGAGCCAGATTGAGGATCATTTCTGGGATAAACAATTGCTGTATTGAAATTACATCACACAAGGTGTTATATTACTTATGAAGTCCTGAGAATTCTGTAAAACCTGGCAAGCACATCACATGGAAAAAGGTAAGATCTTCTGAACTTTTAGCCAGGAAATCAGCAGAAACTAATATAGTTTAATGGTAATTAGTCTAATATGTGTTACTTGCAGAACTCCTGCCAATAATACCATGTAGTGACTGTTGTAAAATGCCAGCTTCTCTGGCTTCACTGTTAGGGATTAGGTGGAAGCTTTTAGAACTGTACTTGGCTTGATATTTAAGTCACTCCTGAAATGGCTTTATAAATTAATTTTGCAGTGTATGAGCGACAAGATCCTGAACAATGTTAATTTTCTATTTATACTTTCATTTGCACCAACATGTTCTCTATTGTCTGTTTGAGATCCCACAAAAAAATGGTATGTTTTCATTCTGATATCAGTGTGGTGCTTTTAATGTATACATGGCATATTGATACAATCAGATCAGAAAACTAAAAATAGGATCTAAAAAAAAGGAAAGTTTGAATAATGTCTATATTCAGTGGCAAGTCATCATATTACAATAAATTCCAGCATATCTGAATAATTTGACTGAAAAGTTTATTTCAACTGCTTGAGCTAATATTTTGAGTGTGTGGCCCTCTGCCTTTGTCTGGATTTCTTATTAAAGAATTGATTGACTTTTCCACCCTAGTCCATATTTTATTTTTTCATTGTTAGTTTCCCTCTGCCTACACTAACCGTGTTAAAAAGAGAGACTTTGCACCAAACTCCAAGAAAGGGCCACGGAATGTGATCTAAGATGTGGGTTTGTGAATGAATGGGAAAGGGGAAATAGGCAAGGTTGCTGTGGTGCTTGAATGCTGCACTTCTTCATGCCAAGCCGAGAGACTTGCTTGCCTAACCTGGGGCACAGGCTTCTGCGATGATTGAAAAAGTACAGAGAAGTGTCTTGTATGTACTGCAACAGACTAAATATACCTCAACATTCACAGTTGCTCCTCCTAAAATTTGTTATCATAAGAGGGCTATGAGGAAAAATAAATTGAAGCATAACACCACACGGAGTTCTCAGAGATTGTGCCACTGAAGGCCATGAAAATGGCTAGATTTGCTCACAACCACACTTTTCCACAGTCCTTTCAATTTGAAAAACATGCAGATTAGCCTGTGGATTTTCTGCTTGCTAGCACCTGGCTATGCAATCAACAGTGCCAGTAGTCATTTATCCCTGTATTTAATTGCCATGTTTGTATCACATAGATACAATAATTTAGAGAGAATTCTGCTCACATTGTACTTCATTTTTGCAATTGCAGTGATGGGGAGCTTAATTTTTAATGATCTAAATACACATTTCACAAATGAGATTGTTACTTCACTTTTAAAAGTTCTGTACTCTCTTTGCATTATATGTGGGGACTGCTGTCAGGCAATACTTCAAACTTCAGTAAGAGGTAGTTTTTATGAGATACTAGAATAAAAAATTCTCATTTGGATTTATCTCCTAATCCTTGTCAAATTATACCAAAAAATTCTTTATAAATAGACTGTGACTAATACACAGTAAACTATGTATCAGTTTTATCGTTAAACCTGATTATCATTATCATTATCAGTAGTAGTAATTGCAGTAGTAGTATCATTCAATTATTTATTTAGCCCTATTTTTGAAAGCAGTACCTCAAAGTACCCACATGGCATGGTGATATACAGTCTTTTCCGATTTAAGGTCATTTCATGAGGTTTTTTGATCTTGTTAGATCTCACAAACGGCTATTTTGTACAGATCACCTGAAAGAAAATCACCCTGGCTAACAGCTAGATACATGACCTAGCAATTAGTCGGTCGGCAACTAAAGCATACTATGTTTATAAAGAGTGCCTAACAAATAGCATTCTTAATAAGCCTGACTCAGTTATCACCAAGTACACTGCATAGTATGCCTCCAATAATTACCCACTTAGTAATTTTCCTTACAGAAAAATGTTATATATTTTTAAAGGTATTTCAGATTCAGTTAATGGATTGAAAATAATCTCACATACTTACCAAACAGGGGTTTAATACTTTGATTTGTATACGTACACAGGCAAGCAGGCGTACACACACAAACACAACCACACTTATTAGTGCATTATACTTCATGAAACAGCTATAAATAAATATCGCCCTATAAATAAGATGGCTCATAGGAACTGGGAGTTTAAGATGCATGAATAATGATGATTCTCCAAATGGAAGCAGGGACGCACACAGCTCTCAGGTGGGGCAGTACACTTGGCTGTACGTGGGTTCAAACATCGAGTTGCCTGAAGCTTCTGGGAGCAGGTAGATCTGCAGCACAGCCAGGGTGACAGAGTTTACAGCTCAAGAAAAGAGAGGCACCCCACAGGAGCATAGCAAGAGACTGCAAACCCTCAGGGCTGGGCTCCCAGCCAGCGGGGTCCCTCCTGGGAGAGCCCAGGCACAGCCATGCCCCTCAGGAGCAGGGCACACTCAGCCTGAGCTGGATCCTCTGTCATGGTGAGGAACAGTACCACAACCTGGCCCTCAAATATTTATGACTTAATTATCATTTAAAGTGTACTTTTAGGAAAGCTAACCATAAAATTATGCATTTCAGTGCTAGTTTCTGGACAAGCAAGCTGCTATAAAATTACACATCTCTTTTTCACAGATCTCTGGATTAGCTTTGAATGCAAGGAAGGGAGAGGGAGGTATTTGTAGTGCTGCTTCTGGGACCGGCGTCAGCACTTCTGTCACCACCACCGCCATGAGTAAGCAAAGATACAGGGGGCGCACACTAAAAAATGGCTTTGCTCCAAGTAGCACGTTTCTTTCAAACACACACTCGGGGCTGAGAATATTGAAAAATGGTTACAATGTCTGGTTAATGTTTTGATCACCTCATATGGTCCCATATATAGCTCCTTTCTTGTGTACATTGGTGGCAGCGTAACAAAGGCTCTCAGAGATCCAAGAGTCATTTATATTCATTGTTTTTCCCATTGTCTAACTTTGATTATGCACAGTTTTCTTAAGAGAAACTGCTAAGAAGCAATCATTCAAGGGCGGGTAGACACAATGGGGCCACTTGTGCAGGTTTTTTGCTGGCAGAGTTCCTCTTGAAATCAGGTGAAGGAAGCAGTTGTTTTGTTTAAGAACTGAAATCGGTTGATTTTTGAGAAGCCAGACATTTCGTCTGAAAAGATGTCAAGCGGGTTAACTTTGTTGACATTAGAGAGTTTTGTCCTATGTGATGGGGAATTTCATTCAAGTACAAAGTGCAAGACTGGGCCCAAAGATGTGTGAAAGCAGTAGATCCTTTTTCCTTGAACTTTTGATTGTAGATATTTTCATACTTCTTAAATTTCATTGTGAATAAAATAAAATAAAAT
>VZTI01001246.1:36035-121614 GCA_013397865.1 Struthidea cinerea
GGTCCCGGCGCGTCCCGCCGCCCGCAGCCCCTGCGCGCGGGGAGGGGAGACCCCGGGGCGCGGCCCCTGAGGGCTGAGGCGATGGCGGGAAACGGCGGCAGATAGGGACGGGATTGGGTGGGAAAGGGACCCTAAAGATCGTCCCGGGCCACCCCTGCCAAGGGCAGCAACACCTGCTATAGCCCAGGCTGCTCCAAGCCCCGTCCAGCCTGGCCTTGGACACTTCCAGGGATCCAGGGGCAGCCACAGCTGCTTTGGGCAACTTATGCCAGGGCCTACCCACCCTCACAGGGAAGAATTCCAATATCCCGTCTCTGGGATTTGATGGGGACCTAGGCTGAGATCTGCCACCTTCCAGAGAGCACCAAAGCCTTTCCCAGGCTTTGCCAGGCTTTGTGCCCAGATTTTCTTCACTGAGCTCTGCTGGGCTCTGGAAGCACTTTCTGTCCTTGCAGGTAATTTTGGAAAAGGGCTGGTTCGTTCCATTCCATGAAGTTCCATCTCGCTCCAGCTGATGGCATGATTGGGAGTGTGTGGAGCCGAGGTTTTTCCCGGCAAGACAGACAGGCTGTTGGACAAGATCCCAGTTTTCCATCTCGGGTATCCGAGACGGAGCAGCCTCACACCCTGTGTTCGTTCCCACCCGGAATGAGAGCAGGGAAGAGCCTGGTTCTTATAAAATGAGAAAATAAATACGAGTCACCAGGTCAGGGATGGGACCGGAGTTAATCTGCGGGATGAGCAACCGGCAGTTGGAGGCTCCAAAGGATTTCCAGCCCCAGGAATAGGCTCCCACCAGCAGGAGTTAATGGGATGTCAGTCCACAGGAGAGCTTCCTTCCATGGGACATGTGGGATGGAGGCAATGATCCCTGCAGGCTTCCAGCTCCTCCTGTGTCTGACTTACAGCTGTGTGACCTTCCAAACACACAGCAAAGGGAAAATCCCTGGGAAAGTGGCGGCTGCCTTCGGCCTCACGCTGGCAGTCGGCTCTGGTGTGTCCATTCCATGATCCCAAACTGGCTGGGCCGCACACCTGGGCTGTCTTGGGGTGATCCTGTAACCCAAACAGTCTCTGGGGTGTCTGGAGTGAAATAGGGGGTCTGGGATGGTCCTTTTGGAGCAGCTGCTGGCTCGGGAATGCAGCTTTACAAGGCAAAAATGGATTTACATGAGGGGAGAAATTCCCCCTCCTGATTATCTTGGCAGTTTGTGGATTTTGCTGTGTGAGCAAGAAAAAACAATAAATTATACTGCTTATTTCAGGGAGGCAGAATTGCTTAACACTTAAAACTAGGACCAATTATTTTTCTTCCTGGCTCCATCTCATCACGTCTGACCTTAGGAAGGACATTAGCTCTCCTGCAAAATTCCCATATTTTAAGGTGGCAATAATCACTAAACCCTCCCAGGGAGTGGGACTGGTTAATATTCAAAAAGGTCTTTAAGCTTCTTGTTGGTTCAGATTTTCCTAAAGCCACTGCTGCAACACCAGGTTTGCACTGTAAAATCAGTTTAAAGCAGCAGAAATTCTGCATTCCTTCTAAAACATGATGGCAGATTCCTGAGAGCTTTTCCAGGATGGTTCCTGTGTAATTTGTGTTTGTTTTGTCCTTTTGATTTTGGGTTCTGATTCAAAAATGGCTTTGGCAGGGCAGGTTTAATTGGTGCTGGCAGCTCTCAAATTTCACAGATGTTTCTCCGTCATTTATGTTCAGATTCTGGAGTTGTCTCTGTAACCAAAAGACACCATTTTTGATTAATTTATTTCTTTATTAATTTTTTTCTTTGTATTTCCAGGACAAGACAGGAGCTCTCTGGGAACATGGGAACACACACAACTACACCACAAATCCTCTCAGCCAGGGAAACTGGAGGAGAGTGTCACTAGAGCCTTTTCCAGCAGGTATCCATGGTCCCTGGGCAGGCTGGGAAGGGAATCTTTGACAGCACAGGAGCTTTTTTTGCTCCTATAATGTGACTTCCCTGGGCTTCCTGTGCCAGCAGCATAGGGGTGTGTAACTCAAGCCATGATTTGGGAAGAAAGGAGCCTGCACACCCTGACTTTCCTGGGTGGAGAGCTTGGCAGTCCTCACTTAGACCCTTTCCAGCCTGGGGTTTTGGCCTCGGGAGAAGGGGCCTACTGGGGAGCTGCCCCTACAAACCCTGTCTGGATCTTCTTGCACCTTCCCAAGGCTCCTGGGCTTAGTATGGGGCTTGTTCTACCTCAGCACTGGGGAACTTCACAATTACAGCACTCCTGAGTGCCCCCCCCGTGCCAGGCAAGGAGCTCTGCTGCTTCCTGACGCTGCCCCTTCCCTCTTTCCCTTTTACAGCCCCTCCAAGTGCAGTAAAACTGCTGATTCCCATTTAATGGATAATGCTGGGCACTAACAAGCTCACCTCCCTCTTAAAAGCCAGTGCTGGCCTCAGGAGATCTAATTTAGGAAGACATGGAAGGCCAGGGTGTCCTCCAGGGCTCCGGGGTGGGAGCTGCTGCGTGAGGATCTCCAGCCTGGTCGGCTGGCAGAGCCTGGAGTATTTTTGTCCATATCCAAGCTGCCAGAGGCTCCGGCCCCACCTGAGCATGGTGCAGGACGGACTCACCTCTGCAGCAGGCATTTGTTCTCCCAGGGACTGGCAGCAGGATTCCATGGGAATTCCCATTTGTCCTTTGCCATGGGCTTGAGCCACCACCTGCTTTCCCAAAGGTTTTGAGAGAGGATGGCAGAGCTCTCCAGAGCTCATCCCATGATGTCAGACTGGCCCAGCAGAGACAAGGATGAATTCATGAGAGCAAAGCAGAAAGATTCTGCTGAAATACAAAGGGAAAAGGCCTCGTTCCCAATGTGTGACAGTGTTTGGATGTGGGAAGGTATTTCTTGGATATAGAGAAATAAATATTGGAGAGGGACTTTGGAGAAGGGCTTGGAGTGCCAGGACTCAGGGAATGGCTTTCCACTGCCAGAGGGCAGGGATGGATGGGATATTGGGAAGGAATTCCTCCCTGTGAGGGTGGGGAGGCCCTGGCACAGGGTGCCCAGAGCAGCTGTGGCTGCCCCTGGATCCCTGGCAGTGCCCAAGGCCAGGCTGGACATTGGGGCTTGGAGCAGCCTGGGACAGTGGAAGGTGTCCCTGCCCATGGCTGGGGTGGCACTGGATGGGCTTTAAGATCCTTCCAACCCAAACCATCCTGGGAGTCTTGATTCTATAAACCTGTGTTCCCAGCAAGGACAGAACCCCCCAAAATGGTGACATCCACCTCCAGGAATGCCATGGTGATGGGAGTGGCAGGAAATGAAGGGGGTCCTGGGTGTCCAGAGACAAGCAGGAGACATGAAAGCAGCCAGCTTCACCCTGGTCAATATGGTCTGCTTTAAACTCTGTTTTTACTTCAGATTTGGGCTGCCAATAACTCCTTCAAACAATGATCTAATGCCTGTGTGAATGTTTGTAAAACCTCACTGCTCTGGCAGGTTGAGCTCTTGCCAAGAAGCAATCACATGTAATTAGGGAGAAGGAATTGGAATCTCCTGGCCTTGCAGTGCAGCACATTTTCCAGTTGTGTTTGTCCCATTTGGACCATCTCATTCCTGGGGGTGTGCTCCGTGCTGGGATTTGTGGCCACGCTCCGGTCCTCAAGGGAATCTTTGGAGGAAGCGCTGCCAAAAACCTGCTGGACAACTGGACATGAGGTACCTGTGCTGGGCTGGCCCTGCAGCTCTGGATCCCTGGCTTGGCTTTGGGGGGAAGGAAGGATATCAGGAATTCCATCTGCACTCCCCTGGGGCTGCCACAGTTCCCTGAGGGAGCAGTCACAGATCAGCCTGTGATCAATTAATGGCCGTGGCCTGTCTGGGGAGAGCTTCCAAGGCAAAATGAAGGAAAAACTCTTCAGGATCATCAGCATCTCACCCATGTGACAGCTGAAAATGGCTCCCCTGGTTCCCACCTGCTTATCCCTGCTTTTCCTTGGACAAGGACGGGGTGACAAGGACAGAACCTGGCAGGAGCAGAGCCCACATGGAGTTTAGATCTCAGTCCCCACACTCTCACCTGGCACCTGAGGCCCCAAAGGACATTTTCAAGCAAGTTGGGAATTTCGACATGGAAAGTTTGATGAGAAAACCCTTCTTTGAAATTCTTGGAGCATCCTGAAATTCCCGGAGCATCCTGAAATTCCCTTCACTCCCTTTTCCAGTTCTGGAGAACCAGACTTGTTGCGTAGTTCCTGGGGTGCTGTCCTGAAACAGCAGGAGGTCAGGGACACACAGGTCAGGTCCTCTGGGACAAGGAGCTGTTATTTACGGAAGGAGTTTTTTCCTGAATGTGAGACACAGAGGTGGATTCTGCCCTCCAGTGGGGTTTGAAATCCTAAATTCCAGCCAAGAGTCATCACATAAACTCATGCTGAAGAACCTGACCTAGTTGGAATAATTGGAGGTAATTGTCAGCTCTTTCCAGATGACAAAACCCTTAATCACCAGCAGATGCTCAGCCAACCTCACAAAAAAGGCTGGAAACCCAGGGTGGAATGGGGAGGGTTGCTGTCCCAGAGGCACTGAGTTTCAGGAATGGGCAGGAATCTTCCTCAGGGGTTTTTCCAATACATGGTCAGATGCTGGGACTGGGGCAGTGGTTTGTGCTCATGGCCTGGGCATCTCTCCAGAAATCTGGAATTGTGCCATGAGCACACAGCTGAGCAACACTGAAATATCCGGGAACAATTGGAGATGGGGCAACTCTGAAATGAGGAGCTGAAAGGTTGGGCTGCTCCACAGGCTCCTGTCCCAGATCATTGAATCCGGACTCTGAGATCCCTGAAGTAGCCTGGGGTTTCCTAAAGCTTGGGATGGGTTGGATGTGAGTTGGCTGCACTCACACAAAACTGCAGGAGTTGCCTCAGGTTCCACCTGGGAATTCCCTGCAAGTAGGCAAAGCCCTGAAGAGAGGAGATGGGATCTGATGGGGATCAGGATGCTGATGGAAGAGCAGGATTCCTGGCACTACCTGGGGTATCCCAGTCTCAGCTGGGCTCCTGGGGGTGTGGAGACACTGTACAAGTAGAAGTGGTCCTAGAAGGGTCTGACCCCACCAGACAGTAAACCTGGATTGCTGATTAATCACAGAATTGTAGAACTGTGGAATGCCCTGAGTTCAGAGGGATCCAGAAGGATCAGAGTCCAGCTCCCGGCCTTGCACAAACACCCCAACAATCCCACCCTGTGCCTGACAGCGTTGTCCAAACGCTCCTGGAGCTCTGGCAGCCTTGGGAATGTGACCATTCCCTGGCCAGAGCACTTGCAAATTCCAGGAACCAGGATTTCCAGAGGTGTTTTTCCTTCTGTACAATGAGATGGCGAAAGCATAGGAAAACTGGGAACCCCTGGAACTGCTCAGAGCAAGGAGCTGCCCTTGTACCCAGGCAGAGGCTGTGACAGCTGGACTTTAATTACACAGTGCTGTAATGAGGCACTGGGAGGCTCTGGAGTGGCTCTCAGCACATTTGGTGTTTTACAGCCACGGGGATTCATCCCTTCCCGTACGACCTCCTGCAGTGGGACCAATAACCAGGGATCCTGCCTGGAAACCAACGGCTCCCCTGGGAACACGTCTGGGACAAGACTCATTCCCGGCTCTTTGAAGTGGGCAGTAATGTGGAAACAGTGACAGCAGCACCGTTCCGTGAACCAGGGGTCTCCCATGGGGGCAGGGGCCCTGCAGCCAAAAAAGGGGGCAAATGAACCAGCACACCTTTGGGAAGAGCTCGCTGTGCCTGGGACGGGTGTGCAGGGCTGGGCTGTCCTCCCTTCCTGGGATGGAGCTGCTGGCCCAGGGAAGGCTGGGTTGGACTTCGTGGTCCCGGGGAGGGCTGGGATGGAGCTGCTGTCCCAGGGAAGGCTGGTTGGGGGCCATGACCTCCTGTTGGAGCACTCCAGACCGACAGAACTCAGCAGCTGCATGAACTGGTTGTGGCCTCAAGCAAAGGCCATTCCTCCGCCACTGGCTCCTGCCAGATTGGTCCCAGCCCAGGCTCAGGGCCTCACGTCCCCTCTCAGCTCTGCTTTTCATGTGTCTCTCCCCAAAAAAGGGCTGGGCCAGTGCCAGACTCCAGCAAACCCTCCGGAGCAGTCCCCCAGCTCTGGCAGGTCACCGGTGCTGGAACCAAGTCCATGTCCTGCCTCTCCAGCCCAGACATCCTCCTTGGCTCTCTCTGCCAGCTCTGGAATGAAAAATGGCTCTGCTCTTCTGTCTGCTTCCATTCGAATCCCTCTAGGAAAGAGCTCGTGTTCTCCAGCCCTGTGCTGCTGAAATTAGCACTGGCATCCTGCAGGATTCCAGGCTTGACTCGCGCCTCCAGGAGTGGGAAGAGCTGCCGAGACTGTGGAGACAAGTTGGATGTGAGAGCCAAGTGTCCAAAAGAACACATTCAGGAACAACACAGAGAGCAGGAGGTGCTCCAGCACGGCAGGGAAATCATCCTGCTGAGGATAAAACTCCCCAAAAAAAGTGTCCTTGGGGAGCCAGGAAGGGTTAAACCATGGCACAAGGTTTGGGACAGCTGCAGGATGCTGGAGTGGGCACTGGGATTGGAACCAGGATGACAGTTTTAGGTCACTCACAAAGCTTTCTAATTACGCTTTTTTGGGGGGAAAAAAAGAAAAAAATTGTGTGTTTGATTCTGTAAGTGCTGAACATTCCACAATTGCTGTGTTTAATAAATACAGCGGGGGCTCCTAGGAGACTGAATGGGGCTGAATGAATGAAGTATGTGAGACATCTGAAACCTATTAGTTGGAGCAAACTGGTGGAGAGGCAGGAATTCTTCTCTTTTTAAAAATATTTATACATTTTCCTTTCATGTCAGGCCAACATCTTATTTGGGGTTATGTTCCAGTGGAAGGAAAGGTGTGTCAGGGGGAAATGCAGGGGGAGGGGAGGTGCAGATTTGGGTCAGGCCCAAAAGGAGCAGAAGGGCTTTAGGGCCATATTTTCCTTTTGGGATCGAACCCAGCACATTGATCCAGCAGGGGATTTTGCCCCAGCCTCGATGGGGATGGATGTTTTGGGATTTGGTTCATTTTGGAGTGTTTTGGGGAACTTGTCCCACCTGGGACAGAGCCCTTTGCTTGAGGCACCAGGAGAACTCCCCAGCCGTCTCCAGATGAGGTTTATGGAGCCATGGGTCTGGTTTAATCTGGTTTGGATATTTAGGCTGGAATTAGAGCACGCATCCAGTGTCTTCTTCACCACATGGACAGCTCCTGGAGGTCCCACCAGTGTCCAGCAGCAGCAGGAATGTGCCACATCCTGGAGATTTCCACCCTGGCTTCTCCTCATGCAGAATTACCTCATTGGCTTAGGAAAAGGCAGAAAAGTAGGGAAGATGGATGGGAAGGACACAGAACATTCCCCCAGGGAATAAGCAGAGCTAACACCTCTTCAGGAGCCACTTCACCTGCGTGGAAGTCTCTGGAAAGGGAGAGAAAGAGTTGACAACACCCAGCTCCAGTCTGGGCAGATCATTCCAAATGGAGCCTGAATTCCTGCTGCACAAATCCAGGACAAGTCTCCACCTTTGTGCTTCACTCTGTGTCTCAGGAGCTCACCCAAGGCTTGGAGTGACATCTGAGCTCACCTCTCCTTGTGCAGGAGCTCTGGATCAAAGCTAAGGATGGTGTCAGAAAGGCCTGGATTTTGTGGTGTTTTCCAGCTGATAAGAGATATGTAAATGATCCCTGCTTTCCTGTGATCCCTAATGATCTTTATTCAGCCCACTTTTACTGCAGCACACACTCAGCCCTTTCCCTCCAGGCTTCCTGAAATCAAAATGAGAAGTTTTAGGAAACTCGGAATTTGCAAATGTCTCCCATTATCCTTCTAATCTCCCCAAACTGATTAAATCAGAGGCTATCTCCCCACTCCATAGGAAACAGATGTTCCTCTTGCAGCAGGGACATGCAGGAGGCATCCTGAAATTTGTTTAATTTAGAGTCTCTTGGAGATGGGATTTTTTGGGGGTTACAGCCTTCGATGTCCGAGCTCAGATCTGGCTGAATTTGGAGTGGTGCCAGTAAGGAATTTCTGGGGAGTTTCTTTCCATCATTAGTAAAGAGAAACTCAACGTCCCTGAGCTGAGAGCTTGGAAAATAACTTTGGAGTGGTTTTTGATGGCATCTTTCAGTCAGTTTAGAGGTGAAAACATGACTGGGACATGGGATGAGGCTGGGTCTCATTTTGTAAGGGAATAGTGGAACTCATTCCAAGAGTCCATAAACGGATTTAACTCTTTCTGGAGCTGTAGGGAATGAGGCACTCGGAAACATCCTTTTCCATCCCTCTGGTTGCACTTTCTCTGTGGCATCTGTTCCCCATCAGTGGGAGGATCTCAGTGGATTTCAGTCTCATCAGTTTTGTCCACCTGTAACTCTTGGGTTTTCAGATCTCTCCTTTTTATGTCTTCTCTTCTTTTTTACCACGTTCAAACACAATTCTGTTTTTGCTGAAGACACCGAGGGACGTTTCCCAGAGCAGCTGTGGCTGCCCCATCCCTGGAAGTGTCCGAGGCTGGACAGGGCTTGGAGCAACCTGGGACATTGGAAGGTGCCCCCACCTGTGGGAGGGGGTACAATGGGATCATCTTTAAGGTCTTTCCAACCCAAAGCATTCTGGGATTCTAAATGTCAGTGCTATTTCTAAAATATCTTGATTTTCCTCTGGATTGGAGGTTCTCAGTGTGTGTCCATCTGTGCATGTGTGGGTGGTGGTTGCATTTCAGAATTTCCACGACTGTTTTAGCTCTTATGTTTTTTCCAAACAACTTCCTCCAGTGTGAGTTCTCCCTCCTGAAGGATCCGGACCCCACTCGGAAGAGTTCTCTGTGTATGAGGGAAGCTGAATTAAATCTCTCACTGGAGATGATTTAAGGGTTCCTCCAGAGCAGAACCACGTAACAACAGTGCAGAGTTGGTTTAGATACTGGACACATTTTCCACCCTCCACGTGTTGATGGTGCCAGTGACAAACTGTGGAAAAAACTCCTTAAGTGTGAGCCAAGAATTCCCTTCATCAGCCTTTTTTTTGCTAAGGTGCACAATTTATCCCAATTTATCCTGATTTATCCCAGCCTCAGCCTTGCTCAGACACATTCTCAAGGCGTGTCTCCTCCGAGCCTCTTGGGAGCACCATTTCCACTTGTTTGTACTGGCTGGACACGTCACCTCCCTTGTCCCTGTCCCTGTCCCTGTCCCTGTCGGGAGACGGTGTCTCCAGACAGGGACAGGTCCTGAGGGGGGAAGTGACCCATGGAATGTGAGGAGGAGGAGCTGGAGCCCAGAGGTTGGATGGGGCAGCCCTGGCATGTGCTGAGCTGTTCCTGAATTAAACACAACTCTGGTTAATTAAAGCAACTTAGGGCAGTGCTCGGGGTTGGGAAAGGCGATGGATTGGGAGCATTCCCAGAGTCCTGTCTGGGGACAGAGAGGGGCAGTGGCAGCAATTGAAGGGGTGGCTGGGACCCTAGACAAGGTGACTGCTGGGGATGTTTAATAAATCCCCTTCCTCCTGAGGAAGGCACTGATCTCTTCCCTCTGGGAGCAGGGGCAGGACGCAGGGAACGGCTGGAGCTGTGTCTGGGTTGGGATGGAGATCAGGAAAGGTTCACCCGCATGGGATGTGGGCAGGACTTACCCAGAGCTCCTGGGCTTCAGCTCCCCCCATCTCCCTGCTGTGCCTCAGTGGGGTTTCAGTGTTCGTGTCCTCAGTACCATCCCCAGAGCCTGATCCCAGCCTCTCCTTCAGGGAAAGACAGAGCCTGAGCACGGTAGCTGGGATAGATAATTTGCATCAGAATAAAGAGTCCAAAAACTGGGATCAGCTTTGACCAGAAACACAGCGTTCTTGGGCTGTGAAAAACTGCTACAAAAACAGCAAGTTCAGGCTCCCTGGCTGCTGAGTTTTGTCTGAACACGGAGGCTGAATACCATCAGAATAGTTTGTTTTATTTACAGCTTGCCTGAAACCAGAGATTCCTGGGAGATTTCCAAGCCAGTCGCTGAACCCAACTGGATTTTGGTTGCTCTATTGCCTGTGAACCTGAAAATCTGGAGCTGCTCTGATCCCTGCAGCACTTTGGTTGTCCCAGCTCCCTCTCCCAGCATCCCAGTGACCCTTTCACAGTCTCTTTGTGTCAGGCTGTGGTTTGTATTTGTCATGTTTCGCATTCCCAATATATCATGGAATGGGTTGGGTTGGAAGGATCCTGAAGGACCATTCCCACTGGCACCACTGTCCCATGGTGCTCCAACCTGGCCTGGGACACTGCCAGGGATCCAGGGGCAGCCATAGCTTCCCTGGGAATTCCATCCCAGCCCCTCACCACCCTCACAGGATATTCCTTCCCAACATCCCATCCATCCCTGCTCTCTGGCAGTGGAAGCCATTCCCTGTGTCCTGTCCCTCCATCCCTTGTCCCCAGTCCCTCTTGCCTCGCAGCTGCCTGTTGAAAGAAAAGGAGGTTTCCTGTGTTTTGTCCCAAGCACGGAGGGAGCAGAGCTGAGCCCGACTCCGGCAGATCCAAAGGTGGGGAAGCAGCCAAGGGCTTGGAATCCGTCCTGGGCTGGGAGCGGAGCAGAGCCCTGAGCTCAGCGCCGGGGCAGCTCCGCACATGGAACGTGACGGCTTTGGAGAACGGCACCTCTGCAGTCCTCAGTTCCAGGAATGTTCTAGGAAGTGGGCAGGAGCCTCCTGGTTCTGGTGAGAGCGGGAGCAGCCCCATGTCCCTGGAGTTCGCCTGTGGTCTCTCAGACGCTGCTGTGGCACAGCAGCCACGGTGTCCGGGTGGTGTTTGGGGCTTGGAGCCCCCCTGCCCCCCATTTCCCCTGAGCGCTTCCCTCCCTTTATCCCCTTCCCTCTCATCCCACCAAACCTTTTCCCCGCAGCCAGCAGAAAGTGGGATTTTCTAGTTGATACCAAAATAAACACAGCAGTGTCCAGCACAGAAGGGAGAGGGAAAGGGGAGAGTGAGGGGCTGGGATGGACAAGGAACTGTACATCCCAGGGAGCTGGAGGTGCTGCAGCACGGGAAAATCCTGAGGGAATCAGCAGAGCTGGGATGGGATCTGAGTCCTTTTCCAGCTCCTGCAGCCTTAGGAGTGTTCCTTGCGGGATTTCTCTCCCTTTTCCCAGGCAGTGCTGAGCATTTGGGGTTTGTTCCAGGGCTCTTCTTTGTCGTGATGGGGAAAACATGAGCAGAGTCACTTCCCCCCTCCCTGTGACAGGAATAAAACAGGAGCAGAAAAAAGAGCCTGGTGGGGGCTAAAGGTCTTGCAGAAGTTGCCTCCATGGAATGGCTGCAAACAGAAATCTCCAAGGATTTTCCAGGAGCTTGGATATTCCCCCCGTGTTAGCCCAGGTTCCATCCTCCCGCTGGGAAGGATTCAGACCCCAGAGCTCTATTGACTTTGTGCCTGATTTGGTTCCTTTCCCCAGGGAATGCCCACACACGAATGAATGGTTGGAAAAGTGGATCCAGCCTTTGCTGAGAAGGAGGAACTTGTGATCCCCTCCAAACCCCTGGCAGTCCCAAAGCCCTGGGATCAGATCTGGCTTGGATTTTCCTCCTTCCTTCCTGCCCGTGCTCATTCATTTCACCAAGCAGCTGGAATCCAGCACACGGCAGGAGCCCGGCTGTGAACAAGGAGTGGGAAGAGGGATGCTCGGGAATCTCTAGGGTGGGACTGGATAATCCTTAAGGTCCTTCCCACCCAAACCATCCTGGGATCCTGTGGTTTAGGATCCAAATGTGCCTTTATGCCCCACATCCCCTTCCTCTGTCCCAGCCAGGCAAACTCCTTCCCTGCGCCCCAAATCCCTCTGGAAAAACACAAAGAGAGCACGGAATAATCCAACTGAGGGGCCGAAATTGGTTAAGGAGCAGGATTAGATCAAATATTTCCGAGCATCTGGGGCTTCTTGACCGCCCCATTGTGGACCATCCCCGGCTGTCAGACCCTGAGCATTCCCAGAAGGAGTTAAGGGAGACCTGGGTGGAAGCCAAGAGCTTTTGCCGGAAGCTTTATCTTCCCCCCCAAAAATCTGATGTCTGGAGTGCTGGACAAGGCATTGTCTTCATAAAACACAACAAGAACAACAAAACAAGCCCTGCTATTCACAGCTCTGTAACAAGCCATAAAATGGGGAAAAAAAGGCAAAAAAAAAGCCCTGGAAATGTAAGAGTTTTATTAAACTGGAACCATGTGTTTCCCATAGTCCCGTCTCCATAAGCTGTGCACATCCCGTCCATGTTTATGTTCTCCTCGGGGGTGTGAGGGGGTTTTTTCCATGCCTGGGAATGATTAGGAGGAGGGAGCCTGGATGAACTCATGTCTCCTGTGAGCAGCACCAGGAAACCTGCACACACCGGGAGAGGCACAAATCCTGCGGGAATGGCCGTGGAAACGCCAGAGTCTGGGAAGGAGGAAAGGCAAGGCAAAAGGGAAAAGGAAAAAGGAAAAATCCAGAGTGGAAAAAGAGGAGAAGGTTGTCCTGTGTGGCTCATTGTAGAAAGTGTGTATTGAAGTGCTGGACTGAGGATATTCCCTGGATATTCCTGTGCGCCTGGAGCCATCCCGCCTCATGCAGGGAGGCTCGGAGAGGCCCTGGGCCATGTGTGGCTTAAACACCCCCCTTCCCTCCTGGTCTCCAGCACCCACCAGGGGTTCCTTAAATGAGGAGATTGATCCTGGAAAAGAGAGTGGAACTCCCTGGAGACTTCAGGAGCCCGGGCAAGGAGAAGGGCCTGGTCTGGGATTTGCCAGGAGCCCTCGGCCTGGCTGGAGACATTTGGAGTGGCCACAGCGTCCGTGGGGAACTGGGTTGGAAGTTCAGATTTGGACAGGAATGCCCCGGGAATGAGGCTCAGAGGAGGAATCTCGGGGGAAATGGGTAATGGGGTATTTTTAGCTGGAATTGGCAACGCTGTGGTTGTTGTTTCCACGGTGAACAGCCCCAGGGAGGACTGGGAAGGATTGGGAATCATCCCCTGTACAGTGAGCAGGTGTGGTGACATCTGCACGGTGACAGAGCTTCAGAGAAGGGACATTACGTCATGGAGAGTGACCTCAGAGATCCCAGAGATTACGGCATTTCACCCATTTTTCCTGGTCCTGAGCCCATTCCCTCCCTCTGACTGGTGCCTCTCCTGCAGGACATCCAGGCTTGCCTGGGGCACCAAGGACTGGCAATCCATGATTTCCTGGCCATCTGGTTGCAGATCCCAGGCTGGTTTAGGTTGGAAGTGCCCTCAAAGCTGCTCCCATTCCATGGGCAGGGACACCTTCCATAGACCAGGTGCTGTTAAAACTTCCCTCCGTATTTCTCATTTGGAATCCTCTGGATTTGGCATCCAGCTGATGATGGGTTTTTCCCCAGTGATAAAGAGGTTTTTTCTATCCCACGTTCCCCTACTCCAGTGATATCCATGCCTGGCAATCGAGTTATCCCTCAGACTTCCTTTAGGTTTGATAAAGTGGCTTCCTCAGCTTTGCCAGCCCTGGGACCAGGGACTTTCTCCCGGCCTTTGATCCCTTTTGGAGCTGTTTTGCAGCTTCTGGGCCTCGGCTCATTCCCTTTGATGGCCCTGTCCTTATCCCTGTGGAAAACTTGTCCAGTTTGGGGTCTGCAAATGTTCCCAGCAGTACTTGGACATTTTTTGCTGTGTTGCTCCAAGCCCCATCCAACCTGGCCTTGGACATTTCCGGGGATGGGGCAGCCACAGCTTCTCCGGGAATTCCATTCCAGGGCCTCCCCACCCTGACAGGGAAAAATTCCTTCCCAATCTCCCATCTATCCCTGCCCTCTGTCCATGGGAAGCCATTCCCTGTGTCCTGTCCCTCCAGGACAGCTTAGGAATGACACAGCCCATGCAGCCAAATGTGGGATAGTCAGGATGTGGGATTTGATGGTCACTCTGTTCCTTCAGCCTTTTAATTCCTCCCCTTGGTGAACGCCTTGAACACGTCCCAAAAATAAGGACTCGTGGGAGCTGAGCCAACGAACACCAGCACCTTTCCTGGCAGAATTCCCGCTCCCCCTGCAGCTGCACCAGCCCTGCGAGGCCAAATCCACCTCCTGCTCCGTGTCCGCCGCCAGCCAGGAGCGGCCTTTCCAAGGGAATGACTGCTGGAGGTGTTGGCACCGAGGGAAATGTGCTCCTGCTGCTGGGTCCCAGCTGGCAGCGGGCAGAGGGAGCAGGAGAAAGGGGTTTGCCCCTCCCAGGGAAGGCAGAGCTGAGCCGTTCCCTCCAATCTATAAAGATTAAAAGGAAACAGATTTTCTGCTGGCTCTCTCATTTGTTTGTTTGTTCCCTCATTACCCCGAGCTGGGAAAGGGACCCTGCAGGATGGACTGGGGACACCGGGGGTGTCCTGGCCAAGGGTGACATCACTGAGGGGCTGACCCCCAACGAGGGGACGGTGACTCGCACACGACCCTGACAGGCAGAGCCCTGAGCGAGCCAAAGGATTCCAAAGGAAAATCTCCTTCCCCAGACCTTGGAATATGGATAATGTTTGCAAGACAACAAAATAATGATGCAACTCCCAGGGGACGTGGAAGGGTCTTTGCCAGACAGCTCAGACACAAAGGCTCTGCTGTGTGTGCTTCCTGCACTGATCTCATGGAATGCCAGGAATCATGGAATCCCAGACTCCCAGAATGATTTGGTTGGAAGGAACCTTAAGGATCAAACCAAACCGACCTGGTGCAGTAAGTGGCCACCCGATCCCAGGGATTGCTGCACACAAATTTCTTCCCATCCCTTTTGGTCTTGCTGTGTTTTCCAGAAATTCCTTTCAAATGTATCCCGAAGGTTTTGGACTCTTCCTAGACCAGTCAGACCAGTGCTCAGCCAGACCCTCAGGGGCTGGGATAAACTGATAAACCTCTGGAAGCCAGGTTTGGAGCAGGAGTCCTCCAGTCCTCCGTGGCCCGCTCGGGATAAGCGAGGCCATGGCCCACCCGGGGCAGGGAGGGAGTTTAGGATCTGGGTACCATCCATGAGGGGATGTTTGCAGGGCAGGACAACTGTCCTTGGGGTAATTTGGATGAAGTTTGTTCCCCTCTTCCTTTGGGTGGCAGAGTCAGGCTCTGCTCCAGCATTTGGGATGTTCCAGGGAGGCCACGGGGCTGGATTTGCTGCTGGGGAGCAAAATCCAGTGTTTTTGTGGCTCCGGGCTGCAGCTGTGCCATGGCCAAGCTGCTCCACACAGGCTGAGCTGGGGCAGCTCCAGCCTTGCCTGGGTGGTCTGGCAGCTCTCAAGCTCCAGATGCTCCTTGTGCAGCCCCTTCCGAGGGGGAGAATCCCGGGACAGGGAGGGAAGGGAGGGATGCCCAGGCGGGAGAGCTGAGAGGGTTTGCATTTACCAGCTGATCCCGCACGATGAGCAAATCAAACCCTCTGGATCTCCTTGGAGCAGGATCAAATCAACGCTTGGAGAAGAGTTAAAGAGGATCCATCCACCCCGAGCAGTCAGCGGTGCTCGGCCTGGCTGGTGCACCTTGGAATCACAGAATGTTCCTCCCCCCGTCAGCAGCTCTCAGCCTTTGCTCACAGCTGTTCTCCTGTCCTGCTGAAATCCCATCAGCTTTTCATGTGGAGGATCCAGCACCTCTTGTCTCTGTCTCTTTCCGTGTTCCTCTTCCTGCCTGAATTCCTGAGCCTTGAACCCCCCTGCTTTTCGAAGGAAGGGCTTTTCACACACCAAACAAGGCTTGCTCCAGTATTTTTCCTTTCTTTTCCCATTTTTACTTCACCACAGAGCCCTGCTCAGCTGAGGGCGACAGGGAGAGGCCTCGTGAGTAACCCTGGAGTGTCATCCTTGCCCTCTGCTCCCCTCCTGAACCTCCGCAATCCCTGTGGATTCATTCCTTTGCTCCCTCCTTGTGCCGGCTGATGCTCTGGGCTCAGATTGGGCGTAACGTTCCTGGGCACGGACCTGGTTTTTCCTCCTTTGTGAAGGACGTTTTCCAGGAGGAATGGCTCCAACCTGTGCCTGCTCATGGCTTGGATGTGCTTGGAAGGCAAGTGCAGAGCTCTGCCCCATCCTCAGCTCCAGGAGAATCCAGTGTGGGTTCTGCAAACTGAGCTGTAGGAAGGGATATCAATATTCCAGCTTTCCTTAAAATTACCCTCTTGTTTTCCCTTGAAATCAGCTCAGGTGGAATCCTCACCTCGCACACGGGAAGGGTGCTCATGTGGTCACTTGTCCTAAAGCAAATTCCTGCTCCTGTGTAGAAAATGTTTTTTTTCGGCTCTGCCTTGGCAGATCCAGGCAGTGAGTGGCTGGAAATCCTGCCCACGGCACCGAGCAGGAGTTCCTGGGATCTGGGGAGCTGCGCCAGGGCTCTCCATCTGTTCCAGCCCCGCTGCCAAGTTAAACTTCTGTGCTGCAGATTCGCACAAAGGGGAGAAAAGAGCCACAAAAAAAGGTTGGAAAACGGGAAACTCGGAATCCAACCGAGGGCAGAGGGAGTGAGCTGGGGCTGGAGCAGACAGATGTGGTGGGGAGAGCCACATCTGCCTGGGGTGACCACTCCATGGCGGGGACACTCCCCACCCCAGGAACAAGGGCTGGACGTGCCTCCAGCCCACCTGAGGGCAACAAGAAAGGTGTTTGTATCCCTGCTTGGAATTTCACAGGAAATGGCGGGATCACCTTACTCCTGGCAGGAGAAAGAGGCAATTTTCCTTCTAAATCAGGCAGCTCCCGTGTCAAAAGTTCCACAGCGAAATCCCACTGCACTCAGAGCAGGGCTTTTTATGAATAAAATCTTAATAAATGTCCAGGGCTTGATTTTTCACAGCAGCCTCGCCTGGCTTTGATCTCCCCTTGCCTGGGCTCGGCCCCTGCCAAGCCAAAGAGGGAAAAAGTCCCTTTCCCTGGGTTTAAAGCAAAGGGTGTTTTTTTAAAGCCCTTGGCTGTGGAGCCGTGTGTGATACATCATCCCTCGGCCCCATCCCTCCTCTCCCAAATCCAGAGCACACACTGAAACAATTTCCCTGTGGTTTCCCTCCTTGGTGGAGTCGAATTCCTAGAAAACAAAAGGAATGTTGCAACCGTGGTCACAAGCTCGGAGGCTGGAAATGTTACACACGGCCGGGAGCCCTGGCGTGTCCTCAGCGGGGATCTGAGGATCAGCCCTGGCTGGTGGCACCTCGATCCCAATCCCACATCCCTGGAGCATAATTCCTCCCGCGTGTGTGTAAAATTGGGGAGTTTCTCCAGCCCTGGGAACTGCGGGAGGCAGTGAGCATTTAGGGAATTCTGTTGGCTCTTTGCCCCAGCCCTGAGGTCACTCAGAGCTCCCTGAGGTCTTGGTCTGGGTCTGACCTGGTCCTGTCTAAACCCAGAGTCTTGAGATGGGCACAGACTCATCCAAGTGAATCCACAGTGAATGCAGAGCCAGGAATTCCTCCCTGGGAGGGCGGTGAGGCCCTGGGATAGATTCCCAGAGAATCTGTGGCTGCCACAGGGATCCCTTGGGATGTTTTTGGGGTTGGGGTTTTTTGGGTGAATTTTAAGGGCATCTGGACAAGGTGCACGAGCAGATTTATGTGGATCATCTCAGGAGGTGGCAGCCACTGCCTGCCATTCCCTGTTGTCAGGAGATGGGATGATTTACATCCCTGGGATCACCTGTTCCCTGGGCTCATCCATTGAATTCTCCGGCTTGGAAAGGTCTCAGGAGCCCTCCTGTTCACACAGGACCTTTTTAATGTGTTCTTGGCGAACAAAGGTCACTGGACTGAGCCAAAGGTGAGGCGGGAGGGTGCTCCAGGCTGGTTATTTATTTAATGTCAGGGAGGAAGAGAAACCAGCCCGGTTTGGGGCTAAAAAGCTGCTGGCTGTGTGTGGGACTGGGAACAAGGGAAGGAGTTAATGCTGTGGAACAATTTCCCCGAGGAAAGCTCTGTCTGGGTTGGTTCCTGAGTGTCTCTCAGTGCCTCACGTGGTGCTGCTCGCTGCCACTTTTGATCTCCAGTTCCTTCTGAAATTCAATGGGGAGGTTCTGGAAATCCCAGGCAGTGCAGGTCCAGCAGCCACGTCCTCGTCCCCGTGCCCCCCTCGGCCCCTTTTACCCCATTCCCACGGATCACATCCCTCCGTTCCCTGCTTCCCGAGCAGAGTGAGCAGCGTGGGCTGGCCAGGACAAAGCCGTGACGGGAGCTGGGAGCAGCAGCATCAGTCCCACATTCCCTGACCTCGGCTCTCTGCAAGGATTGCAGCACAAGAGCCTGAGCTGGCTTTTTTTTGCTGATTTTTTTTGAGATGACATCACGGTTCAGAGCTGTTGCTGCCCTGACAGCAGTTGTGTCATCCTGGGAGAAGCAGCACGGACTAATTTTAGCAGTTTTTTAATAAAGGCAGGAATGGAAAAGTTCAAGGGGCTTTCAGTCAGCTTTGCTGGGGGTTCCTGACAGGCCTTGATGGGGCTGAACCAGCTCCACTTTGATAGAGAAATGAAGGAAAGAAGTGAAAGAATCAGGGCTGACACCAAATTCCCAGCTCTTGTCAGCCTTGGGAGATCAAAGAACCCTGGGATGGTTTGAGTTGGAAAGGAGCTTAAATCTCATCTCATTCCACGGGCAGGGACACCTTCCACTGTCCCAGGCTGCTCCAGCCTGGCCTTGGACAATTCCAGGGATCCAGGGGCAGCCACAGCTGCTCTGGGAAATCCATTCCAGGGCCTCCCCACCCTCCCAGGGGGGAATTCCTTCCCAATATCCCACCTAACCTCCCTCTCTGTCCATGTAAAACCATTCCCTGTGTCCTGTCCCTCCATCCCTTGTCCAGCGTCCCTCTCCGTGTTTCTTGTAGCTCCTTCAGGCACTGAAAATCCTCAACTGGGCCACCCCCAAGCTTCTCTTCTCCAGGCTGGACAATCCCAATTCCTGGTGTCCCAGTTCCTGGTATCCCAGTTCCTGGTATCATTTCCTCCCAGAGAAAGAGCCATGAGCCTGCTGAGCATTAAGCTGTAAATGTTGAATTTAACAACTTTTAAGTAGCTTTAACCCCCTCCCCTGGGCATTTCCATGGTTCCAATGACATTAATTAATGAGGATCTCATCCTGTTTTCCCACAGGATTTTCCCAGACAGTCCATGTGCTTCCTGGAGCTCCCCAAAATGAAGACATTGGATCTTTTTCTCTGCCTTCATTTGCATTATTCAGTGCCCACAGTTCCACCTGCTTGCACAGGAGACATGGCAAAAATTCCTCAGTCCAGACTGGGAAAAACTCATAAATCTGTTCTGGGTTTGTTAAATAGCTTGGACAGATAATGAATCATCTGCAAATATTTGATTCATTAATGGTACAGTTATGGGCTGTACTTTTTCTCTTTCCAAGCAACATTTTAGGAGCTTGAATAAATACAAAAATTGAAAATTAATTAAAAATCACTTTAAAACCAAATCTGTGATATTTAAAATCAAATTCTATGTTCAGGTCAAGCTAAAACGTTCATCAAATCACCCCAAAATCAAATCACCCCTAAATGACTCCTCCTTTTTCTTCATTTCTCACTTGGCCCAGGGCAGCAAAAAACTCCATTACTCCAAAGGTTCTACTCCAAGCACATAATTAATAATACTAATAATTAATCACAAGCGCTTTTCCACTGTGCCTCACACATTGAGAAGTGAAACCCTTCCCGGGCAGTTCCTCTTTGTGCCAGCTCCTTGAGCTAAGCCTAAGCTGGGTTCAAGGCCTCTCTCCTCCTCCTCGAGAGGGAGGAAAATGTCATTTTTTAGTCTTTCCTGGCTATTTTTTCCCATGTGATGTCCCAGTCCTGCCCTTCCCAGGCAGGTCAAGCCCAGGCTGATGTAAGCTGGAATGGGGGCAGGATCAGGCTTGGGGAAGGGCAATGGGAATGGGAATGGGAATGGGAATGGGAATGGGAATGGGAATGGGAACGGGAATGGGAATTGTCTCCTGGCAGAGCTCAGAAGTGTTGCCAGAGCTGCATTCCCTGCCCGGCTCCATTCCCAGCTCTGCCTTTTCCCTGGCATCCCACAAGGCCGGTGTTAATTAGGCTGCTGTTAATTAGGCCGAGCCTCTCCTGACCCCTCCAAAGCCGGCAGGGGCTGACTGGGAACAGGGACGGGAACAAAGGAGCGCCGAGGGTTTCAGAGGGAGCAGCAGGAGAAGGGCTCAGGCTCTCCTGGAATTCCGGCTCCGCTGGGAATTGAGCCGATGGCTGCAGCCGGACCCTCCCGTGCTGGGGTCAGGAGGGGACGGGGCTGGAGCAGATGTGGGATAACCACGGGGAATCCTTGGATCTCCCTTTGGATCCCGTCTGGTGCAGGAGCTCCTCTGAACCCCTTGGACCTGGAAATCAGCTGGATTTGGGCTTTCCAGGGAGAATTCTGGGCTTCCACCCCTGGGAAAAGCTGAGGGTGTGCAGCGGCACGGAGCAGAGAGAGGATTCATGTGCATTTTATTCTGTGTTATTTAAAGAAAAGCCATCAGTCGTGAGTCCTACAGCAGGAGGCAGAGGGAAACTGGGGGTTTTTGGGTTTCATTGTTTTGTTTTTTCACAGAGCCAAAGAGTGGAATTAAACTCCCAACTGACAAAGTTCTGCCTCGGAACAAAGACTGAATATCTCCAATATGCTTTGAATTTTTATTTTTTTATTTATTTTGAGAAAATGCTTCTTAACTTCCAAGGTTTTTCTCCTCTGGAGCCAAGGTAACTTTTGGGTGTGAAGATCCTGGGCTGGGTCACCTATTCCTTCAGAAATCCATCTTTCCTTCATTGTTTCACACGAGTTACACTAAAAACAGGAAAATAATCAGCCAGAAAAGTGCTTTTTACTTAAATTTTTTCCGCTGCTGTACCACACCACCATTTCCCCCCGAAATGAAGCCTAACCCCCAGACTGAACCCGAATTATCCCCCCGAGCCCTTTGAAGCGAAGCCGCTGTCACTGACGCCTCCAGCCTAAATCCGGGAGCAGAGCCGTGCCCCAGGAAGAGCCCCGGGAGTGCCGAGGTGACAATCGGGGCCGCGTTCGGCGGCTCGGGCTAAACCCAACCTCTCCCCCAGCCCCTCCTCGGAGCCGAGAACTTTTGGCTGAAGAATGTTGGGCTGAGCTACTCCCACCGCTCGCGGTCCCCTCTCGGCGCAGGGCCCTCCCCCTGATTTCGGATGAGGCTGTACCTTTTCTCCTCTCCTCAGGAGTGAGGGTTTTAGTCCCTTCTTTTCTGCCCAGATCTCCACTAAACAAAGGAGCTCTGGGCACATCACCAGCTCCAGGACACAAAGGTATTTAACCACTTTCCGCCTCACCCCGGAGCTGCAGAGCTGATTTCTTTCTCTTTATCCATTCCTTTCTCTGTTTGATTGTGTCTTGCACATTTTTTTTTAATTTATTTAATTTGCACACCCACAGGCTTGGCTTGGAAATGTTTTCCTGCTTCCTTCCCAACCGGTTTAAAATCTGATTTTTGGGGGTTGATTCTCGCATTGCTTTCTCAGTGTCTTTCTTACAAGTGGGGTTTGCTGCAATTTCTCAGCGCTGCAAAGAACTTTTGGAGGCTTTTATTCCATTGAAGCTGTGACTCGCTCGCGGGTGTAAATGACTTTTCCATGCCTGTGCGAGCACTCCGGGAATGTCCCGTGTATCGATCATTTGTCAGGCTCCTCAGCCCCCGCGGGGAAGTGCATGCAGCTGGAATTCCTTCGCTTTAAATCGCTGGAGTGCAAAACTTTTTGTGCTTTTTTGTCGCTTTCCCCCCCCCCCCACGTGCCCCGTGCCCCGGGAGCTGCGGGACAGGGAACACTCTGCCTTTTGTGTGGCTGGAGATAAGCGGAGCCCGCGGAGCCGAGCCGGAGCTCTGGGGGCTGCAGGAAGGGCACTTTCTTTGTCTCCCAGCCCTGCCTTTCCCCTTCCCACTCTCCTCATCCACTGCATTTGAAACCTTAGAGCCTGAAAAATTCCTGCCCTCAAGAGCTGAGACGTTCCCAGCTGGGACGCTGGGAGCAGCGAGGGAAACTGAACTTCTAATTATTTTTAATTATTTTTTAATAATCTTTAGGGTTTTTTCCTGAGGGTTTTTTTGGTTTTTGGGTTTTTGGGTTTATTTTGTTCAGGCACATTTTCTGTCTTGTCTGGGCTCATTTTCGAGGCTGGGCTGGCCCGGGAAAGCTGCAGTGGGAGAGCAGGGGGGACAGTCAGGGGTGGCTCGGGGGCCTCTCCTTCCCCACCCGGGGCCTCTCGCAGCACAGATTGTTCCCACTCCGGGGCACATCCAGGAGGATTCCTCACTTCTGGAGCACCAAATTTTGGGGGTCTCGAGGTGAGAGCTGCATCCCGAGCCACTGCTGGCCGGGAGGAGGAGGAAGGATGGGCTCCCCACAGGCAGAGCTGGGGGATTTGGGACTGGGGGCCCTGCGGATGGGAGGAGGGGGCGCAGACTGTGGGGTGGGACCCTTTTTAGAGCCTTTCCCTTGGGATTTCTCATCTCCTTCCCCCTGATCCCAGCCTTGTCCCCTGCCTGCTCCCCAGCACCCACCCTGTCCCAGGGGCCATCCCCAGGACAGCCCGATGTCCCCGGTGCCCCGGGGGGGTCAGTGCCGAGCCGGGGGCTGTCCCCATGCCAGGGCAGTTGTCCCCTCAGCCATGGATGAGCTGGGAGGTTGTTTTCCAGCAGCTGATCTCCTGGAATATCACGGGGCACAGCAGAGCTGTGGGATGATGGTCCACGAGCAGGATCTGCTCTTTCTTGAAGCTCTCCTCTTGCCTGGAGGAGTTTGGTCGCTCTTTGTTTCTCCATCAGGAAAATAAATGTGAGGCAGAACCACAACTCTTGGACATCTCCTGGTTTCCAGCTCTTGGGAAAGAAAGATCTGGCAATGCAGTGGGGGGGAATGGCAGTGGGAACACTGGGTGGGACTGTCTGGCCCCCTGGATCAGCTCCAGGAGGAGCTGCCTGGGGTGATCAGTGACTTCAAAAATGGGAAAGTCCTTAAAAATATCTCTTTTCCCCTCTTTTCCTTCCAGAAAGGGAACTCGAGGACGGCTCCTTGGCACCCGGGGGCTGCTGCCAAAATCCATCCTCCTCCTCCAAGGGCAGCAGGGGCCCTGCAGCTGGACAAAGCTCTCGGGGGACTCTCGGAATTGGGGCCACCATGGGGGATTTGTGGCTGGCCAGGCTCCTGCTGGGCTGCACGGCCGTGCTGGTGGTGGCACCGGCCCGGGGACAGTACGAGGGGGACTTGCAGACAGACAGATTTGCAGCCTACGAGGAGAGACCCCCAAACAGAGTGAGGAGAAGGGGCCAGGACTCCCTGCGAGGGTGAGTTGGAGCTCTGTCTCTTTGATAAAGCAGATTTTGGGTTGTTATCACGGCACATAGAGCTGGGCTGGCAGGATTGCCATTCCCTGAGCTCGGGAAGGAGCTGGATCCGCAGGAGGGAAGCTGCTGGCACAGGGAACAGCCAGGCAGGATCCCATGGGAGCAGTGCTGGGCACTGAGCTCCTTTTGGGGTCACAGCACCTCGGGCTCGCCTGCAGGGACTGAAGAGTCCCCACACCCAGCCGGTGGGTGGGTTTGTCTTCCCTGGGAGGGTGGGCACAGATTTCCCAGAGAAGCTGTGGATTTCCCATCCCTGGGAGTGTCCCAGGCCAGGCTGGACCGGGCTTGGAGCAGCCTGGGACAGTGGAAGGTGTCCCTGCAGGGGTGGCACTGGATGGGCTTTAAGGTCCCTTCCGACCCAAACCATTCCATGACCTACAGTGGTGGCTGTGCCTGTTCTTCCCACGTCCCCTGTGGGATGTCGCCACCCCGGGATTTGCCCCGGAGTCCCTCTGGCTCCGCTCCCAGGTGCCGTGGCTGTGCTGGGAGGGTTTTGCCCCTGGGCGCCGCTTTGCTGTGGGAAGGGGCCGCGCTCAGTCCCTTGGGGCGGCTCCTGCTCGCTCCCAGGTCCGAGCGGGACCGGAGCCGTTTTCCACCTGAGCAGGGAGTCGGGGCCCAGCAGGAGAGCCCCGGGCCGAGCTCGGCTCTGCTGCTCTAAGATGGTTCCTGGCCCGCGCTGATCCTGGGTTATTTTAAGTCCGTCTGGCTGCAGCTCCTGGGAGCGTTCCCGTGTCGGTGGGCAGGAGCGGAGCGGGATCCACGCGCGGGGCCGGGCTGTGCCAGAGGCTCGGGAATGCTGGAATGCTGCTGGAATGGAGGGAGCGCTCTGCTCCCAGCCCAGCCGGGCCAGAGGGCTGCAGCTGGAGCCCTGGGGATGGAGGCAGCTCCTGCTGGAATTCCAGCCTGCGTGGCCTCCCCTCCTGCTACGATGCACTTGGAAAAGAGGGACAACGACGGCCCAGGGATTTGGGCTTTTCAAACTCCCCATGTGCATCCCCCGGGATGACTCCTGAGGAATTCTGCTGTGCTCATCCCTCAGATAAAACATCCCAAATCAGATAAAACATCCCAGATCTTTATGGGGTTGGAGTGGATGATCTCCAGAGGTCCCTTCCAACCCCACCCATTCCAGGGGGCTGTGATTAACGGGAATGAAGCTGCTTCTTGAAAAAAACCTCTCTCCTCCAGCATTCCCAGCATTCCCACCTTCTTCTCAGTCTCTTCCCCTCCATGGAAGCCAGGCTTGGCTCAAGGCACCCAATTTCTTCATTCCCAACCCCAGCTCTGGGTTTTCCATCTCCCTCCAGCCCTCCCTCACCCTGGGATGATGCTCTGCCACATCCAGAGGCTCCCATTCACCCTGGGGCTGTGTGGCTGATTCCTGGCTCTCAGAAAGGATTGGAAGGCGTTGATGTGGGCATGGATAACAGGAGGAAAAGGGAGGGAGGAGAAGGAAATAAATATTCCCATTGTTCCCGGCATCCAAAGGAAAAGGTCACTGGTGTCCAGTGGTCTTGGAGCACTCAGGGACTGGAGTGACCAGATCCAGTTGCAAAAATTCCTTACAGTCAAATCCCTTTGACTTCTGGGCAGGCTGAGGAGCCCAGATCCCCAGGGCCCTTTAAAACGAAGGGCAGGTTCTCGAGTGAGAAATGGCTCCTGCAGCCCCTCCTGCGCCTCAAACCCTCACTCGGGGCAGCAACCCCAAACTCTGGCTTGGCTCCGTTCCCAGTGGCTCCAGAGGGCTGGGATCACCCCGCTCCCTCCTTTCCCCCCCTGCCCTCTGGAGCCACTGCTGCAGGAAGAGAACGCCCCTGGGATAAGTGCAAGGAAATCTGTGCAGCTGAACTGGGGCCGACTGAGGGATCATTGTTTGCCTGGCCCTGGGCAGCGCAGGGCTGTTCCCAGGGAGGGATTCCTGGTGGGCAGCACAGGGGGAGCTGCCAGGGCTGGAGCTGCTGCCCCGGGGGCTCCCTGTGGGGTGACCCTGACCATCCCCTGGATTTGTGTCCAAATCTCTCCTTCCCAGCCCTTCAGCTGGAAATCTCCCTCTTTGAAACCCCTTTTCCAAGCAGAGAACCCCTGTGGAATGAGAAATGGGACATGTTTTAAACAAAGTCCTACTGGGCTTGGACAGCAGCTGCAGATGTCACCAGCCAGCTCCTGCAGAGCCAAAAATCCCAGGGATTCTCCTGTGGTTTCCCCAAAATGGTGCTGACCCCTTGTCCTTGAAACAATTCTGGAGAGCTGCAACTGTGGATCAACGTTGGGAGGTTGGACTTGATGATCTCAGAGGTTATTTCCAAATTTAATAATTCTGGGATCTTCCCTGACGTGGCTTTTGCTGCTTTAAGGCCTCAGGATCCTTCGGTGCTGTGAAATTCCCCTCTGGGAAAAGCAGGTCAGTCACAATTCCAGGTTTGGTTCTCTCAGAGTGGCCAAAGGAATGAACCAAGGGGGGATTTTCTCGGTGCAGCTTGAAATGCAAATAAAGGTTGGGTCAGCTGTTTAAATTTGGGGTTGTTTCACAGTGTGGGCACGTGGGTGACCTTGACAACTGCATTTTGTGGAATTATCTCTTCTCAAAGCCACACAGGGAACATTTAATCCCATTTATCCGTGGTGTCCGTTTAACAGCTCAGGACACCACTGCAAATATTTGCTTTGGCTTTGCCTTCACAGACCCCCAGCTTTCCCTTTCAGGGAGATAAACCAGTTTCAGTCTGGGATCTCTGCTGCTCTGAGCCTTCCCTTGGCTCCAAGGCTTGCAGGAAGGAATTTGGATAGAGCTGGAATTAAAATCCAGCTGAGCTCAGCTGTGTCCCATGGGCTGGACTGGCAGAGTCCCTGGGCACCACCCCGGGCACTGCCCTGGACACTCAGGTTGCTGTGAGAGGGTCCAAAAATTTGGATGTTGGGTCTGGATGGAGGAAAATGGAGAAATGTTGAGGATTTGCTGTTGGATTTAAGGGTGGAGCAGTGCAGAGTCCTGAGTGTTCTCCTGCCTTCCCTGGCTTCCTGGACTGGCTGCAGCTCTGGTTATTTGTCCCCTGAAAGAATTTGTTTCCCAATGTGAGTTAATCGGAGTTTTCCTTTCCCACACCTTTTATTCCAGCTCCCAAAGCCTTTTACACCTTTTTCCTGCCATTCCTGGAGCATTTTATCCATGGCAGAAGTGTTTTCCCTCCCCAAATGAGGGACTGACACATCCAAGGACTCCAGGGACAGCCACCAACCCTGTCGAGATCTGGATTTTCCCCTTCCCTTTGGGCATTTTGCTCCCCCCTGCTGGGTTAATGGTTGGGATGATCTCTGAGGTGTTTTCCAGCCCCAATGATCCTGGGATTGATCCTTGTCTGCGCCTCCCTTTCTCCCTCCATCTCCAAATCCGCTCGTTTCCCACATGGGACAGTGAAACAGAACCACACCAGAAGTTCAGAGAGAGAAATGGGACTCAGGTGACTTTTTAGGGAGGTTTTTAAACTCTGGAAGATAAAAATGCCCAAACATTGGTTCAGTTTCTCTTAAATATCATCCACAAGTGGCACAAAGCACTTCCTGTGGGTTTTGTAGAATCCCAGAGTGGTTTGGCTTGGAAGGACCTCAAAGATCACCCAGAATCCATGGAAACCTGGGGGCTGGGAGGGAGAGGCTGCTCCCAGTGGCTCCGGGTGCCCAACACGAGCTGTCCCTGCTGCTGTCCCGGCTCGAGGGCACTTGGAGAGGCCTTGGAAAGAGGCTCTGGCAGTTCAGGCCAACGGCTGGATGTGTTTCTGCTGGAATTATATTTATGTAGAGCTCATTCCCACCCCAGCCTCCCTCAATAAAGGGGAAAGTATGAAATAAATGCAAAGCAGGGATTAAATGCAAAATAAACAGGCCTCTTATGCAGCCCTGCTTTCCCAAACAACAATTAATAAACGGATGGGGAGCCGTAAACCACAGCCCAAGCCTGGCTTTAATCTGGCCTTAAACTCATTAAAGGAGAGACAATTTCAAATGAGCCTCTCCTGAAGGGCCCAGCCCTGACAAATCCCGTTCTGAGGCAGGGCTGGAATAGGATTATTGGTTTAATGAACTCCTGAACAGTTTCCAGGAGCAGGAATGTGTGGAACAAAGGGAGAGCAGGGATGATTAGGCTGGGCCGTGCTGGCACTGCCGTTTCCTGGGACCTCGGCGCTGCCTGTTTGTCCCAGGGAGAATAAAGGCCTGGCTTCAAGCACAACTCGTTATGTCAAGCCCATTAATTACGAGCTGGCCCCTGCAAGTGAGAAGATGGATGGGGAGAGGATGTTGGGATGTTTGTGGGACCCTGCCCTGGCCCGGGCTGAGGGCAGCACACAGAGGTGGCCAAATTCGTTGTGGGGAAAAGGGAACAGGAGCAGCTTCCAGCTGATTTTTGACACCTCCTCATTTTCCACTGGGGAATGGAGAGGGAAATGTTGGAGCTGCAGAACAGGAGCTGAGGGATGCAGGGGGATTCTCCATCCCCTCCCTGAGCTGGGATGCAAAGGAGGGGGAAAGCCGGGCTGGGATTTGGGGCCACAGGACACAAATGAGCCTGGAGCTGACGCGGGGGTGATGTTACAGATCAAGGACGGAGCTCCACCACCTCTGGGTCTGCTCAGGGAGGGGCACAGGTGATTTCCAGCAGGGTTTCCACCCACATCCATCCCTGACCTTGCAGTTCCACCAGAACTGTAGGAATTGAAAAGGTTTCAAAGCCACTGGAGGTGGCACTTGGGGAGATGCTGGTGACAGTGGGGGTGGCGCTGGCTGATGATCTCAAAGGTCTTTTCCAGCCTCAACAATTCCATGATTCCCTGAACCAAGGTGCTCCTCAGAGGCAGCAGAAGTTGAAATTTCCCAATTTTTAACTCAGTCCTGGATTTCAGGGAGGCAGAGCCCCTCGTTGGGAGGGGAAATGAGCTTTAACTACAAAGATTTAAACACTTCAAAAACCAAATCAGCAAAAGAGCCCCACATTTCCTTCAGTAAAGGTGCAACTGGAGTTCTGCCCCTGTGATCCAGCCACCTCTGGAGCACATTGCTGCTTCCAGCTCCACGTCCTCCACACGTCCCAGCCTTGTTCCCAGCCAGGGCTGGAATACTACGAACAACACCAGGAACAACGTGAAGGCAGCACTTGGAAACCTCTGACTCGAGACTTTTGTTCCTCAGTTTTCCTTGGGCCCTGATTTATGTTGTGAAATGGTTGATCTTGGCCTCCTGGCCGTGGCTGGGTTCTCTTGTTTTTGGCAGGAATCGTGAGGGAGAATATTGGAATGGCAAAGGAATATTTGGCAGAGGAGCGCAGAGGTTATATGGGTTTTGTCTGGAAGCTTTAAGGGCTGCATTTGAAGTTTTAAATTAATTCAGAATTTAAGGGGGGAAAAAAAATGGGAGAGTTGGTGGTGCTGCTTTCCAAATGAAAGTGTGAAGCAGTTCCTGGAAATCAGTTGGATTTTCAGTCTTTTTTCAAAGGAAAAGGTTCCTTGCTGGTCTGCAGGGGCTGAATTAAATGTGCACCAAAAGGGAGATTTTCCTACCATCACTCACAGGAGACGTGTGCAGAACTCAATAAAGGGCAAAAAACTCTCTTATGGACAAAGCAAAGGTGTAGAACAGGATTTTATAGATCCCCCCCTTTGCCGAAAAGATACAAACCAGAAAATGATCAGGATTGTGGGGCTTGAGCCTGGCCTTACCCAGAGCAGCTGGAACCCAACCCCTGCACAGCCTTTGTGAGACTTTCCTCCTGTTTTGCTTCGTTCCTTTGATGAAACCGAGTAAGAATAATTAAAAAAATTAATTCCATCTCCCAGAGGTGAGGCCCTGGAATGGATTTTCCAGAGCAGCCGCGGCTGCCTCTGCGTCCCTGGAAGTGCCCAAGGCCAGGCTGGAGCAGCCTGGGACAGTGGGAGGTGTCCCTGCCCATGGCAGGGGTGGAACTGGATGGGATTGAAGGTCCTTCCAACCCAAACCAGTCTGGGATTTTATGATCCCATGTTTCTACGTGCTGAGTTTGGAATATTTTCGTGCTGGAATGTGACACATCCAAATTTCTGTTGGAAGTTCTGAGGTTTGTGGCTTTTCCTCGAGGTGCAGACATTCAGCACCTCTCACCTTTACACCCCAGCTCTTAGGACCAAATATAATTGGAATTGTTGGGACTTGAATCCATTCCTAAAAGTCCTCAGGAGCTGCCCTGGAGAACCAGGGATGGATTCCAGGTGGGAGGAATTCAGAACCCCCTCTGCAGGACCTTGGCACTGTCCCCGCATTGAACAGGGGCAGATCTGACTTTTCCAGGGGGATTTCTGGAATTTTTCCATTGCAAATTCCTCATCAAGCACAGCCAGGCCTGGGGGAGCGAGCAGAGAACTCCTCAAAGTGAGAATTCCCTGAAATGAATCCTTGCAGCGTTTACGAGGGGGGATCTGGTCAGTCCCAAAGGAGGAGGGCACGAATGTGCCGTGGATCCCAAAGTCAGCATTGTTCGGGATCTGTTCCCACGCCCTGACACAATCCCAAATCCCTCTGGGGGGGAGCTGCTTTCCCAGAACCCCCCCGACATTTGGCACCGATTGTTGTCCCCTGGTGATCCCCACCGAGGCCGGGGGGCTCCAGAGCTGTCCCCACTCATTGTCAGAGCTGATCCCAGGGGCGCAGCAAAAAACCGGGCACAGACCAAAACCAGAGCAAATCCTGAATTGGAGGAAGAATTTCCAGCTCGGATGGAGAGGTGGGATCATTGTCCCTGGAAAACCACAGGCTGAAGTCATCCACATTCATTTGATTTCACTCTGAATTTCACAATAAGAGAAGGGCTGCGGGGGGGTAACAAATAATCCCCAAAGAAACTTCCCTGTCTCTTCCTTAAAGAAGCTTTTCCATGGATAGCAGACATCCTGTCTTTTGGCACTGAAAATCCTCATCATCCTGAAATTAGGGAAATTTTCACGGAACTGGTGCCTCTGGATGGTTGGGAAAACCTGGAGTCGATGGCCATTCCCAAAGGTGAACAAATTGGGAATTGGCTGAATCTGTTCCTGGAGGGTTTGGTTTCTCCCACAAATTTGTCTGAGGAGGGGACTTGAAGACAGAAGAACTTCCCATTAAGGAAAGGGACAGGGAAGGTGGGAACTGGGAATTCCGTTCTCCCCTGTCAGAGCGAGTTACCCAGAGAATGCAGAGAGAGGGAGGAAAAATAACTGGGAAATATTGGCATGTTCCCAAAATGTTGGCAAAGCTGAATGGATCCCGAAGTTAGGAGACTGCGCTCGAGCAGGAGCGGGAGAAACAGCTCCCCTGGAATCTGAGCCTGCAGGGATTCTCAGCACGGACTTCCCGCACTGTTTCCCTCCCTCTCCAACCTTTCCCTGGAGGATCTGGCAACACCCGCAGGACCGAGCCCTTCCCAGCTCCTTTCCCAGCTCCTCGGCCGCATCCCGGTGCTCCCGGTGGCCTTTCCCAGGTTCCTGCAGCCCCATCCAGGTGCCGCCTGTGTCCTGTCCCCGTCCCGGCTCCCGCCGGGATCCGGTGGGGATTTGGGAGGAGGCTGCTCCATCCGGCGTTGCACATCCAGCATTTCCCATCCCACGGCTCTGTTCCAGCGGCTTTTCCCTCGTTTCCCGGCTCTCCGCTGGAGGCGGTGCCGGGGGCAGCGCTCGGTGCCATCCATTGAAATTCCCGCTGACTCCGTCCCTGTTTATCTCCGTAATCCCGGGGGCTGTTTCGAGAGCACAAAGGCGATGCCGAGCGTTTGTTTTCCCTCTGTCCTTCCTCGGCAGCCCTCTTTTGGTCACAGTCACTTCATTTGCATAATTCTCATTAGCTAATGGGCCCTTTCAGCGGCACAGAAGGTGAGAAGGGACGATCCATCCATGGAAAAACGCTCCAGGACTCCGCCCGCTCTGGGAAAAACCCCCAAGGAGGCAGAGCTGAGAGTGAGGAGGGGAAAAACCCTCTGTATTTTAAATTTAACTTTCAATTTATTTTGTAATATATTTTTAAGTTTTTGTAATTATGTCCTCATCCCTGGCAGTGCCCAAGGCCAGGTCGGACGGGGCTTGGAGCAGCCTGGGATGGTGGAAGGGGTCCCTGTCCCTGGCAGGGGTGGAATTCCATGAGTTTTAAGGTCCTTCCATCCAAACCATTCTGTGATTCCATGATTTTAAGACATCCCTTTTATCCTGACCTTCTTTCTGATGGAAATGAGGGATTCCAGCTTGTGCTTCCCAGCACTGAGCAAACTGCTGATAATTCCACAAGCAATTTTATCCCAAATTTACTGAAGATGTTATTTTTTTTTCCCCCTTACAAACCAGCGTTGTCCTTCTGGAGTTACTGCTTTGGAATCTCATTCCCTTCTCCCTCTGGGTCATTCCTGGGACACCATTAATCCCAGCCCCTTCAGAGTGGATTCTCCCCATGGTTTATTTTGAAACTCTGCTAATTTTTAGCAGATGCTGAGCAAGGTTCACTTTGGGAGGAACAACTGGCATCTTTTAGTTTCACCTTCCATCTCCCAGGATCCCTGCATGAAATCCTTGGATGAATCCCTTTTGGGAAGAGGTGCTGTCTGCCCCTAATTAAAAATCCTCCACTTTATCCATTGCATGAACTCCCTTCTCTCTCGGTCCGTGGGATTGATGCCACATTCCTCTTCCTCCACTGATTTTGACCAAACTCCCCCAAAATTCTAAATGGGAGGGAATGGAGTTTGGAGGGAGATGTCCCCCAGGGAGCTCTTCCCTGCTGTCCTGCAGAGCCTGGATGTATCCAAAGGCACTGAAACAGAGGGAAAAACCCCAAACTGTGTTTGGTTTTCAGCCCCAACGTCTGTGGCTCAAGGTTCCACTCCTACTGCTGTCCCGGCTGGAAAACCCTGCCTGGAGGGAACCAGTGCATTGTCCGTGAGTATCCCTTTATCCCTTTATCCATTTTGCCCCTTTCCCCGCTCCAAGGGAGCTGCCAGCCCCGTGGGAAGGAGTTCCCAGCTCCCACTGCAGAGCTCAGCACGGGGCAGGAGCAGGGATTGTGGGAATTCCCAGCTCCGCTAATCCCGATTAAACCGGGGTGGCTCCAGCTGGTCCCAGTTATTTAATTCAGCCTTTAATCCTCTCCTAAAGTGTCCCTGTGTCCCTTGGCCGTGCCTGCTTTGGGACAGGAGGCTCCTGGTGAAGTGATTTTGCTCCTGAGGAAGTGATTTCCTGCTTGTTCCCATGGAATAATTCAGCTGGACACCAGCTGATGGTGACACTGCAAACCTGGTGTCACCAGAGGTGTCTCCAAGCGGGAATTTGCATCTTTGAGGGGCCACAGGAGGATGATTGAGATAAATCTCGCCTGGACTGGGAGTTTTCCTTGCTGTCTGGGCTCTCCAGGGCTGGAGAATCCATGAAAGGGCTGATGTCTGCAGGATAAAGGTGTCCCTGCCCATGGATGGGATGGGATTTAAAGTCCTTCCCACTCCTGCTCTGCCCACAGAGGTGCCCCAGCCCCTCCGTGGGTGATTCCTCTCCCGAGGGATGAATCCAGAGCCAGAGCCAGGTCTGGGAGCGAGTTCCAGGGTGCTAATGCCAGTGTCCCTCTGTGCCTCCAGCGATCTGCAGGAATTCCTGTGGGGATGGATTCTGCTCCCGGCCGAACATGTGCACCTGCTCCAATGGACAACTTTCCCCCAGCTGTGGCTCAGCTGGAGGTAAGGGAATTCTCCTGGTGATCCCAGGGGTTCTGTGCTCTCCCAGAAGGGAAAGGAATCAAATCTCTGCAGTTCCACCCTGAACTGGGCAGAGCTCACCAAATATTCCGTGTTTTGGGGTGCTTTCCCTGAGGGCTTTTCCTGCAGAAATAAACGGGATTTTGGAGTCTTTTAAGGTCTCAGACGGAGAGAGACACCCCAGGGATTAATTTCCCACCAGTGCCCAGCTGCAGAGGAGCCTCTGTGATAAAGTGACCCCTCAAACCCCCAGTCAGGGGGTGCCTGGGAGAAGGAAATTCCCAGGATCTGCTTCCCAGGTGCCACGTTGCGCTCCAGATATCCCTGCGGATCCCCCGGGAAGCAGCGGAGCCCGCAGCCCCTGGGGACAGGGAGGTGCTGGAGCCACGAAACTCCGGGACTCAGGGTCCATGTGGGAGCAATCAGGGAGGAATTCCAGGAATGCTGAGAGCAGTGCATCCATCTGGGCACGGCCCTGGCATTCCCGGGCTGGATGTGAGGAGGGGGCTCCTCTGCGGGGGCACCTCCAATCTGGAATTCGCTGTTGGGGGCTGGATTTCTGTGGAAAAGCAGACAAATTGTGCATTCCAGAGGCAAGAAAAGCCACTGTGCCTCCTCTGGAATAACAAAGAGTGGCGTTTCCTGCTTGGTTTCCTGCTCCAGGGAGTAAAGATGTTTTAGGAGTGCTCTGAAGGGGCTGTTTAGGTGGAGTAGGGAGTGAGTAGAGACAAAAACCCCACAGCTGGTCCCTGGCAGAGCCACTGATCCCTTCCAATAAGCTGTAGGACTAATCCAGTCCAACCCAATCCTGGGAAAAGTGAACGAGGACGAGCTGCCATCCTCCTTTTCCTGTCATTTCTCCTTTCCTACAACTTTGGCCTCTGCTACCCTGGCAAATCCTGACAAAGCCTTGAAATTCCTGGCTGGAAGGTGTTCTTCTGCATTCCAGATCCGCAGGGGCCTCCAGCAGTGCCAGGCTTGGACACTCCGAGGCTGGACAGGGCTTGGAGCAGCCCGGGACAGTGGAAGGTCCCTGCCTATGGAAGGGGTGGAATGGGATGAGCTTTAAGGTCCCTTCCAGCCCAAACTTGTCTGGTAAATCAGAAGGTGATGGGATCTCAGGGATTTTGGGATCATGGCAGGAGTCAGAAATGGGACCTGGAAGAGCCTTTGCCAGTTGGTTGGAAATTTCTGGACCAGGACTCCTCTTGTGTCCAGAGCCTGAGCTCCCCGAATTCCTCAGCTCCTCTGCCGCTCATCCCGAGCTCCCTGCGGTGCGAGGCTCGGGATGAGCAGGGAGGAGCTGCCGCGGGGACAGCTGTGACACACAGACCCCTCCCGGCCCCCTCTGGCTCCGGGCAGCCTCCCAGATGTGCTGGAATTGCTTTCCCGGGGCTGCCTGAGCGAGGTGAGGGCTGTAGGGAAGCAGATTCCGGATTGGAGCCTTTTCCCAGTAGGAACGGCCTCGTGTCTGGTGATCCAGGCAAGGCTTTGAAGCCTCGAGCTCCGTTTCCTGAAGGATTAAACTCCCATCTAAATTTGGGCTGAGCCCTGGCCATGGATCAGGAGGAAGACGAGGAGACATCGGGACGGATCCAAACCAGCCCCGGATCCAATGTCCAGCCCTTGTGCCGAGCACTTGGAGCACGGAGACTTCCCAGCCCACCCCTCCCTGCTCCCAGAATTCCCACAAACCAGCAGCAGCCACAGAATTATCCCACTTGGACACTTGTGAGCCCTGCTACTCCTGGACAGGCGCTTGGCCCCAGCTCTTCCCAGCCTGGAGCTGGTGTTGGAGGAGCCACAGCTGAGCCTGCACTCCCACAAATCCGGCCCCTGGAGCTGCCGCATCCCGGCCCCTCCTCTCCCTGGCAGCCGGAGCCGAGCTCTCCGTGGGGTTCTGATGTGAAATCCACTTTTCGCATGACTCCCTCCAGCCTCGGGCCCTTGCTGTTGGAGTGGTCGCACCTTCCCGAGGAGGAATGTGTTGTTCCAGGCATTCCAGAGGGAAAGCTGGGTGACCTGGGGTTGTAACTCGGTGTTGAGCCCCAAGCCTCCCTTTTTGGGCTGCTTTAATCCCAAATTCCTTAAACGTCACAGAGTGATGAAACAGTTAAAGCCAGCACTTTGTGTCCACAGCGGGATAAAACTTCCCAGTTTATTTACTGCTATTGTTTTCCTGCAGTGCCTCAGTCACATCCAGGGGGTCATAATCCAGTGGGAAAGCTGAACTCTCACATGGAAGAATGGAGGATTCGTGCTTTTCTTTCCAAATTCCTAAAAAAAACCCACTCTCCCAGTAACTGGATCTTGCCAAGGAGGCCACGTTGTGTTTGCAAAAGGAGGAGAAATGTCTTAAAGTTGATGGTTTTCCTCCACCAGAGAAATTCCATCCCCCAAACTCCTCAGAAGGCTTTGATAGGGAGGAATTTGGAAGATTTGACAGCCCAAAGTGTGAAAAGGGTTGAAAATGGAGCAATAATGGAAAACAGTGATAAAACGGGTGGGAAAATGTTGGAAAAGTGTAAAATCCTGAAAGAAAGGATTGTGACAGGGTTGTCAAAGGCGTTTCCTGTCCTGTCCCCAGTGCAGAGCTGCAGCCTGCGGTGCATGAACGGGGGCAGCTGCTCCGAGGAGGCCTGCCTGTGCCAGAAGGGATTCACCGGCACCTACTGCGGGCAGCGTGAGTCCGGGAGCGGGCTGGGAACGGGAACGGGAACGGGAACGGGAACGGGAACGGGGATGGGAAAGGGCAGCCAGGATACTCCAACATCAGCACCATGTTCTCCTTCCTTCGGAATCTCAGCCCTCCCTCCTGAGCAATCCAGACACAGGTCTCTATCAAAATACAGATATTTGATAGAATTAATAGATTAATTTATTTCCCAGCATAATGTATAATATATTAATATGATATAGATTTTTCGATCTGTTATAATGCATAGATAATATTATAGATAGCAGTGTACATACTACAGATATGATATATAATATATAGATGTGTTATACATTCTAATATATTCATAGTACGTCACATTATTATGAGATAATACATGCATCATGTATCATATCTAATCATTATATGTATCTTATTATATGATCATGATATAATTATATTTACTATATTACAAGTATTATATCATTATATCAATTATAAATGATACGCATTTATGTGTTTTATAGATATTGTACCATGTAATGCATTTTAAGAAGCCTTTAGTAAGCAACTAAGCACAGTCTCCTTGAAAGAATCTCTTATCAATTAGATCAATTAGAACGTCCCAAATTCCAGTCCCTGGATCCATGTGGGAATCACTCCCAGTGAAGTCAATGAGGATTTTTGAAGACAAACTCCCCCCTTCCCCCAAACTCCCCCTGAGCTCTGCCTGATCCCTTGGTGCTGAAACTTTCCCAAAAGTTCAGCCGGAGGCAGAGGCTCCATATGGAAAATTTCATCCTGAGCAGTAAAAGCTTGGGAAAATCCTAAGGAGCTGCAGCAGCCCAGGGCTGGGGCTGGAACGTGCAGCCCTCACTACGTGCTGCTCCCGGCTCCACCCCGCGCCTTCCCGCTCTGGCAGGACATCCCGGCAGGGTCGGGAATGCTGCATCCCCCTGGCCCCGTCCTACTGGCCCCGTCCCAGGAATTGAGGCAGAGCCCGGGATCGGAGCCGGGAGCTGGGCACTGAGGGGGGTCTGTGCAGGGTCCTGGGGGGTCCCTTCCCGCTCTGCAGATTCCATCAATCCATGAGTTTAATCAGGACACTTCCTCTGGCTCCAGCCTGGGAGCTCTGAGTGCAGGCTTTAACCAAGGCTAGCAGGACTAGGTTTAAGTCAGGAATATTTTAAGTCAGGAATATTTTAAGCCAGTGACTATTTTAAGTCAGGGAACACCCAAGTGCTGCTCAGACCTCAGTTCCTTGCTCTGGGCACGTGGGATTAAATCCCTGAGCAGACTCCCCTTCTCCCATTCCAGCTGCTGTCATTCCTTACACATTTCCCTTCGTGCATTTTCCCGTTTGTATCCGTTCATCCCGACCCTGCCACTCAAATCCCAACGCTGGCCTGAGGGAACCGAGATCCCAGAGGGCAGAAAATCCTCTCCAGTGCAATAGGAGTTTATGGCCTTTGTGGAAAGGGGCTCAGGCAGGAATAGGGAACAATTCTTCCAAGGAAAAAAATTAAAATCTCAGATTTTCTCCGCGTTCGCTGAGCGGAGGCTCCGGATGGGAGAACACGGAGCTGATATTCCAAGCTCTGATACTCCAGCCACGATGGAGGTGACATTCCAAGCTCTGCCAGCAGCGCGTGTCCCGCCGAGGGGGCTCTCCAGGAGCAGAAGTGACGGAATTCTCTGTTTTGCCTCGCAGCTGTGTGTGAGAACGGCTGCCAGAACGGGGGCAGGTGCATCGGGCCCAACCGCTGCGCGTGTGTCTACGGCTTCACCGGGCCCCAGTGCGAGCGAGGTAAGGGCACCTTCCCCCTCTCCCAGGGCACAGCAGCGGGGCAGCTGCGTTCCAGGCACTCTCTGCGTTTGGGGCTGGAGGTTCTGGATTCTGCTGAATTTCTGCTGGTGCCCAGCTGGTGCCCCGAGCACTCCGTGGGATTCCTGGCTGTGGGATGAGAATTCCCCGGGATGTGGCTCGGGGTGGCTTTGCTGGGTGACATTGGCTGTGTGCGAACAGAGAGCTGGAAATTCCTGAAAAACCTTCTGGAGAAGGCTGGAAAATCCAAGTGTCCCGTGTGTGTGGAGAGGGGAAGAGGCAGGGGGCTGAGCAGGGGCAGGCTCTGGGGCCAGTGTATAAAATTCTTTACATAAAGGAGCATTTTCACAAAGCCTGCAGAGATTTGGCTGAGCCAGACTTGTGTGAGAGACAAAACAAATCCTCCAGCTGTGTCCACACAGCTCCTCCCTGCCAAGGCAAACAGAGCCTGCTCTGCCCGGCTGGGAACAGCATCCCGGGGGGGTTGCAGCCAGGTGAGTGCTGGGACTGACCTTCCAGGGATAACCAGGGAGCCAGGGAACAGCTTAACCCTTCCAAGGGAAAACTGCACTCCTGCCCCATCCCCAGGGCTGCTGAGAGGAGTCCCTGAGCACCAGGATTTGTGTCCTGTTGCTCCAGGGGGTGTTTGCTGGGTCCACAGGAATCCTTGAGAGTCTCCATAACGAGATTCCAGCAGCAGCACCTCCTGTAGCTCTCAGTTCAGCTCCAGTCCTCGTTCCTAAGGATTTTCCTGGAGAAGGATTAATTCAGAGCAGAGCCTGAAGCAGTTTCCTCACAGGGAGAAAGGAGAAATCTCATCACAGAGCAGGGAATGTCCTGCATTAGTAACGGGAGTAGTGAGTGAGGAGCATAAACAAACACAAACCAAACACAAGAAATTCCACCTCAGCAGGAGGGAAAACTTCTTTCCCTGGAGGTGACAGAGCTCTGGAACAGCTGCCCAGGGAGTTGGGGATTCTCCCTGTCTGGAGACTCCAAACCCACCTGGTTCCTGTGTCATCTGCTCCAGGTGACCCTGGGTTGGACTGGATGATCTCCAGCCCCAGAACTCTGGGATTCTGAGGGCCCCATCCCTGACAAAAAGAACTCATCCCCCCCAAATCCATCCAATTCCAGGTTTATTTAAGGGCTTCACTTGACTTTACTTTGCTATCGCCGTAGCAAGAAATAATTTTAGTTTTAAATTGGAATAAAGTGAATTTCTGAGTGCTAAGAACAGCTCCAGTAAGAGGCAGCTTTGTGCTGGGAGCAGAAAAACCACCCTCACACCTCATCCAGGAAATTCCCCACTGCAGAGGTAAATACCCTCGGAGCAAGGAACTCACAGAATTCCAGCATCATTTCCTCCCTCTCCCTGACATCTTCGGGGACGAGGGACTGGGGGATATTTTGTGGAACCTGAGCTCCCATTACATCAGTGTGGGAGGAAAAGCTGCAGTCCAGGAAGGCTGAGGCTGTGGGGCCAGAGGCCAGGGGTTGGTCACGGTTCTGCAGCACAATGGAGGGGTTTGATGTCATGGCTCTGATTTCAACCTCCCTCAAGCAGGAAAAAATGACCTGGACCAAGTGACTGAGCTTGACTCAGGTGATGTTTGGAGCTCCTCCTGTGCTTCAGGGATGAGGTTTTTAATTCGGGGCTGTTTTTCCAGCCAAATGAAATCTTCCCCGTGGAGGCCATGGAAGAAAATCTTCTTTTTTATTGGGAAAATGGATTTTAAAGTGACATTCTGCACCTTGGGAGGTCCCTCCGACCTATGTGGCTCAGGAGGCCCCCGGGGTGGGTTCTGCTCCTTGTGGTCCAAGGTTCCCAAAAGTTTAACCCAAAAACTCGTGGGTGAAACATTTCCCCCTGAGCCGGGCTCTCCAGTCCTGTATCCATGAAGGAATTGTGTCCATGGAAGGAAAACAATCCTGTTTTCCTCCTTCACCTCCTCTCTTCTGCTTCCACCAAGGAGCAGCTTTTTATTTCCAAGGGTCCCTTTGATGTCCCCGCAGGGAGGATCCCTGGAAGTCCACACTTCTGTGTCTGCAGATCCACCAAAATTTCTGACAGATTTTGATTCCTGGTTTTTGGGAGGGGGGTCCTGTGAACCCAGGATTCCTTGGAGCTCCTCCAATCCCAGCAAAGAGCTTTCCAGGTACCCCCAGCTGCTGAAGTGCAGGGTGGAGGGATGAAGATGCTCCTGCCCCTCACTAAAATCAGGGAAACCCAACCCAATTTTGTGGAATTCCTCTCTCAGGGGTGTCCTGGCCACCACCCCCTCCCAGCTCTTTTCCCAGGATAGGCAAATCCCACAAAACCTCTGCCCAAAAATGCTCCCACACAAATGTCTGCTCCCTTTAGTCCTGTAAGGAACACTCAGGAGGAATCCCCCAGTTCAGCCACAGCCTGGCCACCATCTCCAGATCTGCTTCTCCCTGGGATCCAGGAGCTTCTCCCTGGGATCCAGGAGCTTCTCCCTGGGATCCAGGAGCTGTGGTCTCTTCCAAGGGATCTGGGAAGTGCCAGGTTTCCACCTGAGTGCTTGGGAAGAGTCTGGAGCTCTGGAAGTGCCACCCCAGCACCTCCACTGACCACCCAGGACAAGTCCTGACCCCGAGGGCTCTTCCAGGCGTTTCCAACCCCTGCTCTGACATTCCCAGCCTTTCCTGCCGCTCTGGATCCCCCAGCTCCGTGTTTCCCTGTGTTCTTTGTGCCTCAGGAGCTGCTCCTTGCAGGAGCCTGCAGCTCTCTCGGGTTTCATCAGGCCGAGACTTTGGCAGGAAACTGTAAAAATAGGACAGGAAAACTCAAAAAAAGTTCTCCCTTTACAATTTCCTTTGGATGTGTTTTTTCAGCACTTGGAATGTCTGGCCTTAGAAAGTGCCCCCGCCAGCTTTTTCTTTTCTGCAAAAGTCCAAACAGTTAAACTTGAGGAATGTGGCTGTGTTTGGATGAGGTAAGGAAATGACGAGCTGGAGAAAGTATTCCATGAGAAAGGAGCCCCTCAGGGAGACCCTGGGGCTGCTCCCACCCCCTCCCCCGACAGGACAGACCCAGCCCAAGGGGCTGGAGAGCCACGATCCAGGCTGGAGAACACCTGGAGAACAACAGGAACAATCCTGTGGGGTTGGCTCCTTCCGGTGGGATTGGGCTGGTGGCTCTGGGATGCTGAGCCCTTGTGCGATGTCCTGAGTGTCCGTGGAGGGACAGGACACAGGGAATGGCTTCCCGTGGGCAGAGGGCAGGGTTAGGTGGGATACTGGGAAGGGGTTGTGCCCTGTGAGGGTGGGGAGGGGCTGGGATGGAATTCCCAGAGCAGCTGTGGCTGCCCCTGGATCCCTGGAAGGTTCCTAGGCCAGGATGGAGCAGCCTGGCACAGAATAAGATGGGCTTTAAGGTCCTTCCCAACCCCAAGCATTCCAGGATTCCAAGGTCTCTGTGAGCAGAGCATCCATTGCTCCACTGAGCATTTGATTTTATCCTGTCTCTCCTGATCCCTGTCTCTCCTGATCCCTGTCTCTCCCGTGCCTCCTGCCCAATCCCGGGATTTGTGTTGCTGTGGCCCCATCCCAGCGTGGGCTGGAGCTCCCTGGGGATGATCCACAGGCCACTTTTGTCCCGCAGTTTTTAAGGAAAAGCCTCCATTGTTTATTGTGAGAAGGAATTGGACTTCTGGCAAAGGACAAAGCTCCTCTTCCTCGGCTCTGTTTGTTTGTTTTGGAGAGGAGGAATTCGGCCCCTGGCCCATCTCAGGAGGGAATTCCAGAGGGTGGGAGAAGAGAAAAGCTCCTCATTCCCTTCCCCTTCCCTTGCGCTGGACTCTGGATCCACTCCCACGGTGGATTTGTGTGGCTGGGATTGTCCTTTAGATAACACAGAAAGTCGTGGAATTATCCCACTTTTCCATCCCCAGGGATCTGAATTCCCACTGGAATTGACTCAGGGACACCCTCCTGGCTCCATGGATGTTGTAGGAGTGGAAGAAACTCTTTTTTCTTGTGAATATTTTTGGAAGTTCCTGATCAAACCCTCCCCGTTTCCCCCAGGCAGTCAGGACCAGTTAAAAGGGAATAAAATGTTCATTTTCAAAGCCTTTTTCATTCCCCCCAGCACAGGGGTGATCTCAATCCACTCCTAAATCCATATCCCACTTTCATATCCCACTGAAATTGGGGATGAAACAAAGCCATGAATGCTTCAGGTCCAGCTCCAGTTCCAATCCAGGTGCTACAAAACCTTTGGAAAACGCCCGTGCTCAGTTTGTTCCCTGCTTCAAAGAAATCTGAGCTGCTGGAATGAACATTCCCGTGCCAAATAACGGCGTGAAGCCCTGCTGTTATCCCAGGGAAACATTCCCGTTGTTCTCCCGTTGTTCTGGGAGGCTGAGCCTGGAGAAGGCACCTTCCAGCTGTTGTCCCTCAGAGTCTGATTTTGAGCACTCTGAGGCTGATTATTCCTTTTTAATGAGGCCAAGCTGCATTTCTGGGATAAATTCTGGCTCTTTTTTACCTCTTGGAGGAGGTGACAGAGGTTCTGGCAATGTGGGATAAGGAGGGCGGGTTCCTGGTGCATCCCAAATGCTGGGCATGTGGGAAGTGCCCAGGTTCAGGTGCTGGCTTGGCTGGTTCCAGAGGAACTGCCCCCATTCCAATGCCCCAGCCCTTCCACAGGGCTCCACATGGGCCATCCTGGACATGAGAATTTGGGATATTGTCCACAGGGATATTGTCAGGAAGCTGCTCCCAGAGGAACAGCGTGGCTGGGTGTGGGACCTGGATCCCGCCCCAGTCATTGGAATTGTCAGGGATTCAGCTCTCGAGGGGCTCCCAAAATCCCCCCTGATCCAGGATTCCTTGCAGTGCTTTAATGGGAACTTTACCTGGAGCTGGAGAGGTGGAACTGCTCCATGTCCCACACTGGGCTCTGCTTCTGGGAAGAGGGAACAGCAATCCCAGCCTTCCCCTCGGCTTTTCCAAGGAAAAACCCAACTCCTGAAGGACAGCTACCTGCAGCAGGATTCCTGGAACATGGATCCCATACAGGGACTGTGAGAGGCTTCAGACATCTCCTAAGCCTCCCCATTTCCTTCGTAAAATTTCATTGGTGCCTCATTAAAAATTTAATCATTTGCCCATTAAAATTAGCACCAGCTGGGGCTGGAAGGCAGCCAGGGCTCTCCAGACTGCAATTTCCTTGGCTTCGTTCCCTCCAGAGGAGTCATCTGCATAGGAAAAGTTATTTTGGGCAATTATTTGCTTAAAAGGGGGTGTTCTCCTCACAATCCCGCATTCATTATCCCTCTCCAGGAATTCCTGCAGGGCCTGGGGGGGATGAGGTGGGAGATGAGGTGGGAGGTGCAGCTCTCCCCGCTTTGCTCTCTGTTCACAGCATCAGTTTGGGGTCTGACATTTATTAACCTGAGTTAATAACCCCTGAGTTTTGGGGTCCACCCCGCAGTGACATCGGCCACTGGTCTGGGGTCTCGTAAAAGTTGGGCCAAAAAAAAAGGATAATTCTTTGGTAGCTCCCCATGGTTCATGTTTCTGGTGTGATTCCCCAAAAAAAGGCATTTTTGGGAGATCCCATCACCTTCCCGCCGATGTAACTTCCAAACCATCCCTTTTTTCCCTCTCAAACCCTTCTCCTCTCGACCTCCTGGTGACACCCACAGCCCAGGTTGATCAGCTTGAATTCTCAGGTATGAACTGCTCCAGAACACAAATCAGAGGGAGCATTAAGCTGGAAATGAGGAATTCTTTGCTAATTGACTCTTTCCCAGGCAGGAGGATTTCCTGTGTGTTTTCCATGGATTTTGGGACACGGTTACCTGGGGGTCCCAGTGCTGTCACCCCCCTCCACACAAGAGTTTTGTTGCTTCGCACATCAAAGCCAAACCTTTCCCTGCAGGGACATCTGGGGGTTAATCCGGGAGCAGGGGACTGGGGTCACGGGCAGTTCCTAATTACTGCCTCATTCCAGCCTGGAAATTCCCTGAGCACATCTCAGCCGGCCTCTGGCTGCCTGACCAACACCTGACTGCTCAGACAGCTCATGGGGAATGTTCTGGGCTGACAAGGACGAGGTTCAAGGGGTTTTTTCCAGCCACAGATCAAACACTTCCGTGCCAGCACTTCTGCCCGGCAGAAGGAAAATCTCATTGAGGGATTTCGCTTCCTGCTGGATTCCTGCTGTGCCAATATCCCTCATCAAGGGTCACGGGAGCCCAGGCAGTGGCAAACCCACATTCCTGAGGGCAAAACCCTGCAAAAATTGGGTTAAAATCCTTGGAGTTTAAGGGATGGGAGGATCCTAATTGGGAATGGGAAACCTGCTGGTTGTTCCTGCAGTGTCTGGGGTTTAAAGTTAAAATTGCCAGGAGATGTTTGAGAGCTAAAGTGAAGAGAGACAGAATCCCAGAGTCAGAGAATCTGAGAATCCCAGGATCCCAGGCTGGTTTGGGATGGAAGGGAACATAAGAAGCATGGAATTCCAGCCCCTGCTGTGGGCAGGGACACCTTCCACTATCCCAGGCTGCTCCAAGCCCCGTCCAGCCTGGCCTTGGACACTTCCAGGGAATGATCTTTGTAACTAAAATGAAATTTCATTGCTTTTCTCATTCCTGAAGTTCTCCAGGATAGGTGGAAATGCAGCCCTGGAATTGCCTCTTCGCCTGACTTTTGATTTTCAGTTCCTTTTAGGGCCAGCACCCCCTCCACCACCGGGCTTCAGCTGGTCACCATTGCAGTTTTCCCCCCAGCTTCTCACTGAGTGGCTGTGCTGGAAAGGGAACAGCACTGAGAGCCGGGCAGAAACCTTGGGATTTACCTGCTGGATCTAATCCAGGGATTCATTTCCTCCCCAGATTACCGCACCGGGCCCTGCTTCAGCCAGGTCAACAACCAGATGTGCCAGGGCCAGCTGAGCGGCATCGTGTGCACCAAGACCATGTGCTGTGCCACCATCGGCCGCGCCTGGGGCCACCCCTGCGAGATGTGCCCGGCCCAGCCCCACCCCTGCCGCAGGGGCTTCATCCCCAACATCCGCACCGGCGCCTGCCAGGGTGAGCGGGGACGGGGCGCCGGGAGGGAGGGGAGAGCCAGAGCCCCTGAACTGCCCCGAAACGGAGCTCACAGAGAGCAGAGCCCTGAAACAGAGCCCCTGAACTGCCCCGAAACGGAGCTCACAGAGAGCAGAGCCCTGAAACAGAGCCCCTGAACTGCCCCGAAACGGAGCTCACAGAGAGCAGAGCCCTGAAACAGAGCCCCTGAACTGCCCCAAAGTGGAGAACACTGAGAATAGAGCCCCAAAACAGCCCCAAAGGAGCGAACACTGAGAGCAGAGCCCCAAAACAGCCCCAAAATGGAGAACACTGAGGCCAAAGCCCCAAAATAGAGCCCCAAAACAGCCCCAAAGGAACCCCAAAGCAGAGAACACTGAAAACAGAGCCCCAACAAAGAGCCCCAAAGCAGAACCCTAAAACAGAGAACACCAAGAGCAGAGCCCCAAAGCACAGAACTCTCTGTGGAACTTTGCCAAATCCCCGCTGTGTGCCGTGGAGCATCTCCATGGACCTGGGGCATCCCATGGGATCTTCCAAGATCATTTAATCCTAGAGATTCTGGCCATGCTGTGGCTCTTGGGGGAGCTCCTCCATCCCACAGGGTGTCCTGCATCAGGCTGGTGTTTCTCCCAGAGAACCACGGGATGGACACATCCTTTGGGAAGCATTCCCAGACTTTTGTCTCCCTCTTGCTTGAGCCAGGATTTCATTCCTGTCCATTCCCTGTCCTTATCCCTGGTGCCATCTGAGGGGTAATTCCTTCTGGAATGTGATCCAGCTCCTTGGAGCACAGGAAAATCCACACTGGACACGGATCCATGGCTCAATTCCCTCACATCCTTGCTCCTCTTCCCGCAGATGTGGACGAGTGCCAGGCCATCCCTGGCCTCTGCCAGGGCGGGAATTGCATCAACACCGTGGGATCCTACGAGTGCAAGTGCCCTGCAGGGCACAAGCAGAGCGAGACCAGCCACAGGTGTGAAGGTAAGGGAGGCTCCAGGCCTGGATCTGCCAGGATTCTCCACTTCCCAATGTCCCTGGAGCATTTCAGTCTTGGCTTTTTCCAAGGTAGAGGTGGGAGGGAGCCCCCATTCCAGGCTGGATCCCACCCCCAACCAGCCCTGCCAAAGGGGTTTTTTATCTTCTGCCCAGAATCCAAGGCCAGGAAATGAGGAATAGGCCTTGCCTGATCCCCTGATCTTCCCTGAAACCAGAAGGAAATGGTTTGGTTTGTTCACAGAGGGGTTTTTTAAGGATGTTTTAATGGGAACACGGATTGATGGCACAGAGGGGACCTCTGGAAGGGTTTAGCCAGGCTCAGCCCAGGGCTGCCTCCAAAGCTCTGATCAAGCCTTGAAAACTCAAAAACTTTTAATTCCGAGGCTCTTCATGAGGGCTGTGAAGATTTAATCCGTGTGAAATGTGGAACCAGGCTGGCTGTGGGAGCTAAGGGAGAGCTCTGCCTGCCTCTGGAAGCCCTTGGAACTGGGATAGTGGGAGGTTGGGATGAGATGATCTTTAAGGTCCCTTCCAACCCAGATCACTCCAGGATTCCAGGATTCTGTGCTCTGGGTCCAGCCCCTCAGGAAATCTTTCCCAAAGAGAGCCAGGAGTTCCAGAGGTCAGTCTCTGCTGGGGGATGGACATTCTTCCATCTCCAGGAAACATCTGTGTCTGTGGCTCCTCCTGGGCGGGGTGCCAGGAGACTTTCTCTAAAATCCTGACAGAATTCCTGCAGAGCTCCGACATCCAAGGGCTGAAAGCAGGAGAATCCAAACCAGCCTTTTTCTGTGTCAGGTGAAGGACCAGCTCCCTGAATCCAGTGATATTCCAGGAATTTGCCTGGCCAAGGTGGGACCAGGGGCAGCAGAAAGCTGCTCCTGCCTCTCCCTGCCTCTCCCACGTCGGCTGGGGAGCAGAGCACATCTGAAACCAGTTGAGCTGGAATCTCCTTCATCCCGAGATTAAACCAAATCCATTGTCTGGATCTGTCCCCCAGATGTGAGGGGCCTCCCCCTTCCCCCAGTGCCTGGAAAAGCAGCCCCACGTGGCCACAAACAGCTTCCCTTCCCGACATCTCCAGCATTCCCAGGGGCTGCTCCATCCCTGGGATCACCACCAGGACAGGATGCTTCCCTTTAGATCCGGGAGTCCTGCTGGGAATGACACGGACAGCAGGGATGCTCCAAAGGGACAGGGTTTGAGGGCTCCTTTCCCCACTGTGTCACCTCCACGTCCCCACAGGGCCACCAGAAGGTGAGGAGGGTCCCAGGAAAGGGAAATCACCTTTGGGGTATCACTGCTCCCCTCCAGGAATGTGATTCCCTAAAACTACGTAAATAGGGGAACAGAGAGGGTTCCTCTCCCACTTTATGGACACAAGAAGGTTTGGGCCCGGAGTTCCCCGAAAATCTCCGAGTTTCCTGCACCCTTTGATCCATCGGGAATTTGGTCCAGCAGATGGAGCATCAAATTCCTGAGCTTCCCATACCTGCTGAAACCGCCAAAATCTCTGCCTTGGTCCAAGTGTCCTCCTCCCTGAGCCCCGGGGTTTAACCAAAGCAGCAACCAGAGCATGGATTTGCCATCCAGGTGTGCTCCAGGCTCCAGATCCCAGCTCCGCAGGAGTTCCCTGGTTGAGTTTCGGGTTCATTTCACAGCTGGGGGAAGGAGGGAATTCTCTGCCGTAGGAAGAGGAGCTGCTTCCCTCTCGTTCTCAGATTCCCCGTCCAAGCCCGGCATCCAGGGAATATTAAACCCCGATCAAACATCTCTGGGAGATTCTCCCGGGGGGTCCCTGGTGGGGAGGGCAGTCAGCAGCTGGGACTGTGCTGGAGCCGGAGCTCAGAGCCCAGGCCGCTGATTAACGATGTCCCCTCATTAACGGTGTCCCCTCATTAACGGTTTGTGCCATAACCCCGCCGGGCCGTGTCCTGGTGGGAACAGAGATAAGGACGGTGCCTTCCCAGGGCGATCCTTATCTCTTAACACAAACCTTATCTGCGAACACCGACGGCACCTGGAGCTGAGGCTGCTTTGGTACCCGAAGGATAAAGACGCGTTTCCTATGCGAGATGTTCCGAGCTGATAAGGGAGGCCCCGCTCTCCCGAGCGAACGGGGAGGCTGCAGCTCCCGGGGTGTTCCCGGGATGGATTTTGCTCAGCTCCAGCAGGAAAAACGAATCCTTTTCCTATCAGGGAAACGTGCGCCCCACATCCAGCCTGGATTTGTGCCTGAACCTCCTCCAAGGCCGGGGTTGCTCCGTTCCAGGCTCGTTCCTGCAGCCCATCCCTGACGAATGTGACGCTGGCAGAGGGTGGCTCCTGTTATCCCTTTGTCCATTGTATTCCGAGAAGCTGCAGGGATTCCTGAGCTCGGGGCTGTGCTCTGGATGAGGAGAACTTCTGGCACTGCTCCCCTTCTGAGGGATCTGAGCAGTCTGGGAAACAGGGAAGTGCTGGATTTAGGGCGGCGAGGGGTCAGGCTGATCCCTAAAAACCGCTGGAGACAAGGTCGGCTTGGGAAGCACCGAGAATGGTGTTTATGTTGTACAAAAAGATGAGCAAAGAGGGCAGGAATTGCCAGGCTCGGGATGAATTAACCGATCCCACGCCTGGATTATGGTGGAAAAAAAGGAAAAAAGCAGGACCTGTTGAGGTTTTAGGGGAATGAGAGCCTGGGGAGAAGGGCAGGTTTGGATCCAGCTGAGTTCTTAACGCGGCGGGAGGAGAATTGCTGAGGACACAAGAAAATTCCTGGTGTGAAGTGGAGAAAGGGAACATCAAAGCAGAACTCAGACACATCCTCCTGCTCCAGAGACCTGGATCCATAAATCACAGGGAAAGGGGGAGGCTGTTGTGGCATTTTTAAATTATCCTGGAAGCAACCGGAAAAATGACACCAGAGGGAACAATTCCGTGGTGTGGAGTTAAGGGGGCACTGCTGGCTGGACAAAGCTTTTCCTGCCATAATTCCAGGGTTTCTCTGCCAAGAATTTCACTTTTTAGCAGCCCTTCCTGTGCTGCAGGACAAAGGCCAAGCTCTGCTATCAGTGAGGTAATGCCAGTGCCTCATCCAGGATGCTTCCCAAAGGAATGTGTCCTGCATCCAAAATCCATCCACGGTGATAAGAGACAAAAAAAAAAATCCATGGAGAAACACCAGGAAAGGGAGTGGAAGGCTCCAGGCAAGCTGTGTGCAACAACCTCAGCTGAAATCCAGCCAGGATTTGACCGTTTTTGGCCTCTCCAGGACATTCTGCCAGGGGGAACAAATCCTGGAATCCCAAAGCTCACCTATTTTTCTCTCCCCTTTGGATGTGAGGTGCTCCTTATGTCCCCCCAGGCCAGGCTTTTGTCACCAGGGCACAGAATCCCGAATCTCCTGATGGAGCTGAGGCTCTGTTGCCTCCCATTGATGTTCCTGCACCAGAGGGAGCTTCCCAGAGTTTTCCATGGGTGGATGGAACCCAAAACCCGCTTTCTTTCCATTTCCTCACAAAACCCCTCAGAAGAGCTCATTGTTTGGCTCCATCCAGAGCTCATTTCCCTGGATTTGGGGTGGTTTGGCGGTTCCATTCCCCGCTCTGTGGTTCCTTTGTGCTTCCTGGGAGGGGAGGGTTCGAGTGCCTGGTGCTGCACCAGAGCGATCCCAGGGCACGACCCCTGGGGATGTTTTCTCCATCAAATCCTGGGATTTTAGCACATGGAGAGGTTGGGGTTCCCAGAGGTCTGTGGGCACCGTGTGGGATGAGCTTTGCAGCTCCAGCTCTTCCAGAGGCTCTGCAGCCTTCGGCTTTTCCAGCGTTTTCAGCCTTAAGGACAAGGCCAGTTCCAATCCCAGCCCAGCTCCAAAATCAACGTTTGCCTTGAATCCTGCCATTGTCTGAGCAGCAGAGCACAGGATCCTGCCTTAATTTTGAACAGAAGGCTGGAAAAGTCGGGAAGGAGCCAGGCTGGAGCTGGCAGAATTCCCTCCCCGGCGCTGGGTGTTAATGAGAGGGGAATGAACCCGTCCCACCGGGTCAGCTCTGCCTGAACGGATCCAAACCACCACAGGACACTCACAGAGGGAAAATCGAGGAGGAAAATGTGGTGGGGAAGGACTGAAAGGACAACAAAGCCCGGGGCTCAGGTTCCCAAAGCTCAGGATGTGGAGTCCTGCAGGAACGGGCTCTTTCCCTGCCCCTCAGCGCTGGGATTTTCAACGGGGAAAGAAAGAACTGCAGTTTGAGTGAACCCCTGGGATTCCCTGGTTTTCCATGGGAATGGGATTCATTGCTGCCCCCACAGCCCCTGACGCTGCTTTGGGGTGAGCGAGGGATGTCAGAGCACAGATCTGCCAGCTGCCCCCAGATCTCGGATCCTCCCCAGTGCCACACCGAGTTTTGAGCTGGTTTTCTCACCAATAGCACAACTTTTCCTTCCCAAAGCTCTTTTCCCTCCAGAGCTCTGTGAGCTGTAGCCCAGGGCAGGGCTGGGATTAAATGACAGGGCAGGCTGGCTGATAAAATCTCTTTTTGGCTGCAGGGGCCCAGGTGGGGGAAGTGTTTTCTGCTCTGCTGCCCTGGGAGCTCTCAGGGCTTTTCTGAGGGACTCCAAGAGCATCCCCGGAGGGCTCAGGGGACACCTCGGGTGGTGGCCCGGGGCAGAAGTTGAGAGTCCTAAAGAGCCGAGCAGGAATTTGTCTTCCCCTCTTGACTGGAATAGAATCAGAGAATGGAACCATGGAATATCCTGGGCTGGGAGGGACCCACAGGGATCTGCAAGTCCAGCCCATGACCCACCACCCCCACGGCACTGAGTGCCACATCCGGGCTTTCCCTGGACACCTCCGGGGACGGGGACTCCAAACCTCCCTGGGCAGCCCCTGCCAAGGCCCAGTCCCTCCTTCGGGGAGGAATTTCTCCCTGCTGTCCAGCCTAAACTTCCCCTGGGAGGGGCTGTGGAGAGAAGCCGAGAACTCCATGAATCCCCCCTCTGGGAAAGTTTTGGAGACCCTTTATGGCCTCAAGCACCCCATGACCCCCCCGTAACTCCATTTCCCGCCCTCTGTGCCCTGCGCGTGGATGGGGAAGGAGACGTTTTGCATCCTCCCCGTGGGATTGTCTCCCTTGCAGACGTGGATGAGTGCGGGGCCATCCCCGGGGTGTGCGACGGCGGCGACTGCACCAACACCGTGGGCAGCTACGTGTGCTCCTGCCCCCGCGGCTTCGTCAGCAGCCCCGACGGATCCCGCTGCCTCGGTGAGCGGACAGCCCGGGACCTGGGGCTGGGAACCTCCACGGAGGGACTTGGGGGATGGTGCTGGGATGGGGAGAAACGCTCAGTTCCCCATCCTGCTCCCAGCTGGATTCTCTTGCTCTTTCTCCCTCTCTAGAATTTGGGCTGTGGGGGCCTCAGTTGGAAAGGGTTGACAAGGACATGAGGAGGAGGAGGAGGAGGACTGGGAGGAAGGTGTGGGGCTGGGAATGTGGTGGGAGTGAGGATGGGGAGATTTGGGAAGAGGAGTTCAAACAGAGCAGGCAGAGATTGGTGGTGCAGTGCAAAGTGTCAGGTGCAGCTTTCTGTGGAAATTAATACAGCAAAAAAAAAATCAGCTCCGAATTCTTTTCTAGCCACAGATCCTGGAGCAGGATTAAATGTTTTAGTTCCAGGAGGAAAAAAAAATGTTGTGAAGTGTAAAAAGTAAAGCCCAAGTCCTCTTGTTTGGGAAACTGATAGATTTTAATGGGAATGGAATTTTTTCCTGCTGTTTCCCAGCCCCTGCCATGAGCCCAGAGGGGTGTGACAGCTCCGGGATGAGTCATGTGGACATTCCCCACTTTCCTTGAAACCAAGAGCTTCAAGAAACGAAAATAAATAAAATTAGAAAGCCCAGATTTAAAAATAGTCCCGAGCTGATTTAGCTGCAGTGGACTCTGACTGCACCTGAGCTGGCTCCGGGTGCTGCAGCCTTTCCCTGAGCTCCCTTTTTGGGTCAGGCAGGGTTTGTTTTGGCAAAATCCACAGCTCCTGCTGGAGTGGGGTTGCCCTGGCACCCAAATTTTGCCAGCTCTGCTCCAGGGGGTCTCAGGGCTTGTTTGGAGAGTTTGGGGTGGGTTCAGGCCCCAGGTTTGCATCCCATGAAATAAATTTAGGGAGCAGTTGGGAAAATGGAAGATGGATAAATGATGTGGGCACTTGTAAAGCATGAGCAGCATCAGGAGAGGGGAGATGGTCACCCTGGAGGTGACCACAGGGTCTCATGTGAAGATATTTCAGAGCACCAGCACCTGATCCGTTCCCCCCCGATTTTTGCAAAGCAAACCCCTTTTTTGTGGCACTGCAATGATCTCCTGCAGTTTTTACAGCTGCAGCAGCAACACCCAGAGCTTGAGCTGATCCCCAGTGCCAGGAGCTGCTTCCAGTGCCTGCCCCAGTAAAACCCCACCAGGAGAAAAACCTGTCCTGGTTGAAAGGAACCTTCATGGAGGGATTCAGGCACCCGGGCTTGGCACACAAAGCCCAGTCCCACACTGGGCTGTAAGGGTGCCACTCCTTCCTGCTGGTGAAGGCTCTGCAGGCAGCACAGGAGCTGCTGCAGCAGCTGAGGGGGCTCAGTGGATTCTCCTTGGTACAACGGGTTCCTCTTGCAGAGCAGCTTAAAAGCATAATTTTCAAATGAAGAAAAATGGCCTTTGTGCATTCCCAGACACACACATGGTGTTCCTCCCCTCCCTCCCTGCGACTCAGCACTCCTGCTCTGGCCTTTCTGAGCTCTTTTTTCCCGGAGAGTGCAGCAGAGCTCTGAAGGATTTGGGTTGTGCCTCTCCTCGGGCAGCAGCAGCAGATTCAGTGCCTCAGGTTCTGGGTCCTGCTGAGCCTGGCAGAGCCCCGGCTCACAGAGGGCTGGGAGGGTTTCACTGAGGGCTTTGCCTGCCTGGAGAGCCCTTTTTGCCCACTTTGGTCCAAGCAAAGGAAATGAGGGTTATGGAACCATGGAATGGGTTGGGAGGGATCTCAGAGCTCATGCAGGGACACCTCCCACCAGCCCAGTTCTGTGGGATTCGCCGTGCTGGATAATCTCTCCTGCCTCTCCTGGGGTCAGAACACGCCCCATGGGATGGGTGCAGGCCCTGCCAGACCCCAGATCCAGCCTGGAATTGCTCCTGGCCCCTCAGGAGGAGCAGGACCAGCTCCCCCTGTGCTCTGCCATCCTGGCTGAGCCCCATCACCCCCCGGAGCCCTCTGGGCTCAGTCCCCACCTCAGAGCTCTCTCTGATCCCATCTGGAATTTCCCCTCCCCTCTCTCCTGCAGCATTTTCTGCCTTACTGAGGTTTTGTGCAAAGCTGTGCCCTGGGACCCGAAGGCCCCCATGGCTTCTCCTCCCCTTCCTCAGCATCGGGAGCTAATCCAGCCTTGCATTCAATCCCTGCTTCCAGCCTTCCCTTCTCCAGGCCTGGCTTTCTCTCTGCCGGTGCTTTTGGTGGATAAAGTTTCCTGAAAGGAGCAATTCCCACAGAATCCAGCTCTGAGCAGGGGTGGGGGACGTGCCCGAGGAAGGACCTGCTGGTTTGAACTGGGGTCACTGTCCCCTGCGGGTCCCCGAGCTGTGCTGGGAGCAGAAGTGCCCCCACAGCCCACAGATCAAACAGCGCCAGGCAATTAATTCCAATTACATTCCCGGGATGTACATTCCCTGCTGGCTGATGGCAGCCACTTCCCAGGAGACTTTCCCCCTCATTAACTGACTTGAGAAAAAACAAGGTGGGAGATGAATGAGGGGAAGATTCCAGGTTTTCCTGGAGGGATTGGTGCCAGGTGGAGCCTGCTGGATGTGAGAGACCCTCAGTCCCCTGGCCCTTGGCAGGAGCCACAAACCCCCCCAGCAGGGCCAGGCTCGGGGTGAGTGGCTTTGACCCCATCCAGGGCTCCTCCTGCTCCAGCTCAGTCCAGCTGGGATCAGCCACGGCCTGAGACAGGGACGTGCTGGGAATGGGAGCCTGGAGGGAGCTGGAATTGGGAACAGCTCCGTTTGTTCAGCGAGGGATGCTGGGGCCACTGGGACCTGGCAGGGGGTGATTCCTCATGGGAAGCCTGGGATATGGGACACTTTGGGACCTGAGGGGTGCAGGACACGCTGGGCAGGGGTGGCAGCAGGAGGGGAGACACCTGTCCATGATCCCATGACTTTGGGAAGGGAAGAAGCACGGGATGAGGTGGGAACGTCCCTGTTCTGTGCTCTGGGAATTCATCCAGAACCTGCTGGGTCCCTTGTCCTTCCTGCAGGGCAGGGAATGCAGCTCCCAATCCGATGGGGAGGGGTTGCCCAGCTCTGGCTCTGGTCTGGCTGGACTGAGGAGCCTAAATGGGAATGGGAGGTTGAACAGTGGGAATGAGTTCCTGGATGTGCTCCAGAGGGAGAACCTCATGATCTGGGAGGATGAGGTGGAACAGGGGGGTCACACTGGGAGAGGGGATGGCCAGGAGAGATTCCGTAGGGAATGGGCCCTCAGGAGCTGGCCGAGAGGGGGGTGGTGGCACGTTGTGACTGTGTCTCCTCTTCCTCTTCCCCTTCCTCTTCCTCCTCCTGCAGACCAGCGGCTGGGGACGTGTTTCTCGGCGCTGCTGGGTGGCCGCTGTGCCGGGGACGTGCCAGGCCAGGCCAGCAGGATGCAGTGCTGCTGCGACTCGGGGCGCTGCTGGGCCATCGGCCAGACCCCCGAGATGTGCCCCGTGCGGGGCTCGGGTGAGTGACACCCCCGGGATCCCAAAACCCTGGCTGTTGTGAGACAAGCTTGCAAAAGCTCTCCAAGAGCACTGCCAAGGCCACCAAACCCTGTCCCCAAGTGCCACATCCCCACGGCTTTTAAACCCCTCCAGGGATGGGGACTCCTTTGCCAAAGCCACCGTTTCCATGGGGAAATTCCCCTCTGCCCCATTCCCATCAGGACCCCCCTGCCCCTCCCTCCGTTCCCTGCAGGGGGATCCCGGCGCTGCTGCAACAGCCCTGTTTTGTTTCAGACGAGTACCGCCGGCTCTGCATCGAGGGACTCCCGGTCGTGCCAGGCTTCCCCGGGAACTTCCCAGGGATTCCTGGATTCGGGCCCAACGGAGTCGGGCCGGGACTCAACGGGCCCGGAGGCATCGGCCCGAACGGGGCGAACGGACAGGGCGGCATCCCGGGACTGCCCGGGATGGGCCCGGGGAGCTCCAGCATCGGTAATTCCCGGGTTTGTCCTGGCTCTGGGAGCGGGGGTGCTCCCGAGGGCTGGAATGCCGCTCCCAGCCGGACACACGGGAGCAGAGGGAGTGTGCTCAGGGGATGTCCTGGCTCCGGGGAGTGCCGGGATGTGGCACCGACGCTGGGCAGGAGCAGAGCCCGCAAACAGATCCGGCGGGGCTGGCTCCGGTCTGGGATATCTCCCTGATTCCCAACGAGGAACGGAGCTTTCCTGTCGCCGCCTCGCTCTCCTTGGCTTCCCCCCGACCTTGGACCCCTCTGATGTCCCCCCAGAGAGCTCCTGGGACATCCAAGGGCTCCCCAACCCTCCCTGTGTCCCCAGGAACAGCCACGCTGAACCAGACCATCGACATCTGCAAACACTTCACCAACCTGTGCCTGAACGGGCGCTGCATCCCCACCCCGTCCAGCTACCGCTGCGAGTGCAACATGGGCTACAAGCAGGACGTCAGAGGGGAGTGCATTGGTGAGTAGGGGCTGCTCCCAAAGCTCCCAGAGCTCCTCCAGGCTGCTTTTCCCGGTCCTGGGCTTTGCTGTGCCCCAGGGTCCCTCGCAGGTTGGTTTTCCCTCCCTTGCAGACGTGGACGAGTGCTCGAGCAGCCCCTGCGTCCACGGCGACTGCGTCAACACCCCGGGCTCCTACCACTGCAAGTGCCACGAGGGCTTCCAGAGCACCCCCACCAAGCAGGCCTGCATTGGTAAGGGCTGTGCCCTGCTTTTGGGGAGCTGCAGGGGTGGCAGAGGGGTCAGCGGAGCCCCTGAATTTTTTATTTACTCCCTTCCTGACAAAGTGGCTTCCAAAGGCTCCCCCCCTGCCTGGCAGTGTGAAAAGATTCCTCATTTCCAAATGGGCTTTTTGAAGATGAATTCCTGTGTCTGAGGGCACCTGCCTGGGTTTCTCATGGGGGATATTAAGCTGGGACCGCTCCCATTCCCCCTGCTCCCACTTCCTGGCGCTTTCCCTGCAGACATTGATGAGTGCATCATGAACGGGGTGATGTGCAGGAACGGGCGCTGCGTCAACACCGACGGCAGCTTCCAGTGCATCTGCAACGCCGGCTTTGAGATCACCCCCGACGGCAAGAACTGCGTTGGTGAGGGTCCTGGTGGCCTCCAGGGGCTCAGGGCTGAGCTGGGATCGTGTTCTCCTGGGGCTTTTTTCTGGGACATCCCCCAAGGAAAGGGCTGGATTGGGGAGGTGTTTCCATGGGGGTGTTGTGCTCCTGTGGGGTTTGGGCTGCAGGGATCAGCAGGGCTGGAGCAGGAGGTGCCCCAGGAGCACTGGGGATGCAGCAGGACAGCTCTGACCAGGAAAGGTGACCCCGGGCTTGGAGCTGATGCCCTTGGAGGTCCCTTCCACCCAAACCCCTCTCCCCCTCTGTCTCCTCTGAGAACCAGCACCCACCGCCACACTTTGGCCATGGGATGGGGCACAGGGGGTTTTTGGGCACAGGAGGGTCTTGCTGCAACTCTGGGGTCCTGTCTGTGCCCTCAGACCATGACGAGTGTGCCACCACCAACATGTGCCTCAACGGGATGTGCATCAACGAGGACGGGAGCTTCAAGTGCATCTGCAAGCCTGGCTTCGTCCTGGCTCCCAACGGGCGCTACTGCGTGGGTGAGTAAATCCCAAACCGGGCTCTTCCCAATCCCAGCCCCTGCCCACATTCCTGGTCACTTGTCAGTGCCTCAGGCCAAGGGGAGCTGAGAAATCCAAGGTGTGGCCAAGCAGCTCCTGCTCTGCTGCCAGAAATTGTCCCGTTGTGGGAGAATGGGAAAAAGGGAAAAGGTTCTCATGTCCTGAGCCTCTCTCTGTGTGACCTGAGCCTTGTCCTGTGTCCTGACCTCCTGTTCACATGTCCCAGTCCCTTCTCCACATGTCCCAACCTTCTCTTCGTGTGTCCCTCCCGCTGAGGTCACCTCACTCCCGTTGCTGTCCGTCCCCAGACATCGACGAGTGCGAGACGCCCGGGATCTGCATGAACGGCTGGTGCATCAACACGGAGGGCTCGTTCCGCTGCGAGTGCCTGGGGGGCCTGGCCATCGGCGTGGACGGCCGCGTCTGCGTGGACACCCACATGCGCAGCACCTGCTACGGGGGCATCAAAAAGGGCACCTGTGCCCGCCCCTTCCCCGGCGCCGTCACCAAATCCGAGTGCTGCTGCGCCAACCCGGATCACGGCTTTGGAGAGCCCTGCCAGCCCTGCCCGGCCAAGAACTCTGGTGAGCCCGCCCTTGGGAAGGTGCCCAGGGATGTCCTGATGGGTCACTGGGGTGGCTTGGGCAGCTTGGAGAACTGTAGGAATGGGGAAAGGGGCACCAGGCAGTCAAAAACTGGAGAGTGGATGCCCAAATCTGGTGCTGCGATGTTGGAACTGGGAGCGTCAGCATTAAAATGCACAAAGCCACAGCACCAAGGCTGGGAGAGCTCAAGGGGAGTTTGGACAACGCCCCCAGGCACAGGGTGGGATTGTTGGGGTGCCTGGACAGGGCCAGGGGTTGGGCTGGGGATGATCCTTGGGGTCCCTCCCAACTCAGCTCATTCCGTGTTTGTGTTGTATGGGCATACCCAGGCCTGGGACTGCCATTCTGACAAACAAACACTAAACCCAGCTCTAAGCTCAGTCAATGTCTCTGTGGGGAGTGTCCAGCCACGCTGACGGCTCTGTTGTGCTCTGTCCCCAGCGGAATTCCAGGCTCTCTGCAGCAGCGGCATCGGGATAACGGCTGATGGCAGAGGTGGGTGCAGGATTCCACAGGGACATGCAGGATTCCACAGGCACACCCCACAGCACCCTCAGCTGCTTTTCACGGCGTGGGGATGGGTCTGTGGGAGTGTGTGCCAGGAGAGGCTGGGCTTTGCTCCCTGCTCTGATGGGAATGAGGAGCAGGACCAGTTGCACCCTCCTGGGTGTTTCCCTCCTCTGCTCTCTGGCTCCTCCTTGGGCTGTCCCAGGGACAGGGAGGTGACAAACGCGTGCTGCCAAGGGACTGCTTTGGGTTCCAGGAGGTCCCAGTGCCAGCCCTGGGCAGTGCCCGGATCAGCAGGGAGAGCACAGAGCGGCCAGGCAGCCACGGCCTTGCTGAGCCTTCCAGATGGGCAGGAGCCAGAGGCGAAGCCCTGGTGGCTCCTTGGGCTCCCGTCCAGGGCTCCGTGTCCTGGCCAGAGGCAGTCCCAGGGGAATGATGAGACTTTCTAGCAAGGCCGTGCTCTGGTCATTCCACCCTGCCAGGACTGCACTCGGAGCTCTCCAGGCTGCGTTTCCCTGGATGGAACCGAGCTCCAAGTGTGTGGGGACAAAGGCCAGCAGTGCCTGGGCAGCCCCGGCCATCTGGCACTGCGGGGACGCTGCGGTGCCAGCACTGACTGCCCTGGGCTGGGTGAGGCTGGGGCTTGCCAGGGTGAAATCCCTGCCCTGGCACCAGGGATTGGCTCCGAAAGAGCAGAGGAAGGGATGGTGCTGCAGGGAAGGGACGCTGCCCACCCAGCTGCCACCCTTCTGGGTCACTCGGTGCTGAATCCAGGGACAGTTCCAGGGCCTGACCTGAGTACTTGGAAAGAAGACTCAGGGATGTCACACAAGGACCTGAGAGCCCTTGACATAAAACTGGGCTTATCCCAGCCCCTTATCCAGCTCTCTCCACCTGAGCTCAGAGCCCTGGGCCTGCTGGTCAGGACCTTCTGGGCCACACCAGGGGAGCAGGCAGGACAGGGAGAAGCTGTGGCTGCCTCATCCTTGGACGTGTTCAGGGCCAGGCTGGACAGGGCTTGGAGCAGCCTGGGACAGTGGGACTGGAATGAGATGGGCTTTAAGGTCCCTCCCAACACCAACCATTCTGGGATTCCGTGATTTCTGCAGTGGAGAACCGGGAGGTGGAAGGTTTCCGTCCGTGCATTTGCTGGGGTCCATCTCATGTGGCTTTTTCCCTGTCAGACATCAATGAGTGTGCCCTGAACCCCGACATCTGCCCCAACGGGATGTGTGAGAACCTGCGGGGGAGCTACCGCTGCATCTGCAACCTGGGCTACGAGTCCGACCCCACGGGCAAGAACTGCGTGGGTGAGTCGGGGCTGGCCTGGCACAGGGCACCGGGGCTCAGGGGGTGCCTGGGGGTGCCAGGCACCTCCAGGAGCTGATGCAGCCCTGGACAGGATGCAGGGAACAGCCGGAGCTGTGTCAGGGGAGGTTTGGGATGGATCTCAGGGAAAGGTTCTTCCCCCGGAGGGTGCTGGGCACTGCCCAGGGAGCGGGCACGGCCCCGAGGCTGCCAGAGCTCCAGGACAACACTCTGGGACAGGGTGGGATTGTTGGGGTGTCCGTGCAGGGGCTGGGGTTTGCTCCCATGGGTCCATCCTGTGGTGGTGCGGGGGAAATTAACCCTTCCCAGCCCGGAGCAGCTCACGGATGCCGTCTGTCCCCAGATGTGGACGAGTGCAGCGTCAATCGGCTGCTGTGTGACAACGGCCTGTGCAGGAACACCCCCGGCAGCTACACCTGCACCTGCCCCAAGGGCTTCGTGTTCCGCACCGAGACCGACACCTGCGAAGGTAACGCGGCCGGGGCAGCTCCCGCCTGGAGCCAGCCCGGCTCCAACAGCCCCGCTTCCTCCCCAGCGCACTGCTGTGGGCTGCAGCAGCTCCGCCTTTGGGCTTGGGGGGGTTTAACCTCGTTTTTAGGGGTTTTTTTTCATGGTTTTTAGTGGTATTTCACACTGGGTTCAAAGCAGTGGACACCCAACCCCAAAACATCTGAGCCTGGAAACCAGAGCAATTTCCTCCAGGCCCACAAAATTTGAGCTTGAGGCCTGACCAAAATTGCAAGGTTTAGGGAATTTGATTGAAAGGTTGTGATTTGGAGGGGGAGAAATGGTTTCCTGTGCACAGAGGCCTCAAATATTTGAGAACTGGCACTTTGCACACAAGTGTTTGGTGAAAAAAGCTGATTTTCTGTGAAGAAGGTGAAAAGTGGCCAATGCTGTGCAGCCTCAATCCAAATAAATTTTTAAAAATCTCGTATTTTTAAAATTGTTGTTAGATCTCTCTATATTACATGTTTATACCTATATTTTATATATTGATGTCGAATGTATATATAATTTGTTATTTATTATTTATACATTATATAGCATATAGTATATTATGTAGTACTTTTTACATTCTATATGTCATTATTATATGTTATATATTATTGTATATAAGAGATATACAATAATAGATAATACATATAATATATATGAGGTACTATATATTATAAATTATATAACTATATTAGATAGTATTTACTGTTATATATTACATTCTTTTATCATTACATATTTCTATATTGTATCTTTTATATTTTTATATTTAGTACATATTTGAACATATTTCAAATTTTTTTATTATATTTAACACCATGTGAAAAACAATTTAAGACCACCATTCTTCACGCTCTTTGCTCTCCCCTGCTCCAGTTTGTGTCCCCAGGGCCGTGTCCCCCGTCACTGCCCCCCCTGTCCCTTGTCCCCGCAGACATCAACGAGTGCACGTCCAACCCGTGTGTGAACGGGCTGTGCCGGAACAACGCCGGCTCCTTCGCCTGCGAGTGCTCCCCGGGCAGCAAACTGGACCCCAGCGGCACCATCTGTGTGGGTGAGCGGGGCCGGCTCCTGCCGGGCGTCACCCTGCTCGGGTGGCCTGGCGCGGCACGGGGGTTCCAGAGGGCAGGGATAGTTGGGATATGGGGATGGAATCCTTCCCTGGGAAGGTGGGGAGGCGCTGGAATGGATTTCCCAGAGCAGCTGTGGCTGCCCCTGGATCCCTGGAAGTGTCCCAGGCCAGGCTGGAGCAGCCTGGGGTCAGGGAAGGTGTCCCTGCCCATGGCAGGGGCGGCACTGGAGGGGATTTAAGGCTCTGGGGACCAGCCTGGTTTGTGTCCCTGCTGATCCTGAAGGATCAGTGACTCCTGGGAGCACTTGGGCAGGGACAGCTCCTCCCAGCTGCCTCCCAGGGCTTCCGTGCTCCTGGAATGCGGGGCGTGGAGCAGCCCCTCAGCCCCCGTGTCCGTCCCTGCAGACAGCATGAAGGGCACCTGCTGGCTCAACATCCAGGACGGGCGCTGCGAGGTCAATATCAACGGGGCCACGCTGAAATCCGAGTGCTGTGCCACCCTGGGGGCAGCCTGGGGCAGCCCCTGCGAGCGCTGCGAGATCGGTGAGGCTCTGCCAGGCTCTGGCATTCCCGAGGAAACGCTGGAGCTGTGCCCGGGGGTGGGATGGAGATCAGGAGCAGGTTCTTCCCTGGGGGATGCTGGGGCACTGACAACGCTCAGGGACAGGGTGGGATTGTTGGGGTGTCTGGGCAGGGCCAGGAGTTGGCCTGGGTGATCCTGTGGGTCCCTCCCAGCTCTGGATACTCCATGATTCTGTGGGAAACCTGGAAGGGTTTCCTTGCTGACGTCCCTGTCCCTTGCAGACACCGCCTGTCCCCGGGGATACGCCCGCATGAAGGGGGTCACCTGTGAAGGTAAAGTGCTGCAGGAAAGGAAAACTGCTGTTGTTGGGAACGTGGTCACGGTGTCCTTGTTGCTGTCCTGCCTCTCCGAGTCTTGGGGGGATCTCCACTCTCTGGCCCTTTGTCTGCCTGCCTGTCTGTCTGTCTGCCTGCCTGTCTGTCCATGCCCAGATCCCGGCTCTGGCTGTGCCCATAGCACGTCGTTTTCATGGATAAGTTGCCACTTGGAGCCTGGTGGGCGGCTCTGGGCTCCTCCCACCTCCTCCAGGAGCCCCTCCAGGCCGCACTGGACCTGTCCCCGTGCCATCCCTCACCTTCCCCCACCTCTGTGCCCACAGACGTGAACGAGTGCGAGGTGTTCCCGGGCGTGTGCCCCAACGGGCGCTGCGTGAACTCGGCCGGCTCCTTCCGCTGCGAGTGCCCCGAGGGGCTGACCCTGGATGGCACTGCCAGGACCTGTGTGGGTAAGGACACCTCCTCCGCCCAGATCCTCCCTGCCACGTGCCCCAGGAATTCTTGGGAATTGAGTCATACTTCAAAGACCCCCAAAACCTCACAGCTGAAGCAGAGTTCGTGTCCCCAAGTCCATCCAGTAACAGCATTGTCCTTCTTGGGCGGACTTCAGGAGTGGCCAGATAACCTCGGGTTAAAGACATGGCCCAGCAGCCCTAAAACAGCTCCTGGGCACCCAGTGCCAAACTCCTGCGCGTGCAGCACCGCGTTGGAGAAGAGCCTGGGTGTGGCACTCAGTGCTGTGGCCTGGGTGACAAGGTGGTGTGGGGTCATAGGCTGGACTCAGTGATCTCAAAGGTCTTTTCCAACCTAAATCCTGGGATTCTGTGAGGGTCCATCCTGTGGCCCTGTTGCCAGCAGTCCATGCTATGGAATCCCTCCCAAGAAAGGTTTTCTCATCCACACGGGCCCCAACCAAAGCCCCTCCGAGAAGCTCAGCCCGTCCCAGCAAGCGACGCCCCGGCTGTGCCGGGGGCTGAGCCGCGCTGTGTCCCCCCAGACGTGCGGGTGGAGCAGTGCTACATGCGCTGGGACGAGGACGAGTGCACGGAGCCGCTGCCCGGCAAGTTCCGCATGGACATGTGCTGCTGCTCCGTGGGCTCGGCCTGGGGCTCCGACTGCGAGGAGTGTCCCAGGGCGGGCTCCAGCGAGTACAAGGCCATCTGTCCCCGCGGGCCTGGCTTTGCCAACCGCGGGGACGTGCTCTCGGGACGGCCCTTCTACAAAGGTGAGGGGGAGTCGGGGCTGGTGGGGCTGGGCTGGGCTCGGCCCCTCTCAGCTGCGGCCCTGCTGCCTGAGGGGGTTCACGGAGACCCCCCTCCCTGAACCCCTCTGATCCCCCCTCAGACGTGAACGAGTGCAAGGTGTTCTCTGGGCTGTGCACCCACGGCACCTGCCGGAACACCATCGGCAGCTTCCGGTGCATCTGCGGCAATGGCTTTGCTCTGGATGCTGAGGAGAGGAACTGCACAGGTGAGGGACCCCTCTGGGCTGTTCCTGCTGCCTTTGGGGGCTCAGCAGGGTGGGGCTGCCCAGAGGAGTCCTGGCACTTATTGAGGGGTGTGGGGAGGAGCCAAGAGCAGGACCATGAGTAGAAGTGTCCAAGGCCAGGCTGGACACTGGGGCTTGGAGCAGCCTGGGACAGTGGGAGGTGTCCCTGCCCATGGCAGGGGTGGCACTGGACGGGCTTTGAGGTCCCTCCAACCCAAACCATTCTGTGATTCCATAAAGCTCCTCCTGCCTGTGGGGCGAAGGGTCAGCCCTGCCCCAGGGAGCAGCGTAACTGCAGCCTCTCCAGGGATGGTGTGCAGTGCGGGCAGCCAGCGCTGGCTCTGGCGGTGCCGGTGGCCTGTCCTGCCCCCCTGCCTGTCCTTGTCCCCAGACATCGACGAGTGCCGCATCTCCCCCGACCTGTGTGGCCACGGCTCCTGTGTGAACACCCCGGGCAGCTTCGAGTGCGAGTGCTTCGAGGGCTACGAGAGTGGCTTCATGATGATGAAGAACTGCATGGGTGAGGCTGGGCCCCCGCGGGCACCTCCAGCCCCTGCTGGGGCGGGGCAGGGCATGGCCAGAGCTGCCCGGCTCCCCAAACACTTCCATGGATCAAATCCTCCATGAGGAGCTCTGGGACACCACGTGCCCTCTTCCACCCCACCCAGCTCTCACTTATGGGGGCTCCCTTCACCTGCCCATTTAATCTCCCTTTACCCTCACACAATTCCTCACAGCTCCTCCCATCTGCCCAAAGCTTGTTTTTATTCTGTCAGAGTCCCATCTGTTTTCAATTGAATAATTCTTGTTTGGAGCTTAAAAAATCCCATCAGTGACCTCAGTACCTCAGTTTGTCTCCAACAGCTCAGCCAGACTCTTGCTGTCCTCTAATTCCTGGCATTCCATGCTCCTCTCCTCTGTCCAGCCAGACTCACTTGCCTCACTGACCTGCTCTTAATATTCTGCTCTCCCTGCTTTGGCTTGGACTTTCAAACCACTTCAAGCCATGATTCAACACCATTTATTTATGTCTCATGTTTTATTCTCTGTGCTCTTTAAAATAAATCACTGCCCCTGGCAGGGGCTTTGTCTTTTCTGTACAATTTGTAGTGGGGGTTAACACAGCTCCCACTGATCATCCTTCTCCTTCTGCTCCATTTCTGGGACACTGGGAATGTCACAGTCCTCACCCATGGCCTGGTGCCTTCTTGCAGTAATCAGATTTCTAATCTGCATGGAAGGATATAAATTTCATTGTTCTTTTCATTGTTCTTTTTTTAATTTAGTGCTCACTGTTACCTGTCCAATTCCACTTTATCCTCTTTTTCTGGGTGACAGGGAGCTGAGTCATCTCACCCCAAGGGGGGTGGTGATGTTTTGTCCTTGCCTGTGGTCAAGGATTAACTTCTTCCCACCTGTGTTTGGCAAAAGAATTTGGCTTCAGCCTCCTGAGGGAGAAATTCTTTCCAGCCTGGGGCAGGGGACAACAACAGCAGTGAAGATGCAGCCTGGGATTCACCATGAACAGGCTCCCGCTGATCTGGGGGTGTTGGGTAGGGACCTGCCACCCCCATTTTCAGGTGCATCCCAGCCCTCTTTACCTGGAAATCTCATCAGTGTTTTATCCAAGGCAGGGAAAATATCCCATTCCTAATTTCAAGGCTGGAGTCAGGAAAATAAACATGAGAGGAAAATGAGTTTTTTAAATATATCCCACCTCAGTCCCTTGTTCTGCTGCCACTGAGGGGCTCCTGGGTTCTGCTGAGGTCAAGGCACGAGCTGTGATTTCCCAACATTCAGACTCCAACCAGGAGACCTCTGGATCCAAGCCCTGCACTCCCTGCCCTGTTAACTGTGTGGTATTCCCTGTTCTGGGATGTGCCTCCAGCACGGAAGCAGCTGGAAGGGACCAATCCCATTTTCCTGTGCAGACATCAACGAGTGCGAGCGGGACCCGCTGCTGTGCCGGGGCGGGATCTGCATGAACACCGACGGCAGCTTCGAGTGCATCTGCCCCCCTGGGCACGAGCTGACGGCCGAGGGCAACACCTGCATCGGTGAGGGGCACAGCAGGGATGTCCCACCGGGAGCCCTGGGGCTCCTGCGGGCGTGCGGGCACCTCCTTCCCATCCCCTAGTCCCATCCCTGGAAGTGCCCAGGGCTTGGAGCAGCCTGGGCTAGGGAAAGGTGTCCCTGCCCGTCTCCCTGCCCATGGATAATCCTTAAGGTCCCTCCCACCCAAAGCCTTTTGTGCTTCCATGGTAAGTGGGTCCAACTCATCCAGGAGGAGGGACCAAGCTCATTCCCAGAGTTTCACTGCGCTGATGTTGTTCGTTCTGCTGCTCCCTTTGACCAACAGGACAAATTCAGTTTGGACACCCAGGGTGGTCACCAGATGATGGCCTGGGCATGGCCTGAGCAGGGCTGGCTGCTCAAAGTGCTCTTGTCCCCTCAGACATCAACGAGTGCTCCCTCAGTGACAACCTCTGTCGCAACGGGCGCTGCGTCAACGTCATCGGCACCTACCAGTGCTCCTGCGACTCGGGCTTCCAGGCCACGCTGGACAGGCAGGGCTGTGTTGGTGAGTGCTCCCCCACATGGTCCCTCCAGAACCTTGGGATGAGCCCAGAACCCTCCTGGGCTCGTGTGTGTTGTAGTGTTCAGAGGGTAAAGCAGAGGGGGAATGTCCTGGATGAGTGACCGCCAAATCTGTGCTGCTGGCAAGGGACTGTCACTGGCTGTGAGGGCTGCAAGGGCACTGCCAGGGGCTGGGGAGAAGGAATGAGGTGGTTTCTTGTGGCTGGGGGAGATTTGTGTCCTCCTCTCCCACCCAAACTGCTGCCTGGGCTCTTGTCAGTGCAGGGCCAGGGGTCGGGCTGGGTGATCCCTGAGGGTCCCTCCCGACTCAGGCCGTTGTGTGGTTGTCCCCAGACATCGACGAGTGCACCATCACCAACGGGGGCTGTGACACCCACTGCTCCAACTCCGAGGGCAGCTACGAGTGCAGCTGCAGTGAAGGCTATGCCCTGATGCCAGACAAGAGGTCCTGTGCAGGTCAGTGGCCACCTTGGCTCTCGTAGCCCCAGGGACCTCTGTGTCCCCCCCAGTCGGCTCCAGGATGAGGGGTCTCATTTTTAAGTCCCTTCCAGAGAAGGGATTTTCCTGGATGGATGGTTTTGCTTTGCACTGCCACATCCAGCCCCTCATGATGTGGGATTTCCTCCTGCCCCCTTGTGCTCCCACCATGCCTGTTCACTGTGTTCACCTTGGCACGGTCTCCTCTGTGCAGATATTGATGAGTGCGAGGATAATCCCGACATCTGTGACGGGGGGCAGTGCACCAACATCCCCGGGGAGTACCGGTGCCTCTGCTTCGACGGCTTCATGGCATCCCTGGACATGAAGACCTGCATTGGTGAGGCCCTGGCTGTGCCCTGGGTGTGTCCCAGCTCTGCATCCTGTCCCCAGAGCCGCACCAGGGTCCTTGGGGTGTCCCATGGTTGGTTTTGTCCTGCAGATGTGAACGAGTGCGACCTCAACCCCAACATCTGCCTGCACGGCGAGTGTGAGAACACCAAGGGCTCCTTCATCTGCCACTGCCAGCTGGGCTACTTCGTCAAGAAGGGCACCACGGGGTGCACAGGTGGGAGCTCAGCACCCCTGGAGCCGGGGCTGCCAGTGGGAAAAATGGGAAACCCCTCCCAGAGCTGCCCTGGAGAGAGTCCCATCCCGGGGTGCCATGTGGGGTCACTGTGGGATGGGCGAGGAGCCCTTCTGGGCAGGCACGGAGGGCCAGCGAGGCAGGATGCAGGCAGGAACCCACCTGCTCCCAGGTGATGGCCAAGCCAGGAGCCTGCCCTTTTCCCAGCTGTACCCGCAGCCCCAGGGTTCAGACCCGGGCAGCCTCTCCCCCAAAGCCCTGGGAGGTCCGGGAGCCGGCGGTGCCCAAACCCCGGAGCGGGACCATCCCTGGCCCAGCCCCGCTGTGCTGGGAGAGCTGAGCTGTGCCAGCCCTGGTGTCCTTCCTCTGCAGACATCGATGAGTGTGAGATCGGGGCCCACAACTGTGACATGCACGCGTCCTGCATCAACGTCCCCGGCAGCTTCAAGTGCAAGTGTCGCTCGGGCTGGCTCGGGGACGGCCTCAAGTGCAACGGTGAGTCCTCATCCAGGGGAGGCTGATCCTCTCCAGGTGCTCTGCAGGCATCTGGGAAGGCTGGGCTGAGCTTCCACTGGAGCACCAGGAGGTGGAGGAGCTCAGCCTGGAGCAAAGGAGGCTCAGAGGGGACCTTCTGGCACTGCACAACTCCCTGACAGGAGGGTGGGGTCGGGCTCTGCTCCCAGGGAACAACAGGACAAGAGGGAATATCCTCAAGCTGTGCCAGGGGAGGTTTAGGTTGGATATTGGGAAAATTTCTCCATGGAAAGGGTTGTCCAGCCCTGGCCCAGTCACCATCCCTGGAGGGATTTAAAAGCCGTGTAGATGTGGCACTTGGGGACATGGTCAGGGCTTAGCAGTGTCCTGGTCGTGGCCATAGAGGCTCCCAGGGATGTGCTGGAGCCTCCAAGTACCTGGACAGTCTCCTGGGCCATTTGTGTGCCCCTGTAGCTGCCCAGGCTCAGGGGAAAGGCAAGAAAAGGTGACCAAGGCCAGGCTGGACAGGGCTTGGAGCAACCTGGGCTAGTGGAAGGTGTCCCTGGGGGTGGAACTGGATGATCCTTAAGGTCCTTCCCACCCAAACCACTCTGTGGTTCTGTGGTAAGCGGGTCCAGCTCATCCAGGAGCCCAAGGTCGTTCCAGATTAGCTAGGCCAGGCACTGACAGGGTGTTGTCCGTGCCCAGACCTGGACGAGTGTGCGACCGAGGAGCACAAGTGCAACCTGAACGCCAACTGCGTGAACACGCCCGGCTCCTACCGCTGCGCCTGCCGCGACGGCTTCAACGGCGACGGCTTCTCCTGCTCGGGTGAGCCCGGGGCTGGCAGCAGCAACGGGACTGGGACAGGGACCAGCCCCTCTGAGCCACCAGCCTTGCTCGGTGCTGCCTGTGGCTGGGGCTCCCCAAAGCGCGTGTGCCCAGGGCAGCCTGGTCTGTGCCACAGGGATCTCCAGCAGGGACCCGGCACCTCCTCAGCACCTCCTCACCGGTGTTTGGGGAGGCTCAGGGCCATGACAGGAGCTGCAGCCTCCCAGTAGTGGGTGGGCACAGGCTCCTGGGGTCCCCGGGCTGGCTGAGGGCAGCCCCCACCCCTGTGTGGACACTGTCCCTCCCTGCAGACGTGGACGAGTGCGCGGACAACGTGAACCTGTGTGAGAACGGGCAGTGCCTCAACGCGCCCGGCGGGTACCGCTGCGAGTGCGAGATGGGCTTCAACCCCACCGAGGACAGCAAGGCCTGCCAGGGTGAGTGCCCCGGGCTCTGACTCCCTCCTGGCCCTCTCTGTCCTCTGCTGTCACCTCCTGATCCAGCGCTGAGCCAGACCCCAGCACCTGCTGGTGCCCGGCTCCTGAGATGCCACCTCTGCCGCTGGCTGCAGTTGGTCCCCAGCCTCTCTGGACTCCTGCTAAATGGAAAACCAGGAGAACAGGGGTGAGGGGAGGGAGTGGGAGAGGGTGGAGTGGCCCAGCTTCCCCAGGAGATTGTCTCCCATGGCACCAGAACCGTCCTGGGGTGGGTTGGGCACAGTTGGGCACAAGAAGCCTGTCCTGGCCCTCACCCTGCCACAGCCTGTCCCCAGCTGTCCCTGTTTTGCAGACATTGATGAATGCACCTTCCAGAACATCTGTGTCTTTGGCACCTGCCAGAACCTGCCCGGGATGTTCCGCTGTGCCTGCGACGATGGATATGAGCTGGACAGGAGCGGGGGCAACTGCACAGGTCAGGGCTCCTGGGTGAGGGTCCCGCTCTGGGGTCTGCTGCGCTGGGCTGGCCCCGATCAGTCCAGCATCCCTGTGATGTCTTTGCTGCTGGGGGGTGGCCAGGAGGGACAGCTGAGTGTGGCTCTGCCCCTCCCTTCTGCCTCCGGGCAGGGTGGTGGCAGTGGCACAGGGCAAGGTGTGTTCTAGAGGGGCTTTGCCTCACGTGAGGGACACCGTGGGGTGGGGATGCACCCTGGGCACGGAGCTCAGGCTGGGCTGGGCTTTCCTGGCAGTGCTCACCTTGATCTTCAGTGTCCATCTGTCCATCCTTTCAGACATCAACGAGTGTGCAGACCCTGTGAACTGCATCAACGGGCTCTGCGTCAACACCCCTGGCAGCTACCTGTGCAACTGCCCCCAGGACTTCGAGCTGAACCCCACCGGGGTGGGCTGTGTGGGTGAGTGGCACCCCCCTGGCACCCTGGGTCCCTTGGTGGTCCCTTGTAGCTGGAACTGGTCACAAGGAGGCTGTCCCTGCCTGGCTGTCCCTGCCTGGCTGTCCCCCCTGGGTTTAACCCTGCAGCAGCAGCAGAAGCCACGTCCTGTTGCGTGTGCCCCACCTTGTGTCGCTGTCACCGCTGTGGGTGCCCCTCTTGTTGGAGCAATGTTGCTCCAGGGCAGCTCTGGAGCTGTTTTATTCCCTGGAAGTGTCCAAGCCTGGGCTGGAGGGGACTTGGAGCAGCCTGGGACAGTAGAAGATGTCCCTGCCCATGGCCAGGATGATCCTTCAGATCCCTCCAGCCCAAACCATTCGGGATTCCCTGATCCCACACAGCTCCCAGTAACCCACAATTTTTCCTTATCCCTGGAAGATTTCACATTCCTTTGCAGCCCATGACAGGGGGTGGAACACGATCATCTTTAAGGTTCCACAGTTCCATGATTCCGTTCCTCCTGCACCCACAAGCTTTCCAGGAGAGGCTCTGCTCATGCAGCCCTGTCTCTGTGCAGATACCCGGGTTGGGAATTGCTTCCTGGACACGCAGGATCGAGGAGATGGGGGCATCTCCTGCAGTGCTGAGATCGGAGTGGGGGTCACTCGGGCCTCTTGCTGCTGCTCCCTGGGCCGTGCCTGGGGCAACCCCTGCGAGCTCTGTCCTCCGGCCAACACCAGTGAGTGGGGAGAAGCTTGGGATGAACACGGGGTGGGAAGGAGGGAAGAGAGGCAGGGACGCTTCCCGATGGATTCTCGACTCCAGCTGGAGGTGCCGAGTTCAGGACTTGCTGCTCCATCCAGGGCAGGGCAGAGGTGAAGAGGGGTGGAGGAGACCAGGCTGTTGTGTCTGGGGGATCCGGGTTGGGATCCTTCATTCCCGGTGCAGTGGGCTGGGGGAGGGAATGTGGAATCACCCCCTTCCAGGGAGGGGAGGCTGTGGGATGGCTCGGCAGGCAATGGGGATCGAGCTGCTCCATCTGAGCCCCGGCCACATCCTCATGGCCTGTTCCTCCTGGGATTCTCCTGGGATTCCCTTGGCTCTCCCCACCCCTCCTGGTCCACGGGAGCCCTCTCAGCCCCCCGACTGCCTTTCTCCACAGCTGAGTACAAGACCTTGTGCCCTGGGGGAGAAGGGTTCCGGCCCAACCCCATCACTGTCATCCTGGAGGGTGAGTTATCCCTATTCCCATGGCCCTTCCCGAGGGATGGGGTGCTGGGGGACCCCAGCCCTGTGGGGACTCTCTGTGCCGTGGCACTGGGCTGGTGGGTGCCCGCTGACCACCAAGTGATGGACACAAAGTGTGGCTCTCCTTGGCCACAGTGCAGAGCAGGGCTGGGCATGGTGGGATGAACTCTCTGGAGCCGCGGGGGTGGCGCAGGCAGTGAAAACGTCCCACTGCTGTCCCTCCTCAGACATCGACGAGTGCCAGGAGCTGCCAGGGCTGTGCCAGGGCGGGAACTGCGTCAACACCTTCGGCAGCTTCCAGTGCGAGTGTCCCCTGGGCTACTACCTCAACGAGGACACGCGCATCTGCGAAGGTACCGGCGCCAGGGGCTGGGGACAGGGCTGGCACCTGCTGCAGGGGCTGGGTGTCCGTGGTGGATGGCACACACACAGCCAGAGCTCTGTGTGCATCCCAGCTGCCCCAGGAATGGTTCTGTCCCTTCCAGATTTCCTCATCACAAACCTGTCCCTGTGCCAAGCCCACCCATCCCTCGTGCCAAGCCTACCCCCACCCCACACCAGCCCATGCCCTTCCCCACCCGTGCCCAGTGCTTTGACTCCTTTACCCCGCAGACATCGACGAGTGCTCTGCCCACATCGGGATCTGTGGCCCTGGCACCTGCTACAACACCCTGGGCAACTACACCTGCGTGTGCCCCCCCGAGTACATGCAGGTCAACGGGGGAAACAACTGCATGGGTACGGCTCCAGATCCCTGGGGAGGGCTCGGGATTCATTGGGAGGGCTCCAGATCCATGGGGAATGGGCTGCATCTGTGGCAAGGGGTCTGGCACTGCCCTGTGCCCGACGCTGGGGCTGTGCTGAGGGGATGGAACAGAAGAGCTGGGAACAGGGGCTGGGATTCAAAGCTGGACGTGGCACTCAGTGCTCTGGTCTGGGTGACAGATCGGGCACGGGTTGGGCTCAGTCTTGGAGGTCTTTCCTCCCATTCCTGGGGCTGGCAGTGCCATTCCCAGAGCTGGCAGTGCCATTCCCGGGGCTGTCCCGAGCCTGGCTCTGCCGTTGCAGACATGAGGAAGAGCGTTTGCTACCGCAACTACAACGACACGTGCGAGAACGAGCTGTCCTTCAACATGACCAAGAAGATGTGCTGCTGCTCCTACAACATCGGCAAGGCCTGGAACAAACCCTGCGAGCCCTGCCCCACCCCTGCCAGCCGTAAGTCCGTCCCACGTGATCCCTGTCCCCTCGATTTTCCTGTTTTCCCGTGAAATTTGGGGCACGGACACCAACAAGATAGAGGAGGAGAAGAGAGAGCGCCCTGGGGGTGACTCCAGACACAGTGGGGAGCCCCTGCTGCCTGTCAGACCCCAATTCCAGCACGGTTATCCCTCACTGGGCACAGCCGTGACCTCGGTGTTCCCTTTCCAGCCGAGTACCAGATCCTGTGTGGGAACCAAGCTCCCGGATTTATCATCGACATCCACACCGGGAAGCCCATTGGTGAGTAAATCCTGCATCCCCGCGGGGCCAGGGCTGCTCCCGACCCTCTGCTTCTTTCCCTGGCTGCTTGTGAGCTTCTGCCCTTCCCCTCCCGCAGGGAATTAAGGGTTAGGGCAAGGAAAAGAGGCTTGGCAGTGCCAGGGACTGAAGAGGTGGGAGATGAGTTCTCCCAGCATCTCCCAGCATTCCTGGGATGCCGAGGGGGGATGCTGATGTTGTGGGGCATTCCCGGGATTTCGGGGCAGGGTGCTGATGTTGGATTGTGTGCAGATATCGACGAGTGCAGCGAGATCCCGGCGATCTGCACCAACGGCGTCTGCATCAACCAGATCGGGAGCTTCCGCTGCGAGTGCCCCATCGGCTTCAGCTACAACAACATCCTGCTCATCTGCGAAGGTACCGCATCCCAGCGGGAATTCCGGCACTTCCGGCACCTCCCGCCCCCGGGATACTGCCCCAGGGGCTGCCAGCAGCTCCACAGGGTGGGATTCCTGGGATGTCCTGCACAGGACCGGGAGTTGGACGCGATGATCCCGGTGGTCCTTCCCAAGCCGGGCCGTTCCCGCTGGGTGCAGCGATCCCAGCACTGCCTCAGCCGTTCCCGGGACAGCCCCCGCTGGATTTATCCCGGCGTTCCCGGTGCCATCCAGTGTCCCCGTGCCCTCTGTCCCCGCAGACATCGACGAGTGCAGCAGTGGGGAGACGCTGTGCCAGCGGCACGCCGAGTGTGTCAACATCCCGGGGAGCTTCCGCTGCGAGTGTGCCACCGGCTACCGCCTGTCCCCGGGGGGAGCCTGCGTGGGTAAGGGGGACAGGGACACACCTGGGGGACACCGGGGCACACCTGATCACATGCCCCTTTGTTTTGGGATGGCAGCACATAAATCTCGTTGTCTGTGAAGTCACCTCTCCAAAACCATGGGCGGGGCTCTGCTCTCCCCACCCTGTCCCCTCCCTGCCGCTCACCTGGACCCCTCGGCTCCATTTCAGGTCGCAACGAGTGCCAGGAGATCCCCAACGTGTGCAGCCATGGGGACTGCGTGGACACCGAGGGCAGCTACGTCTGCATCTGCCACAACGGCTTCAAGGCCACCGGGGAGCAGACCATGTGCATGGGTCAGTGCCACCCCAGGGGGACGCAAGTCCCTGACACGCCAGGGTGGTGGCAGGGACAGCCAAGTGTCCTCCCAGGCTGTCCCTGTGCCGTGCAGCCGCCTGGGTTCTCAGGTGTGACCTTGTCCCCGCAGACATCGACGAGTGTGACCGGCAGCCCTGCGGCAACGGGACCTGCAAGAACACCGTGGGCTCCTACAACTGCCTCTGCTTCCCGGGCTTCGAGCTCACCCACAACAACGACTGCATGGGTGAGTGAGTTCCCCGGAGCCCTGATCCCATGCATCACTCACCAGGGCCAGCCCTGGTGGCCGGGGGTGGCTGTGTGTGCCACAGGTGACGCTCTGACACTCTTGCTCCGTCTCTCTTCCCGTTTCCCGCTGCTCTCCGTCCCACAGACATTGACGAGTGTTCATCCCTGGTGGGGCAGGTGTGCAGGAACGGGCAGTGCATCAACAGCGTCGGCTCCTTCCAGTGCCTGTGCCAGGAGGGGTACGACCGCACCCCCGACGGCAAGAACTGCATGGGTGAGTGTTCAGGGCAGTGTCCAGGGTCAGCTGGCCTGGCTGGTGCTGTGCCATGTGGTCCCCAGGCTGGTCCCAGCAGTGGAATTCTCCAGAAGCGCTCACAAGTCCCCAGGAAGCAAAGCCTGGTCATTTAAATGCCCACGGAGAGTCGGACTGGCCCCTCCCTGCCTCCATCTCCCTTCAGGCCTGTCCTGTCCTCGTGCTGGGACCTGCAGGCAGTGGGAGAAATGTCCTGGCCATGACCTAAAATTGTACCAGGGACGTCCTGGGAACCATCCTGGAAACGTCTCCCCTGTTCCCTGTCATCTTTGGGGCGAGGCTGGGCCTGGTGCACCCAGGGCACCCCCAGGTGCTTGGAGCAGAGCCCAGACCCCATCCCTGGCTGTTTTCCCCCTCTCCAGACATCAACGAGTGCGTGAGCCTGCCCGGGACCTGCTCCCCGGGCACCTGCCAGAACCTGGAGGGCTCCTTCCGCTGCATCTGCCCCCCTGGCTACGAGGTGCAGAACGACAACTGCATCGGTAAGGTCGGCTCTGTGCCCCCCCTCCCAGCACGGCGCCTGGGCACCCTGACCTGTCCCATCCCAGGGGCATCACCACCCCCAGATGCCTCCTGGAAGCCCGGCAAGACCAGCTCTGGTGGCACAGGAGGCTCGGGGGTGTTGCTGTGCCCATTTTCCCTGCAGGAGGGTTGGGGGCTGGGGCAGGGGTGCTGTCCGGCCCCTAAACACCCCCCTCACCTGTTCTCCTGACCTCTGGCTGCCCCGTGTGTCCCTGCTCCTCCCAGACATCAACGAGTGCGAAGAGGAGCCCAACATCTGCCTCTTTGGGACGTGCACCAACACCCCTGGCAGCTTCCAGTGCGTGTGTCCCCCGGGCTTTGTGCTGTCCGACAACGGCCGCCGCTGCTTCGGTCAGTGCAGCCACTCCTGGCGGGAGGGAGCAGAATTCCCGGGATTCTCCCTGACCTTGACACGTCCCCATCCTCCCCCAGACACCCGCCAGAGCTTCTGCTTCACTCGCTTCGACAACGGGAAGTGCTCCGTGCCCAAGGCCTTCAACACCACCAAGGCTCGGTGCTGCTGCAGCAAAATGCCCGGGGAGGGCTGGGGAGACCCCTGCGAGCTGTGCCCGCAGGAGGGCAATGGTAGGGACGGGAGAGGGATGGGGGTGTCCCCATGGGACTCCCAGAAGCCTCCAAAGGCCATTTCGGCTGCTGGGAGCAGAATCCCTTCAGCACATCCCACTTCTCTGCTCTCTTCCAGTTGCCTTCCAGGAGCTGTGTCCATATGGCCACGGGGCCATCCCCGGCCCGGGTGACACCCGGGAAGGTGAGGCAGGGTGGAGGGATGAGGAGGAATTCGGGCTGGGGGGCTGTTGCCTGGAATCAACCAGACCTGGGCTGCTGGAGAGCAGGGAGGGATCCTGGGGGGGACACGGGACTGGGCACCCCCCAAACCCCGACTGCCCAGCAGGGGTTCATCCCTCAGCTCTGGAGAGGGAACACCTGAAACTCCAGGGATTGCCTGAGCATCCCGTGTCAGTCCTGAGGGGGCAGGGCTGTTTGTGGCTGTGTGAAGCTTCATTTTCCATTCCCAGACGTGAATGAGTGCTCGGAGAACCTGGGCGTGTGCATCAACGGGGCCTGCATCAACACCGACGGCTCCTTCCGCTGCGAGTGCCCCTTCGGCTACAACCTGGACTACACCGGGGTCAACTGCGTGGGTGAGGCTCTGTGGGGGTCTGTGGGGGTCTGCACGGGTGCCCTGCTCCCTCCTGCTCCGTCCCCCTCGCTCCAGAGGCGATGGATCGCTGTGGGTGTGTGCCGGGAGGGAACCGCTGCTCTCCCGCCCCTTCCCTTCCCTGCCGGCTCTGCTGGGACAGTTCAAGAGCTCTCCCTGCAAGAGCCCAGCCCAGCCCTTCCCCATCCTCCTCCTCCACACGCTGCTGTGCTCCCCAGACACGGACGAGTGCTCCATTGGCAATCCCTGCGGGAATGGCACCTGCACCAACGTGGTGGGAGGCTTCGAGTGCGCCTGCGACGAGGGCTTTGAGCCGGGGCCCATGATGACCTGCGAAGGTAACGACCTGTGGGACCACCCCTCACCCCATCCCCGCTGGGCTGCGTGGGACCCCCTGCCTGGGCCAGCCCCCTGCGGCTGGTGTGGAAAAGCTGGATGGGGCTCCTCTCCACACCGGGCTCCGTCAGCTCCCTCTGGAGCCCAGGAGGAGGCCTGGAGACCTGGATGAAGGCGGGAGCTGCCTCCCCAAGGACCAGCAGCCCGTTCCCATCAAAGCTGCTGGGACACCACGGCAGGAGGCCTTGGTGGAGCAAAGCTCTCGTGGGATGGGTGCCCGGAGAGAGTGGCTCTGCCCTGGGGAGTTCCTGCCCTGCCGAGGGCACCGGGGTGAGTCCTGTCCTGTCCTTCCCTCCCTGCAGACATCAACGAGTGCTCCCTGAACCCCCTGCTCTGCGCCTTCCGCTGCATCAACACCTTCGGCTCCTACGAGTGCACCTGCCCCTCCGGGTATGCCCTGCGGGAGGACAGGAGGATGTGCCGAGGTAAAACCCTTTCTGCAGCCACCAGGGGATGGCCCAAACTGCCCCCAGCCCCTGCACGTGGCCAGGTGTGTACAGGGAAGGTGGGAATTCTGCGCTGGCATCTCTGGGCTTTTCTCACCATCACCCACCTCGGTGTCCTGCTGGTTGGAAAGAATTCCTCCCTGGGAGGATGGGGGGGCTTCCCAGAGCAGCTGTGGCTGCCCCTGGATCCCTGGAATTGTCCGAGGCCGGGCTGGAGCACCCTGGGACAGTGGAAGGTGTCCCTACCCACGGCAGGGGTGGCACTGGATGAATTTCAAAGTCCCTTCCAGCCCAACTCATTCCACGGTATTTTTGAACCTGTGTGCCAGCCAGATGGAGCAGAGCAGGGGTGGCAGAGCTGGGGCTGGCAGGGCTGGCAGGGGCTCTCACGGGGTCTCGTTGCAGATCTGGACGAGTGCATGGAGGGGCTGCACGACTGCGAGTCCCGGGGGATGCTCTGCAAGAACCTCATCGGCACCTTCATGTGCATCTGCCCTCCTGGGATGCAGCGCCGGCCCGATGGAGAGGGGTGCACAGGTACCGGGGCAGGCTGGGGGCACGCCGGGGGCGTGGACAGTGTCCTCTCCGAGGGATCCTCCACGGAGCTTTGGTTTACGTCCTTCTTTCTTTTACCTCCGTCTTATTTTACATCCTTGGGCTCCTCCCTGGGCTCTCCCACGTGTCACAGCTTCCCGAGTGTCCCAGTAGGACACACAAAACCTCTGCGCATCCCCGGCGCCGTGGGTCCCCCCAGGGTGACACAGCCCTGTGCCACGTGTCCTTCCCTTTGAGCTTTTCCGAGTCTGTGCCGAGCTGCTTTTGGAATGGGCAGGAATGAACAACCCAGAGCTGCACAGCACAGAGCCAGCTCCAGCCCGGTCCCAGCAGCAGCTGGAGCGGGGACAAGCCAGGGAAGCTGAATTCCGGCCACCCTGCTCTGGGAGAGGTCCGCGGCGGGCGGAGGTTTCTCCCAGCTGCAGAAAAACACGGAGGGGATCCTCGGGGGCTCTGTGAGGGCGTTCCAAAGGGAGGGGAAGCCGGGAAGGTTTGTCCCTGGGCTCAGCAGGGCTGAGTGCGGTGCCTCCCTGGCAGATGAGAACGAGTGCCGGACCAAGCCCGGGATCTGCCCCAACGGGCGCTGCGTGAACACGGCCGGGAGTTACCGCTGCGACTGCAACGAGGGCTTCGAAGTCAGTCCCTCGGGCACCGAGTGCATCGGTAATGCCCTGGCCCCGGCAGCACGGAGCTTTTTGGGTGTTCGGGGGCGCTCAGAGAGCGGGAGAGGGACTCGGGACAAGGGTGGAGGGACAGGACACTGGGAGTGGCTCCCTGCTGACAGGTGGGATATTGGGAAGGAATTCCTCCCTGTGAGGGTGGGCAGGCCCTGGCACAGGGTGCCCAGAGCAGCTGTGGCTGCCCCTGGATCCCTGGCAGTGCCCAAGGCCAGGCTGGACGGGGCTTGGAGCAGCCTGGGACAGTGGGAGGGGTCCCTGCCCATGGCAGGGGTGGCACTGGGTGGGCTTTAAGGTCCTTCCAACCCAAACCATTCCGGGATTCTTTGCTCCTGGGCAGGAAAGTTGTTGGAGCATCACCTTTATCCAAACCCCCCACCCTCCCCGCCGGCCCTGGCACCGCCTGCTCCGTCACCCTGGTGCTGGCACTGCCTCAGATCCGGGATTTGTGTCCCCTTTTCCTGTGCCCAGACACCCGCCAGGGCTTCTGCTTCACGGAGGTGCTGCAGACCATGTGCCAGATGTCCTCCACCAACCGCAACCTGGTCACCAAGTCCGAGTGCTGCTGCAACAGCGGGCGCAGCTGGGGCCCCCAGTGCGAGCTGTGCCCCCTCCCTGGCACTGCCCACTACAAGAAGATGTGTCCCCACGGCCCCGGGTACTCCACGGACGGCAGAGGTGAGTGGGGCACAGGGACAATCCCCCTGGGAAGTGGCCGGGACAGGCCTGGAGCAGACGAGGAGCCTCTGCAGCGTTCCCTGGCCATGGAGCTCTGGCTCTCTGGGAGATCCCAGCCTGCCCCGGTGTCGTGGGATGAGGGGGAGCTTCAGCCCTGCCTTAGCCTTGGATTTTTGGCTTCATGTTAAGGAACGCCTGTGGCCTGCAAGGTCTCAGGGTGGCAGATCAGGTCTGTTTATAGAATGAGTTATTTACTGAACAGGCAGGAGATAACAGATGAAAGATCTTAATCAGTAACTCCACGGTATAAAACTAAAAACAACTACTGGTAGATTACAGCGGAACATAAACAGTGCAGATACTGAGGTATTAAAGCTGGCAGAAGAAACAGGATTGATGAGGAGCCAAATGTAACTCAGCATGGAAATGATGATAATTTAGCAGAGTCCTTCACCCAACCTCCATCCCTGCTCTGGGGAGAAACCCCACACATGCCCAGGGAATGTGCAGCAGAGTTCTGCTTTGTGGAAGTTCAGCCAGAAATCCAGTTTATCTTTGCAGCTCTCACTTTAACAGGGGGATGTTTTTTGGCAGCTGGGAGCTGCCAGACCATGGTGCCAAAATAACTCCGAGACGCTTGTCCTGTTTGAGTTATCTGATAACAAACACCAGATAAGCTCCTGGGGGGTGGTGAGCTGCCCTGGCACCTGGGCACAGAGCAGCTCTGGCACTGACAGCTCCTCCCCTCCCTCCACAGACATCGACGAGTGCAAGGTGCTGCCCAACCTGTGCAGGAACGGGCAGTGCATCAACAGCATCGGCTCCTTCCGCTGCCACTGCCGCCTGGGCTACACCCCGGACATCACGGGCACCGCCTGCCAGGGTGAGCCGGGCTGGGCACCCCGCACGGCCCGGGCATCCTCAGGTGGCCCTCCCTGCGCTTTTTAACCCCCCAGACCCGCCCTCCCCCCGGGGAGCTGTGGGTCGTGCAGGGCTCTGGATACTCCGCCCTGTTTTGTGCTCCTCTGCACCTCAAAGTCATCACTCCGTGTGGTTTAACTCCTTAAAAATGGGGCTCCCTGTCTTCCCTGCCCCCAGGAGTCACAGGGACTGGCAAGGACTGGCATCCAGAGGAAATCTGGGAGCAGCCAAACCCCCCCAGGCAGCACAGCTGGTTCCACCAAGCCTGAGCGCCATGCTGGGAATCCAGATGTTGGCATAAAAGGCACCTCTGGAATCACAGCTCTGTCCCTGCAGGATTTGTCCCAGATTTGTTTGTGCTGCCTCAAACTGAGCTGCTCCCCAAAGCCCTTGGCTCTGCTCACCTGCTTCCTGCAGAGTGAAAACGGGGTGTTTGTCCAGGAATGCCAGAATCCATGGGGATATCTCACCCCTGAGCCACGAAACCTGGGATCACCTCATGCTCAGGAGCCCCTGGGTGGGCTGGGTGGTCCAAGGGGTGGAGGGGACCCTGCCCCTGATGTGTTTTGTCCCTGGAGCACAGATCTGGACGAGTGTAACCAGTCCCCAAAGCCCTGCAACTTCATCTGCAAGAACACCGAGGGCAGCTACCAGTGCTCCTGCCCCCGGGGCTACATCCTGCAGGAGGATGGGAAGATCTGCAAAGGTACAGAGCCAGGAGGAGGAGCAGGGAGCGGCTGGGGGAGAGGCTGAGGCACCACAGTCTGAGGAGCCTGGCCTAGGGATCTGGGAGAGCCTGGGATTTGTGAATTGCAGGAGAGGCAGGGAGACATCCCTGCATCTTCCAGATGTGTCTGTGTGGGACCCTGAGCTGGGGAGAGGTTTGTTCTTCTCCTGTGAGAACTTTGGGGGTGCTGCTCCTGGGCTGGTTCTGTGCACCCACGGGGACGCCTCAGTGGGATAAACTGAGACCCTTTCCTTGTCCCTTCAGACCTGGACGAGTGTTCCACCAAGCAGCACAACTGCCAGTTCCTCTGTGTCAACATCATCGGGGGCTTCAACTGCAAGTGCCCCCCTGGCTTCACCCAGCACCACTCATCCTGCATCGGTGAGTGCAGAATTCCCTGCCCTGCACACTCCCACGGAGCAGCCCCAGCTCAGCAGAGGCTTCCCAGCCCCCAAACTCTGGCTCTGCAGCCCTGCCCCTCTCCAGTCACCCCAACAGTGTCTATGTTGTCCCTCTGCTGCTCAGCCTGGGCTGAGCCCCACTGTCTGAGGTGGCCACAGGGCCAGGGATGGACTTCCAGGTGATCAGGGATGGACTTTCAGGTGGCCACAAACCCCTTCTGGTGTTTTGCAGACAACAACGAGTGCACAGCTCAGCCCTCCCTGTGCGGAGCCAAGGGGCAGTGCCTGAACACCCCGGGCAGCTACAACTGCGAGTGCCAGAAGGGATTTTCCCTGGACAGCTCCGGGGTCAACTGCGAAGGTGGGTCTGGGGCTCTGGGGTGGCTCCACGGGGAAGAATTCCCGGGGCACTCCCAGGCTCTGAGGAGGCTCAGTCCAGGTGGGAAGTTCAAGGAGCGTTTGGACAACGCTCCCAGGGACAGGGTGGGATTGTTGGGGTGTCTGGGCAGGGCCGGGGGTTGGGCTGGATGGTCCTTGGGGAAAGGAATGGTCCCATATCCCACCAGAGAGCTCAGCCTGAAGCAGAGCAGAGCTGGTGACAGCCCAGGCCTCACCTGGAATCAGGAACCATCCAAGCAGGGATGTCTGGGAGCCGGGGGCATCGCCCAGTTCCGAGCTACAGAGCCAGAATTGGGCACAGGAGCCACCCACCCCCAGGAGCACCCTGGAGGGTGGGGCAGGGGAAGGTGTCTCAGGTCCCTGTGTGTCCCTTGGGTGCAGATGTGGACGAGTGTGACGGGAACCACCGGTGCCAGCACGGCTGCCAGAACGTGCTCGGGGGGTACCGCTGCGGCTGCCCCCAGGGCTACGTGCAGCACTACCAGTGGAACCAGTGCGTGGGTGAGTGGGGGCCCGCCTGGGGGAGGTGTCCCGTACCTGTGGGGTGCATTCTGTACCTGTGGGGTGCCTTCTGTACCTGTGGGGTGCCTTCTGTACCTGTGGGAGGGCTCTCTGTGGGATGATCAAGCTGTGGGATGTATCCTGTACCTGGGGGGGACATCCCACGATTCCGTGATTCCACGATTCTGTGATTCCACGCAGATGAGAACGAGTGCTCCAGCCCCTCTGCCTGTGGCTCTGCCTCCTGCTACAACACCCTGGGCAGCTTCAAGTGCGTTTGTCCCTCGGGCTTCGACTTCGACCAGGCCTTCGGGGGCTGCCAGGACGTGGACGAGTGCTCGGCCGGGGGCAGCCCCTGCAGCTACGGCTGCTCCAACACGGACGGGGGGTACCTGTGCGGCTGCCCCGGCGGCTACTTCCGAGCAGGACAGGGGTAAGGGAGCGGCCGGCGGGGCCTTCCCGGCTGGGAATTCCCGGGGGATGTGGCACAAGGAGTCCTCAGCTTCTCCTCAGCCATCCCGAGATCCTCGTGCCAGCAGCATCTCCTGCCCCACTTCCCTGATGCCAGGGTTAGTGCAGCTGCCAGCAGATGCTCTGCAGACCCACCCAGTGCAGGATGGAGATTAATCCATTAATTAATGAAACCAGGCACGGTCCCACACCCACCCGTGACCCTCTGGGTGTTTCCCAGGGCTCAGAACCCAGGAGTGGTGACATTTCCATTGGGATCATGGATCTGAGCTGGGTCTCTCTGCTCTTCTGCCACCAGCCACTGTATTTCTGGCTTGGGATTTGGGAAGGGTCCCTACCTGCCTGCACCCCAGGAGGAGGATGAGGACAACCTGCTGTCCCCCGAGACCTGCTACGAGTGCAAGATCAACGGGTACCCCAAGAGGGGCCGGCAGCGGCGCAGCGTCAACGGCACGGAGAGGCACCAGGTGAGAAATCCAGGGCATCCTGGAGGGGCTGGAGCAAGGCAGGAGCTGGTTCCCTTGGGATCCCATTCCCTCAGTCCAGGCAGAGCCAGCAGCTCATCCATATCTGCCTGGGTTTGGCATCCCCAAACCCCTCTTCTGAAACCAAGGAATAAAGTCCACGTTTCCCATCCCTGGAAGTGTCCAAGGCCAGGTTGGACGGGGCTTGGAGCACCCTGGGATAGTGGGAGGTGTCCTGTTTTTAAGGTCGCTTTCAACCCAAACCATTCCATGATTCCATTCCTCAGAGGAAGTTCTGGCCTCTGCCCAAGACTCTCCCAGGAATTTCCCAGCCCTGGGCAGGAGAGGTCATTTTAGGGCTTGGAAGGAGAATGGCTCAGAAGTTATTGATCCTCCCCGGGGATGGGGGCTGTGTGCTGGGGATTCAGTGCCAGAGGCACAGCCAGGACACCAAGAAACTCTTGTGGGAAATGAAGGACCAGAATGAAGGACCGTGGACGTTGTCGCTGCTTCCCAGAGCTGATTTGGGGCTGAATTCCCCTGAATCAAGCCCACCTTCCCCCGGCCCTGAGCTTTCCCTGCTAAATTCCGCTCGCTGCCGGTTCCTCCCCAGGACCACGCCGTGAACTTGGCCAGCATGGATGTGGACGCGCCGCTGTCCATGACCCTGAACCTGTCGGAGCTGGCGCACAAGGAGCACATCCTGGAGCTGCTGCCGGCCGTGGAGCCGCTGGAGAACCGCGTGCGCTACACGATCTCGCAGGGCAACGAGGAGGGGCTGTTCCGCATCCACCACAAGGAGGGGCTCAGCTTCCTGCACCTGGGCCGCAAGAAAATCCTGCCAGGCACGTACCTGCTGGAGATCGTGAGCGTGGCCCTGCCCCGCCGGCGGGAACTGCACAAACTCGAGGCCAACAACCACCTCGACCACTTGGCGGGGGAGCTGGGCCAGGCGCTGAGGATGAAGCTGCAGCTCCAGCTCTACTAAAGCCACGAGAGACCCCCCAGTCCCACCCGACAGCGCCGCCCTTCCCCTCGCCACCCACCCCGGGAACAACGGGCTCCTCTCCTGCCACCGCTGCCGCCACCGCCGGGACAGCCATGGGAAATGTCCCTCTGGGATCAGCACCCTCTGGGGATGCTCTGCTCCTGGGGGTGCCTGAGCCAAGCCCAGAAGAGCCAAGCCCAGAAGGGCCAAGCCCGAGCCACAGCTCACAAAGCTCCCGCAAGCTCTGCCAAAGATTCCAAGCTCCTGAGCAGGGGCTCCCCTCCCTCTGCTCCCGCCTGTCCCCTTTGTCCAGGACACTCCGAGCTGGCGCGGGCGGTGCCGTGGGGAGCTGCCTTCTCCATGGCCACATCCCAGGAGAAGTGAGGGGGTCTGGGGGCGGCTTTGGGAGGAGCTGTGGCTCCGTGTGGCGTCCGTGCGTTTCCCAACAGCTCCTGGTCCTGCTCTGCTTCTGCGCTGGAGTGGTGCTGCAGGATCCATCCCATCCCTGGCCTGGCTGAGCTCTGTGTCCCCCTCTTCTCCGTGGCCCCTGGGCCTCTGGGGGCTCCTCTGGGCCTTTGGGGCTCCTCTGGGCCTTTGGGGCTCCTCTGTCGAACAGAAAAGGCCACCCCTGAGCAAAGGGACAGTTCAGGTTCTCCCCTCCCATCTCGAAGCCGTAGGCAGGAAGGGACTGGGACATCCAGGGCTTCCTTTTGAACAGAATCCTTGACTTGGGGTCACCCTGTCCGTGATCCCCCCCGGCCAGGAGCCCCTCTGGGAAGGGGGGCTGTGAGTCCCTCCCCTCTGCTGGTGCCCTGCAGCTCGGTGGGCCCAAGGTGCCAGCCCCATGGACATTCTCTGGTTAATGCAGACCAAAGGCACTAGAGAGTGTGGAAAATTGGGATGAAGTGGCTGGAGGGCTCCGTGCTGCCCCACATTCCCTGTGCAGCCCCTTCTGGCCGGGGGGGCTTCCCCTCCTCCCCCGGAGTGTTCCTCTCACAGCTGATCCCCGCAAGGCCGTTCCCAGGTTTTGCATGGATCCTTTGCAGTTCTCCACCAACCCCGTGCTCATTCCCGGGACAAAAGGTGCTGATTCATTCCCGGGACAAAAGGTGCTCCTTCCCGGGATAAAAGGTGCTCATTCCCACGGAACTGCCTCATCCCCAGGCCCGAGGTGCTCGCAGCTCCCGGGAGCTGCTGCTGGTTCCTGGCCAGCGTTCGTGCACTGTATCCATCCACCCTCCCGTATTTATGGAAAACCACCAAAGGGATGCTTGCTCGGTGTTGTCAGGAGTGCATTTTCCTGTAGCTTTGCGTGTTTTTGGAGGGGTGGGAATTTTCCCTGGTTCGCAGGGGTGGGGGATGTGTGTGTTTACTGTATCGGGGCTCCAGGCAAACTTGAAAATTCTTCAAAGCAGCTCCAGACTCTGGATTTTACAAGGGTCCCAGAGCTTGTGACAGGATGGGTGGCCTGATGTTTGGGATTGTTTTTTGGTTTTTTTTATTATTATTTTTGGTTTGTTTTTTTCCAACAGGTGCTTTTTTTAAAAAAAAAAAAACCAAAACCCAAAAACTATTAATAATAATAAATTAGCAGAGCTGGGTTTGTGTGTGTGTGTTGAGCCAAAGTCTCAAAGCTCAAGGTTTCCTCTCTTCCTCTCTGGTGTGGTGTTTTGGTTTGGGTTTTTTTTATTTTGTTTATATTGACATTTCTTGCTGGTTGGTTTTTTTGGGGAAGTGTTGAAACCCCAAACCTGTGCCCCTTGTCCCGCACAGAGAGGTGGCTCTTTGTGGAATTCCTTTTTTGTATCAGAAGCAACGGCAACAATAAAATTATTTTGGGTTAAGTGGGGCCGTGTCTTTGTGTGGGCACCCACCGGGGCGGGCAGGGCCCATCCAGCTCCAACGTGGAGCTTCCGTGGAGACAGAATTGGGATTGTCCAGCCTGGAGAAGGCACCAGGGAGAGCTCGGAGCCCCTTCCAGGGCCTAAAGGGCTCCAGGAGAGCTGGAGAGGGACTGGGGACAAGGGATGGAGGGACAGGACACAGGGAATGGCTTCCCACTGCCAGAGGGCAGGGATGGATGGGATATTGGGAAGGAATTCCTGGCTGTGAGGGTGGTGAGGGGCTGGGCTGGAATTCCCAGAGCAGCTGTGGCTGCCCCTGGATCCCTGGCAGTGCCCAAGGCCAGGCTGGACAGGGCTTGGAGCAGCCTGGAACAGTGGGAGGTGTCCCTGCCATGGCAGGGGTGGCACTGGGTGGGCTTGGCAGGGTGGAGTCCAGCCCGGACGCTCCTTCCAGGCTGATATTCCCGGTTTTAGGAAGCTCCTCGCGGCTCCCGGCGCAGACGGAGCCCGGTGCCGCCAGAGGGCGGGCGGGACTGCGGCAGCGCGGCCGGGAGGGAGCGGGGGCAGCGCCGGCAGCGGGACACGGGCGCTCGCTCGGGGTTGTCAGGAGGGCAGAGGGAAAAGCAGCAGCTCGGGGAGCTGGAAAATGTCCCTGGAACAGCTCCGTGCGTGAGAGGGGGGATTTGTGTCGGACCCTGGGGGGACGGGAGGAGGCCGGGCTGGCTCCCCGTGTCCTGGTGCACCGGGCAGTGACCCCTCACCTCCTCCTCCTCCTCC
>VZTI01001246.1:122503-136233 GCA_013397865.1 Struthidea cinerea
CCGCGTGGAGCCCGAGCCCTGTCCGGCCCCCGGGGTCCTGCAGGCTGCGGAGAGAACTGAAAAGTGCTTAGAAAAGAGAGAAACCCCTAGAAAACCCCCCCTGGCCGGAGCCCCTGCTCGCACCCCTGCCCGGAGCATCCCTGCGGGGCAACACCACAGAGGAAGGAGGGGCCGGGGCCGGGGCCAGCCGGGGGGGGAGGCACCCGGAGCGCCCGGGCTCGCCCCGTCCCTGCCCTCACACCAGGGCGTAGTCGAACTGGCCCCTCTCCAACCCCTCCTTGTGGTCCGTCCAGGAGGAGGCGGGCATGCGGCTGTAGGGGTCCAGCAGGATGCGGAAGCAGCGCACCATCAGCATCACCAAGAAGACCAGGAGGAAGATGACGAAGGCAAAGACAGTTTTCTGCTCGGCATCCATGCCCGCGCCGCCGGCGGGGTGCTCCACCAGGGACGGGGAGAGCAGTTCATAATCCATCGTGGATGCATCATTCATGGCAGAGGCGAGGGGCGCGAGGGCAGGGCGCGTTCGGGTGCCCCGGGGCAGCCGACTTCAGCCTCCCGCTGTGCCCGAGCACCTGGAAAACCTCCTACTCCATGGCCACCGGCTCGGGATCGGCTCCTGCCCGAGCCCAGAGCTCCTGGAGGGGAAAGCAGAGACCGTGAGGGAGCAGGAATTGGATACGGGCGTAGGAGAGATGGTGAGGGAGGAAGAATTGGCCGCAGGGAAAGCAGAGGTGGTGAGGGGGGAGGAATTGGGTGTGGGGGAAGCAGATGGTGAAGGAGAAGGAATTTGCCACAAGGAAAGCAGAGATGCCGAGGGAGGAGGAATTGGACGTGGAAAACCAGATGGTGCAGGAGAAGGAATTGGATGTGGGGAAGGCAGAGATGGCTGGGGAGGAGGAACCGGCCACAGGCACGAGGAAGGGCAGGGAGGTTCACAGGGGTTTCTTGATTTCCTGGCGAGCTCAGGAAGCCACTCTGAGGGCACCTGGCACTGGACGGGCAGTGCAGGCACCGGTGCAGAGGCTTCTCCTCCGGCCGTGAATCCCCAGCAGTCCCTGGAGAGGCCCAGGCCGGTGCTGAGAGACCCTTTGGAAGCCGTGCTCCAAATCCCAGGTAATTCCCACCAAAAAGGAGCTGTGGGGGCTGGACCTGGCCTGGAGCTGTCCCAAGATGGACACGAGGACGGGGGGGGGGCTTGTTCCCGCTGGGAACGCGTGTCCAGCTGCTGCTTCCCGTTGGGTTTGGAGCAGAGGGAGCTGATTGCCGATGGAACGGGGGCACCCACCTGGCTGCAGCTGCGTGGGGGCAGGAGCGGGGCCAGGCCGTGCCCAGACAGCCCCGTCACCGAGGGAGCCTCGCCGGGGTCCGGCTGTCCGGGGCTTTGGGATGAAAGGAGAGGGACAAAGAGAACAGGGGGGTTAAAAGGGAGCAGAGCAGCCGATAAACCCCTGCTAAACATAAAACATCCCGGGCCAGCCCTGGAGCTCCCAGCGGCCCTCGGACCAGAACTGGGGGGAGCTGGAATGTCCACACCAATATCCCTGGAATGTCCACACCAATCTCTCCGGGAGAGATTCCATGCCAACCTCCCTAGGAAAACATCCACACCAGCCTCCCTGGAATATCCACACCAACATTCCTGGGAGAACATCCATGACAACCTCCCTGGGAAAACATCCACGTCATCCTCGCTGGGAGAACATTGACACCGCCCCCTCAGGAGAACATCCACACAACCATCCCTGGAACATCCACACAACCATCCCTGGAACATCCACACCACCATCCCTGGAACATCCACACCACCATCCCTGGAATATCCACACCACCATCCCTGGAACATCCACACCACCATCCCTGGAATATCCACACCACCATCCCTGGAACATCCACACCACCATCCCTGGAAGAGTCCAAGGCCAGGTTGGAGCACCCTGGGATGGTGGAATTGGATGGAACTGGATGAGCTTTGAGGTCTTTCCAGCCCAACCCATTCCATGACTCTGTGCTCTGGATTTCCTGGGAATTCGGAGCAGAGCCCCATCCCTGTGCCCAGCCCCTCGAAGGAGGCTGCTGTTATTTCAGGAGCAGTTGATGGAGTTTTATTAAGATTCCTGTTCCCTTAGTAACTCCGAAGACACGAGCAAGGAAATTGCTTAATAGGGACAGAGCTCACAAAGGAACGGGATCACTGTCAACAATTCCGTGAGGCTGCGCCCAGGTTTTTCTGGGAATGAGGCACAAATTAAATGTTAATTTGGGAACTGCAAATACCCAGTGAGATGCTTATTTAGAACAAAGGAGGGAGTCAGCGCGGAGCCAGGCAGGATCCGGGTGGGATCCGGGTGGGATGGAGGGCAGGATCCGGGTTTGGGATGGAAGGACCTTAAAGCCCATCCAGAGCCAACCCCGAGACCTTCCACTGTCCCAGGCTGCTCCAGCCTGGCCTTGGGCACTTCCAGGGATCCAGGGGCAGCCACGGCTTCTCGGGGAAATCCATCCCAGCCCCTCCCCACCCTCATCCTAAGAAATTTCTCCCTCAAATCCAGCCTGGATCTCCCCTCTTTTCCCTTAAAACCATTACCCCACTGCAGTAATGACACCCCACCCCCATATTGTTCATAAGTGAAGCACTGGAAAATCTCCCTGGAGCTTTTTTTCCCATGATTTTTGGTGCCCGAACTCCTCAAAGGTGGGAAAAGGCTTCACTTCACCCCATGGGGCTCCCTCCCTCCTTCCCTTCACCTCCACAGCAGCCGGTCCCGGTGTCCGAGCTGTGTCCGAGGAGTGTCCGGTGGGACGGAGGCAGCTCCGTGCCCCTCTGGACACCCCGGTGCTCCCCCCGGAGCTCCGGGAGCAGCCGGAATCTCTGCATTGCCTTTTTCAGTCAATGCTGCTGCTGGGACGGGGCCCGGCTGCCTCTGGAGCACATCCAGGGGCTCTGCCAGGGAAACCTGAACTTCCAACGGGATCCAACCCCTGAGCCCCCAAGAACCAAGCGCATCAGCCCCACGGAGTGTCCGGGATGTCCCGTCCCGTTTGGAAGGGACAGGAGCAGCCCCAGAGCCCAGGGGAAGGCTCAGCCCAGCCCCAGCCCAGCAGGGATGGATTTCCCTGGAATATCCACACCAAATCCCAGGCTCTGAGATCCCTGATCCTCCCAGGGACCCTTCTCCCAAACCGAGCCACCCGGCAAGCATCCAGCCCCCAGCGAAGGCCGTTCCCACCCCAAATCCCGGCCTCCCGCCCTCTCCATCCAGCCTGGACAGCCCCCCTGGAATATCCCCTGGATCCCAGCCCCCGAGCCCACCCAGCAGTGCGGGCTGGGGGTCCCAGGCAGGGAAGCCCCGCTCCCCGTGCCGGCCCTGCTCCCTCGGGATGGCCCGGACGGTACCTGGCTGCGCTGGCATCCCGGCTCCATCCCCGGCCATCCCGAGGGAGGGAGCGGCCCCGCGGCTCCCGGAGCGCCCGGGGGAGCGGCTGCTGCTCGCCGCCGCCGGAGCGGGTTCCTATGGCGATGCAGAACCCATTAGAATAAAAGGTGGAGCGCAGCGATTGGAGCCGGGAGAAGTTTCCCGAGGCGCCTGCCTGGGAAAGCCAGACCGTGGGAAGGCTCGGGGCTGGGGCTGGACCCCTGCTCCGGCTCCTGCACCCCCAAAAACCCTTTCTGATCCCCCTGCTCCGGCTCCTGCATCCCCCAAAACCCTCTCTGATCCCCCTGCTCCAGCTCCTGCATCCCCCAAAACCCTCTCTGATCCCCCTGCTCCGGCTCCTGCATCCCTGTGCTCCCAAAAACCCCTCTGATCCCTGGGAAGCTCCTGCATCCCTGTCCCCCCGAGATCCAGGACTGTCCCTGCTGTGTCCGTGTCTGTCCAGGGATGCTCCAGGATTCCCGGGCAGGCGCAGCCCCCCCTGTTCGTGGCGCTCAGGACCAGGATGGGCCTCAGGGACACGCCGGGGTCACAGCTGGCAGCGCCCGGGCACCCTCCCCCCAGGATCCGCAGGGATCCGGCTTTCTGGGATGCAAGGGCTGCCCCTCCGGTGCCCCGATCCTACAGGGAAAATTCCTTGGAAATACTTGGAAACAGCCACGTGTTTTCCCGCTCCATCCGCTCGGTTCCGATGGAAATGGGGTTTCTGGGAGGTGCCCAGGGGGAGTTTTCCACACTCCAGCAGGGCAGGGAACGCTCCGTGCCCAGGGCACCGGGCAGCCTCAGCGGGGGCACATTAAAATTGCTTTGCTCATCCTTGGGCCCTGGCAGGGCTGGGAGGGTATGGATGGACAATTCCTGAAGGTCTCCTTCCCACCTGCTCCTGGAAGAGCCACGGGAAGAGCCTGGTGTGGCTGCCCTGGCCGCTCCCACAGTTCCTCTGGAGAAATCCATCCTCTGTCCCCATCCCCAAATCCCAAATGTGGCCAGGGGTCCCTGTGGGAATCGCTGCGGAGCTTCCCGCTCTGCTCTCTCTCCTTGGAAGGGTTTCAGAGCTGGAGGAGATCCTTGTGCCGAAGAGTTTTTCCTCTTACAGCACAAAAAGCTGGATGATCCCCGGGGAAACTCGGGAGAGAGGAGCCCTGAGGCGCAGGGACGGCTCTGGGGCTCAGGAATATCGATCCCAGCCGTGCTTCAGAGCGGGATTTGGAGCTGCAGCCTCACTGCAGCCGCAGGGGAGATCTGGGATTTGGGGATGCTGAAGAAATTCCAGGTGGAGACGGGAAGGGAGCTGGTCCCTCCTGGATGCTGAAATGAGGTTCAGCCTTTGCAGCCTCCCCCCGCTCAGCTCTGCACTTTGGGAAGAGGAGAATCAGAGCGTTCCTCTGATCAAAACTCCCTTCCCTGTGTAATGCCCTAAATCCCCGGCAGGATCTGAGCCCGTTCCAGGGCTGACGAAGGGATCTGTGCAGCCCGGAGTGGCTCTCCGGGTACAGCCCTGGGGTGCCGAGTGGCTGCTGCTGCTCGGGGGACAATCCCACGCTCGGCTGCTCCAGTTCCAGGCGAAAACTCCGCCCGTGGCTGGGGGAAAACCGTTTGTGATTCCTGCAGGTTCCAGCCACGGAAGGGTCGGATTTAACCACCGGCGGCAACGGATGAAAATCAGCTCTGAGTTATTGGGAGCCTGGGATGCTGCGGGAGGAGAAATCCCTTCATGGATCGACACCAGGAAATTCCCTGTCCCTGTCCCTGTCCCCTCCTCCTGCTCCGGTTCTGCCACCCCCAGCCCCGCTCCAGAGCCCAGGAGGAGCATCCCAGGCTCCCAACACAGATTTTGATGCCAGCCCAGGTGACCCGGAGGCCCCGGGCCACAAATTGTGTCGACACTTCCAGTGGGACACGTGAATCTGCTCCGTAACTCCTGAGGGAACCTCTGGATAACGAGGAGCATCCCATGGGCCGGCTTCTCCTGAAAGAATTTGTCATCATCCATAAATTGCTGGGAGATTTATCCCTGCCAGCCCTAAAACTGCGCACAAAGTAATGGGATTTGTCCAAAGCCTTTAACGGGCCGTTCCCCTTGATTTAAAGGCTGCTGAAGTGTCTTTATTTCCTTAGCACATTATTAATTCACATTCTGGCTCCGAGGTGCCTCCGGAGCCGGCGATTTGGGAATGAGAGAAGGAAAGGGCGGCTGGAAGGGCTTAGGCAGCGAAAAACTGGCTCAGGGTAGCTCCAGGCTGGGAATAAGCAAAGGTTATCCGTGCCTGGAGCTCCTCCGAGGAACGGCCGCGCTCGGCTCCGGAGCTCCCAGGGCTCTGCAGACAAACATGGAAATGATTCCCTGTCCCCAGCTCTGGGAATTGCAACCCCAGCTCTAAGGCTGGGCCAGCAGCTCCCTGAGACTCTGGCAAACAGCAGCTCCAGCCCCTCTGGGTGGTTTCCAGCCCTCCCCAGGCGCCCGCGCTGCCCGTGCCCGGTGTAAGGGGTGCTTCCCTCGGGGTCTCGGAGCCCCGGGGGGAGGACGTTCAGGATTCCGTCAGTGCCACAGAGCACGGGGACACCTCCCCAAAACTCCCGGCTCCAGGATCCAACCCTGGGGATCACAGCCTGGGGAAGGCTCAGCCCAAGGCGTGGAAACCACCCCCCGAGTGACCACAAATGGATTTTCTGCCCTTTTTGTCCCGACCCAGCCGCCTCCCCCTGTGCTGGGAACAGGGAGAGAATTCCCCTCGGGATCCTTCCCGCTTTTAACCTGAGCAGGGCTGGGGAGAGCCACCTCAGCAATTCCTGGCCGGGAGCGGCTCCGGGAGCATCTGCTCGGGAAGGAGCAGCGCTGCCCGGCCCGGAACGAGCTCCCCCGGGGCACGGAGCGACCTTGGCGGCTGCTCGGCTCTGGTTTGCTGGGCGTGCGGAGTCTGGGGCCAAGGGGAGCCGGGGGGAGCTCCGGGATTCAGGAGCTCCAGCCCGGAATGGGGATTCACGGCTGGGGGAATTGGGATGAGCAGCGGCCGCTTCCAGAGGTCGGGATGCCGGGAGCCCACGGGGCTGTGCTGGGATCGGGATGAGGGAGAGCTCGGGATGGCCCCTGCTCGGCCCCAGCGATTCCTGATCCAGCCAGAGATCCCGGCACCTTCCTCGGGAGCAGAGGAGACTCTTCCAGCCCCTGGAGATGTCCCGGCCTCTCCCAGTGCCCTGGGGGAATTGCTGATCCTGTGGGAATGTGGGAATTCTCCGTGCTCTTCATCCCTGACCTGCTCGTGCTGCCTCATCCTCTTCCCGAGTTCGGGGCTGGTCCCACTGCTCTGATTTATAAAAAAAATCGCGGGATAAATCAGAGCAGTAGGAATCGCTTCCAGAATCATGGAATCATGGAATGGTTTGGGTTGGAAGGACCTTAAAGCCCATCCAGTCCCACCCTGCCATGGGCAGGGACACCTCCCGCTGTCCCAGGCTGCTCCAAGCCCCGTCCAGCCCGGCCTGGGACACTCCCAAACCATTCCATGATTCCATGATTCTGGAAGCGATTCCCTCCGGCTCCGATCCTGGGAGCGGCCAGGCCACAGCCACGGGGCCAGAGCCTTTAAACTGGGCAGCTCCCAGACCCTGGGATAGATTCCCAGAGAAACCCGGGAGCTGATGCGATTAAAATGGAGATTGTGAATCAGAGATTTCAGGAGGAAAAACTCCCCGCGATTTCCCCCCAGCTCCTCCTGTCAGGAATTGCGGAATATTTATAAAAACAGCCACATTCCCTTATCCAAACGCCCAAATCCACCCCCAAAAGCACCTGGACATTCCAAACTTGCCCCAAACCCGCACATCCACGGCCGTGTGCGGTGGGACAGCCTGGGAGGGGGGACAGGGATCAAACCCAGCCTGTCCTGCCTCGTTCGGTGTTAATTTGCATTTTTCCTGGTTTTTCTGAGCCATGGAAAGAGGACGGGGCAGCCCGAGGCTTCCCTCAGCACAAACCCGGGGTAAGTTTACAGGAAATCCGCCCGGAAAACAGGGACGGAGTTTCTGCTGTGTGCAAACAAGGCCAGAAATGCTGAGTAATTCCTGGAGCATGGGAAGCGATCATTACTTTTAATTAGCAATTAACTGACTCGGTAATTTCTCGCATTCAGGCAGCAATGGAACTGCAAACAATGCCAGGCAAATCGGGTCTTTAGCATTTAATTACCGGGCTCTGCCATGAATTATCGAGCAAATGGGCAAAGACTCAGCTCCGAAGAACTCCGGTGCTGCAATTAAGGGATTTTTAATCATTCCTGGGTCGGAGGCGCTGTTTGCGTGGATCATGGAGCTGAATTCCCCCAAAACAATCCGGGCTGCAAACACACGACAGCGGGATTGCCAATCCCAGCCTGTCCAGCTCCGCTCCTGCTCCAGAATTCCAGAGCGCGTTGGCTTGGAGGGATTTTAAATCCCACCCAGGGCCACCCCTGCCATGGACACCTCCCACCGTCCCGGGGCTCCAGGCCCCGTAAAACCTGGATTGGGAAGGCGCAAAGGCGGAGCAGAGGGAACGTTCCCAAATCCGGTCTGGGCTCCATCAGCCGGACAGGTCCGGGCAGGGGTTCAGCCCGGGACTCCTGGTACGGAACGCACAGAGCTGCCGCTCTCCAAGCGAGGATTCCAGCCCCGGCCTGGCCCTCGGACCTGTCCCCTGGAGGGAATTATCCCGTCCGTTCCAACGGGCACAGCGATGGCCCCGGCCCAGCTCCGAGCGGCTCCTGCCAAGCGCGGAAGGTGTCGGGAGGAGAAGGGAAGAGCAGCCGGGGAAAGGCAGCGCTGGAGGGGCCCAGCACGGCCGGAGCTTTCCCTGCCCCGGGAATGCCAAGCGCTCCCCGACCCAGCATCCCCCCACAGCCGTAAATCCAAGGAAAAATGAACTTTCCGAGTGCCAACACGGGCTGATTGTGTCACCAAGGAATTCCAGAGGAAACAAGAGCGAAGCCCCTGCCTCGGGAATCCTCTGGAATTCAGCCCCTGCACCCATCCGAGTCAGAGGCAAACGGGAGCAGGAGAGGGAGAAGAACAGGGAAGGCAAAGCCTGGCTGGATTTGGTCCATGTCCTTCCCAAAGCATCGCAGATGTCCCAGCCTCTGTCCCTGGGGAGCGTTTGAACCTGGAGAACGTCCCTGCGTCCCTGCGTCCCTCCTTCCCCCATCCCTCCATCCCTTGCAGGACGTGCAGGAGACCTGAGGAGCTGAGGGACCCCCAGCAGCACCCCCAGAGCAGAGCTGCTCCTCCTCCTCCTCCTTTTCCCGCTCCTCCTCCTCCTCCTCCTCTCCCCCTCCTCCTCCTCCTCCCCCGCAGTGCCGAAGCCTCTCCCGTCGCTGAGATGAGCTGATAAAAATGCAGATCGATCGCAGGGCCAGGGCTCAGCTCCCGGAAATCGATGCCGTTCCCATGCTGCGAACTCCCGGACATTTTACCCACCCTCGGGAGGCTCAGAGCTGCAGGGAGCCGGGGGAGCCCATTCCTGCTTCCCTCAGGGAAGGTCCTGATCAAATCTGGCCTCGGCCGCAGTTCCCGAAGCACCCAGAGCTTTCCCTGTACTCCAACAAGCAGCAAACCAGGCGGGGAAAGGAACTGGGAGCTGCTGGTGGATCCAAGGGGCTGCCCTGAGCTCCTTGAGGCTCCCCAGATCCAGACTCCGCTCCAGGGAAATGCCGGGGGTGGACGCAGCTGCGGGATGGACAGGGTTAGGGAAAGCAGGAATGGCCACCGACGCAGCAGGGTCCTGGATCCCAGCAGCTCCCTCTGGCCCATCCCCATCTCTGGCCCCAGCCAAAGGCTCCTCCGCGGCTTCCCCAGGGCCAGGAATGTCGGGGCTGGGCTGGGCTGGGTGGCACACGCAGCAGCCGGGGGAAGGAGCATCCCCAGAACCAGACCCCAAATCCTCTCACCCCACTGCCGGAACACTGCCCCTTCCCACTCCCCCTGTGCCAGGCAGGGACGGGGTTGTCCATCCGCGGCTGGAAACCCCAGTCCTGCTCCGGGGGACCCGTGTCCCACCCGCCCCCTGCTCTGGGCTGCGGCTCCTTCAGATCCGGGCTCCGGCCCCGTGCCAGGATCCCCGGCTGGCCCCGCCTGTCCCCGCCCTGTGCCAGGACACTCTGTGCCATCCCAGCGCCAAGCACTTTCCATCACTGCCTGATTTGCGTCCCTGCCGTGCCCCAGTGGAGAGAGGCATTCCTGGAAGCACCTTGGCAGCCGAGCCGGGCGGCTGCTCCCGGCCTTGGCGCCGCTGCTCCGGCTGGAATCCCAGTCCAGGGACACCAGGGCCACGTCTGGCCCGAGCCTGGCACCAGGGCAGGACAGCAGTTCCCTCGGGGACAAGGTTCCGTCCCTGCTGCTCTCAGGGAATGTTCCTGATCCCCCTGCCCCGCACAGCTCCGGAGAATCCACGCGTCCATTCCAACCCCTGGCCCTGGCTGCAGCTCCCCTTCCAGCCACCTCCTCTCCCGGAGGGGCCTTGGGCACATCCCGCACTCCTGACCTGGGAAGAAGAGGATCCCATGGACGGAGCAGCTCCACGGGATCCAGCAGGGAACAGCTGCCAGAGACCCTCCCCCCCCACAGGGGAGAGCATCCCACCAGCTCTCCCCTTCCCGGGAGCACATCCAGCCCTGGAGCCCATCCCGATCCTTGCTGGAGGAGTGCTCCAAGCTGCCAATGCCCAACGGAGGATCCAGGGAGAAGGGAGTGCCCGGATCCATCCAGGTGTCCCTCATCCCTCGATCCATGGGAAGGCTCAGCCAGCCGGTGGGGACAAGCGGCCCATCCCCAGCGGTGGCTCAGATCCCGGGATCCCAGCCCGGGATGCTCCAGGCAGGGATGAAGGAGTGAAAGGAGAGCGTTACAAAACACGAGCCCTTGGAGCAGGGGAGGGAATTTGGCCGGCACCGCTCACCCTTCCAGGCCTTAATCCCTTCGTTAGCACAGCCCGGCACAATTAAAGACAAACTCCCAGCCCTGCAATGCAGAGGGGCTGCGGGAGATCCCGGGAATTCAGGCACCTCCGCAGGCACCGGAGTCTCCGGGCTGAGGAGCCCTTCCCACCCCGGGCAGCTCCGTGGGGCCGATCCAACGATTTTCCAGCTGAATTCCATGAGCTGGCACCTCACCAAGAGCTCTCCCACCCCAGAGGATCCTTCATCCCCGATCCCCCGGGCTGGGCCAGCCGGGAGCCCAAGGACAGCGGGAACAGGGGGACGGAGAGGGCGGGATGGCAAAGCCACCTCTGCTCCCACAGGGACACCACAAAGGGAATTGTGGGATCATGGAATGGGCTGGGAGGGACCCTGGGGGTCAGGGAGACCCATCCCCTGCCATGGGCAGGGACACCTCCCGCTATTCCCATCCAACCTGGCCCCCAGGGCCCATTCCAGGCTGGAAGAGGCTCCAGTAAATCCTGCCCTGCCTCTTCCAGGATGTGTTTGTTCCTCTCCATGACCCCAAGCTGTTGCTCTCCTGTGGGCTCAGGGGTCTCGGCTCCAACCCCCTCTGCTCCCAAACCATTCCCACGAACTGAGGAATTCCAGCAGGAGCCAAAAGTGCTTCCAAAGAAAGGTTTGGGTTCCAAAAATCCTCCCTGAAGGAGGTTCTGCCTGCGTGGCTGGGATATAGAGAGCTGGTGGGCACCAAGCCCTGCCAGGACAGGAAGGGAAAGCCACACAGGGGCTTGGGAGGATGTTAAAATCCATGGATATGCCTCTGCTGCTGGATCCTGGGAGCTTCCCAGGCTCCAGGTCTGCACCTCAGCCGTGTCCCGGCTTCCCAGCAGCATCCTGCCCTCCCCACACAACAGAACCCCCCAGCCAGGAATGGTCAGGCAGATCCCTCACTCGGGATTCCCAGGGTATTCCGGGTGGTTTTCCAGACCTTGGGAAGGCAGATCCAAGGCCAGGCAAGGCTGGAGCGGGAATGGGCCGGTTCTGTCCCACCCGCCAGGCACAACTGGGATCGCTCTTTCCCACCCATTCCAGACCCACTCCAGGTCCCTCTTTGGGTCCCCACAGCTCCGCCTTGCAGGTTCCAGCTCCTTCTTCCAGAAACAGCCCCCAGCTCCCCTATAAATCCCAGTTCTCCATCGCCTGGCCCCACGCCCTGGAGCAGCCCCACCCCGCAATTCCCTCCCCGTCCATCGTCATTCCTTTAATCCCGGCTTTAACGCCGCAGCCGCAGCCTAATGGCCCTTAAGTTCCCCTTCAGGAAGCTCCGATCCATCAATTTGACTTTGTCGGGAACGTTTGCAGCCAGAGCAGAGCCGCTCCAGGCGCCGGCCAGCCCGGCAGCGCTTCCTTCCCGGGAGCAGCTGTTCCCAAAGCGCGGCTCGGGATTTACTGGCAGTTGGCAATTCCAGAGAGTTCAGCGCCGCGAGCCCGAGGCTGCCACCCGCTTCTGCCACCCGCTTCTGCCACCCGCTTCTGCCACCCGCTTCTGCCACCCGTGTCAGGCGCCGGGAGGAGGCGCGGAGCTGACGAGCCCCGGCTGCTGCTCCAACCTCCGGCTTTTCCGGCAGCCGCCCACGGCCCTGCTGCTGCTCCAGCCCCGGCCTGGCCTGGCAGGGGCCGGGCACAGCCCGCTCCATCCTGCTGCGCCCCGGGAACGCTGCCCCGGCCCCGCCGGCCGCGGGAAGCGGGGAGCAGATTTCGCTGGCAGCGGGAGAGCCGCGAGGGCAGCGGGACCCGCCCGGCCGGGGCCGCCTGCAACAGGTGGACGGCGCCTTGGGGGCAGCAGGCGCTGCCGGGTGGCCCTGGAGCTGTCCCAGATCGTGGAATCAGGGAATTGCTTACGATGGAAAAGCCCCCGAAGACCATCGAGCCCATTCCCAGCACTGCCGAGGCCAGCATGGACCCACGTCCCCAAGTGCCGCATCCGCACGGCTTTGGATCCCTGCAGGGATGGGGACACCACCAGTGCCACGGTGCTGCTGCCCGACCTCCCTTTCCGTGGAGAAATTCTCCCAATATCCAACCTAAACCTGGCCTAGCACGGCCTGAGGCCCTGTCCTCGTGTCCCATCCATCCTTTCCGGGGGGATTTGCAGCTTGGGGGTTTCACCCACGCCATTCCCGTGCAGTTTTCAGGCATGATCCCACCTCTGTCCCGTCCCCTCCCGACACCGGAGCCGTGGGGAGAGATCCCGAACACATTCCCAGGCAGCCTCCCAGGGTTTCTCGAGGAAAAACAGAGCCTCACCCGAAGCTCTGGGCATTGCCAGGAGCAGCCGGGGCTGTGCTGCCCAGGCAACCAGGCAGATCCTGCTCCCACCGCGTCCCTTCGCCGGGAAAACCATTCCCACCGCCTGTCCCACGCACGGCCCTGCCCAGGCACCACCAGAGCCACCAGGAGCAGCACCGGAGTCACCCCCCCAGCTCTGGGGCACATTCCTGCCAGATACCAGCAGCTGGGAGGAAGCAGAACCCCCCGGGAAAGGCAGGAAGGTGGGGACGGGAGTCAGCGTCTGCGGAGCCCCAAACCTTCGTCAATCCCACACCTGGCACTGCTGGAGCTTCATCTCATGTTCAACACGAGGCTCTGCACCAAAAACTGCCTCCAGCGAGCCCAGACTTCCCGAATTCCCTCTGCACGGGCACTCCCAGGGCGCTCCCACAGCTCCTGCTCTTCCCGAGGGGGCTGAGAGTGGAACGCCCCCGGCTCCTCCGAGGGGCAGCTCGGCGGCTCAGCCCTTTGTCCCGGGGTTCTGCGGGATCCCCCCGGCTCCCGCAGGGACCAAGCAGCTCCGTTTCATCCCAAAGTTTCCCGAAGCCGCCCTCCCCCGTCTCCCAGACCCGGGGTGGGCACCCCCAAAGCCCCTCAGCACTTGGGGCTCTGGCAGCCGCCCCTTTGCTTCCCGACAGCAGAACCCCAAAATCAGCAGCTTTGCAGCAGCTGCAGGAATTCCTTGTTTTCCACTTCTTCTTCCCCAAAATGCCCATCCCAGATTTTATCTAACAGCGATATTTCTTCCAAAATTCCCCTTTTTTCCCTCTCCTCCCCACCCCAGGCTGTCACAGCCCCCCGGGCGCACCCCGACCCCGGGGATCCCGCACCTCTCCGGACCCCCCATCCCCGCAGGGAGCCCACCCGGGGCCGGGGGCAGCCGGCACCGGCACCGGCAGCGGCACCGGCAGCGGAGTCCCCCCGCATCCCGCACCGCCCCTGCGGAGCCGCGGGCGGGCGGTGCCCGGTGCAGCCCCGGGGCTCCGCCACCAAACTTTCCCGGTCCCCCCGGTCCCCCCCCGCTCACCTGCGCTCCGGGCGGCGGGCAGGGGCCGCGCCC
>VZTI01001246.1:136657-152541 GCA_013397865.1 Struthidea cinerea
TGTGCGGGATGTGGCGCCGGGGGGATTTAGGGGTGTGGTAACCCGGGGATACAGGTGGCGTGGGGGGATGCAGGGATGTGGTACCCCGGGGGCGCAGGGGCTGCGCTGTCGTGTGGGGGAGATGCCGAGGAATGTGGCGGGGACGCAGGGGAGGCGACAGCCCAGGGGCCCTGGGAGCAGGGGCAGGGGGCTGCAGTGGGTGTGGCCCTGCAGGAGGACCCTGGGGATGCAGGGAGGAGCAGTGCCATGGGAATGCTGTGAAAATACGGGATTGGGGGGGTCAAGGTGGCTGCAGGGGCATCCATGGGAGTGACCCTGGGAATGTGGGGGACAGGAGCGGCCGTGGGGGTGCCGGGAAGGGGACACAGCCGTGGAGCAAAGCCGTGCTGGGACAGGCACGAGGGATCCAGGCCCCACGGGATTTTCTGGCCAAGATCCCTGTCAAATGCCAGCTTGGAATTCCAGCATCACTGCTGCTTGTGCTCAGCATCCTGCTCATCCCATCCCGGTCATCCCATCCCGCTCATCCCATCCCGGGGATCTCTGGGACACCTGCGGGGCCAGCACGGGGTGACAGCAGGGACAGGACCGTGGTGATGGAGCTGCTGCTCCTCTCCAGCCGGGACCTTCCAGCACACCCTCAGAGCATCCCTGCAGCCAAGCACATCCCTGCTGCTGCACCATTCTTGCCTGGATCCATCCCTCTGGAGCGCTGCCTTCCCGCACACCCCCGGGGCAGAGCAGGATGTCAGTGTGTGTCCACTCCATCCCTTGTCCCCAGTCCCTCTCCAGCTCTCCTGGAGCCCCTTCGGGCCCTGCAAGGGGCTCTGAGCTCTCCCTGGATCCTTCCCTTCTCCAGCTAGACGCCCCCAGCTCTCCCAGCCTGGCTCCGGAGCACAGATGCCCCATTCCACATGGAATCACTTTGGTTGGAGATGGGAAGAGGTGCCCCTTGGTGGGGCACAGGCCTTGGATCAGAGGGAGCAAGGATAAGCTTTGCCAGGGCTCTCACCTGACATTCCATAGAAAAATCCACTATTCCCTTAAAATGATCAGCCCTTGCAGTGGGCACAGCCCGAGGAGGCTGACGGGGGGGGAAAGGGGGAAAAAACGCCTGGAAAGGTGTTGCTGTGCACGGCTTCGGTGTCTCCATGGCTACGGGAGCTCGTGGCAGACGTTCCCGGGGAACTCAGACGTGCCGGTGCCAATGGAGACCGCGGGGCTCATCCCCGCCAGGGCAGGTCCCACTCACATCCCATGGGATCAGAACAAACGCCGAAAGGAGAGATCCCATCCCACGGCCAGCTGGGCGGGCGGGGAGCCGCGAGTGCAGCGCCCGGCACGTGTTCCCGGGAAAGCCGAGCCCCCGTTCCCGGGAAAGCCGAGCCCCTGTTCCCGGGAAAGCCGAGCCCGTGTTCCCGGGAAAGCCGAGCCCCCGTTCCCGGGGAAACCTGGGCGTGTGGGGAAGGTCTGGGCAGCCACTGCGTGGTCACAGCTCCCGCCGCAATCAGAGCTTGTCAGGATGTTCGGATCCGTCCTTTCCAGGAGCAAACCTTGCCGGCAGAAAGGATCCATCAAAACCACGGCGGATTTTCAGGGTATTTTAAGAAAATGGTTTCACGAAGTTTCTACTGCATTTGCGTTTGAAAAGGGAGGTATTTTTGGAAGTTATTCCTTTCCCGTTTCAAATCTATGTAAATCCTGTCAGATAGTCCCAGTTCCCAATTAGCAGCACTGCAGCAGCCGAGGGAAAATGAATTAAAGCTGTTTTAAAAGCACCTCAGCTGAAAACATCCCAGGCAAAGGCAGGATCGAGATCAAGGACAGAACAAAATCCACGGATCCATCCCTTAACTCGTGCTCATTTCCCTGCCGGGGGCTGTTCCGAAATCCATCCACGCCAAACCGCCCTGGAAGCAGGATGGCTTTTAAGGGATAGCACAGGAGTGCCGGATCCCATCTCCCCGTGGGACTCCCGGTGTGTTCCAGCCCTGCCCTCCGCGGCCGGGACATCCCCGAGAGCTCCCCCAAAGCTTTGTGTGCCTGGTCGGTGACAGCCACGGGCTGGTGGCGCGTCCCGGCTGCTCCAGCCCCTCTGGAGCGGGGATGCTGTGTCAGGATCCTTCTCCTGCTGGGCGGCTGCCTCCAGACGCTCCCGCGGGGATGTTTGGAAGCTCTTTCCCTCTGGAAAGCAAATTGCTGCTGGGCTCGGCAGCTGCTGCCCAGCCCGGCCCGGCCCTCGGCGCTGACATTTGGACTGCGGTGATTTTTCAGGGCTGCTCGCGGCTCCTGCCGAGGCCACGGCGGAATCGCAGCGGTGACTCCGCACTTCAGGGGCTGAACCAGGGAATCGGGGAATGGCTCGGGTTGGAAGGACCTTAAAGCCCGTCCAGTCCCACTCCCTTCCCACTTTGCACTATCCCAGCTCGCTCCAACACCCTTCCAACACCTGGACACCTCCAGGGATGGGGCAGCCACAGGCAGAACCTTCCCAAGTGGAATTTCCTCCCCGTGCTCCACGGGAGAGTGTGGGGGGAAGTGTTCTCCGAGCCTTTGCCTTAATTAAGCTTTATTTATTTATTGTAACTGGGAGGAACAGTCAAGAGCCAGAAGAATCCCACATCCCTCACTAACTCATCCCTCCACCGAGCCTGACAAAGCCCCCGCTCCCTCCAGCAGCTCCAGGGAGAACTCGCAGCTCTTGGAGCTGATCTGATACAGAAGAATCATTTTGGTATCATTCACCACAAAAAAAAAAAAAAACCAACCCACATCTCAGAGGCTTTGGCAGAGGAGCCGGCAGCACAGGAGCTGCTGCTCCATGGATCTGTCCCAGCTCCCTTCCCAGATGAAAAACACCTCATTCAAAAAAACCTCCCCCTCTAATGAATTGTTCTTGAACGAGGTTGGTGCTCCGGGCTTGGCACAGCTCTTCCCCGGAGCTGTCGCTTGGCAGGAATGTTTTGTGTGCTGAAGGCTGGAAAGAACAGCCCCGGTGCCAGAAAGGCCCAGGGAGGACAATTCCACCTGGCAGCGGGGGCTGCATCCCCAAAAATGCACTGGAGGGAGGAAGAGAGGAGCAAGGAGCACTGAGGGACCACTGGGGACGTGCTCAGAGCCGTCCTCATCATCACATTCCACCCAAATCCAGCACGAATCTGGGAACTGCCGGAACAAAACCCTCAGGGCAGTTTGTCCGGAGTCCAGCACTGCAGGATCCGGGGGCAAAGCCCCGAGGGCCTCGGGAGAACAGCGTGGGATGGCCCAGAACCGTGGAACAGGTTGGGCTCGGTCAAAATCATTCCAACCCTTCCCTGGAGGGTGAGGAGGCCCTGGAGTGGAATTCCCAGAGCAGCCGTGGCTGCCCCTGGATCCCTGGCAGCGCCCAAGGCCAGGCTGGAGGGCTGGAGCAGCCGGGGAAGGCGTCGGGGATGTGGGGGCTCCGAGCTCCCCACGCCGGGATGGGAACAGCCCACGGAATGTCAGAGCCTGGCAGGGAGCAGCTCTGAGTCACCATCCCACCATCCCCATTCCCATGGCAACCCCGCTTACCTTGGAGACATCCCGGGGAGGGAGCCGGGCAGGGCTGGCAGCGCCCAGCGCCCGCAACGTGCGAGCAGCGGGGCTGGGAAAAGCCTCCGGGGCCGCGGAGCCCCGGCACTGCCGAGGCCACCGAGCGCCACATCCCCGCGGACTTCAAACCCCTCCAGGGACGGGGACTGGGCCAGGCCCTCACAACAATTCCTTCCCACGAAGGAATTTTCCCAACGTCCAACCCGAACCTCCCCTGGTGCCGCTCAGGGCCGTTCCCTCCTGTCCTGTGGTCCCCCGGGAGCAGAGCCCGACCCCCCCTCCTGTCAGGGAGTTGTGCAGAGCCACAGGGTCCCCCCTGAGCCTCCTGCGCTCCCTCTGAGCCCCTTCCCAGCTCCGTTCTCTTCCCTGGACTCGCTCCATCCCTGGCCTTTCCCAGCATTCCAGCCCCTCATCCCACCCTCAGCCTGCCCTGGGGGCGACCCAAACAGGGAATGTTCCACGGCCGGCTAGGGTTAGGGTTAGGGTTAGGGTTAGGGGTAGGGTTAGGGTTAGGGTTGGCGCAGCCTCTGCTGCTGGATTTGTCACATTCCAAGGAAAATGTCTCAGCCCCGGGCTGTGGGAAGGTCCCAGGGATGTTCAAAGCTCCGGACACTCGGAAGAGAAGGAGGAACTGGAATTATTCTCTTTAATCACGGTGGCAGGGCAGAGCTGGCCTGCCTCCCCCTCGGCACCACAGCAGTCCTGGCATTTCCTCTTCCAAACCTTTTCCCACCCTCGCTTTCCATGGACAGGGGGCAGCCCCCAAACACCTCCAGGAGAATCCCAAACCCTGCAGTCCCTGCTCCCCTCAGACATTCCCCCTGCTCCTCCTCCCTGCAGGAGGAAGCTCGGGAAGGAGGGTCCCAAACCCCACCAAGTGCTGCCGCTGGAACCTGAATTCGGGGGATTTTTTTACGGTTTGGGATTTTCAAACCCCATTTTTTAGGTTGGGCCTGGAAGGGGATTTCACCCCACGCTCCAGCAGCAAACTGGGGAAGTTTCTGCTGCCGGACCCGGGATTTGTGCAGGGATGAGGAGCAGACAAGCCCAGAGAGCTGAGCGAGGAGCACAGCTTTCCTCCTGGGAACGAGACGGGATGGAACAGAAAAACCCAGGGTTTCCAAAGCGGCCCCGCTCCTCAGACATTCCAGCTGCTCCTCCTCTCCTGCCCCACACCCCCCATCCTCCCACCAGCCCAAGGGATGCTCCTGTGGCTCTCCGTGGCCAGAACCAACACTGCTCCCCCTGCCAAGCCGCGGATGAACAAACCTCACCCCCGGATATTCAAACATCACCCCCAGCCCACCCCATCACCAACCTGAGCATCCAACAGCTCCATGTGCAAAGTCCTGGCTGTATTTGGTTTGGGAAAGTGCAAGACACGGTGGGGACACAAGGCTGGAGCTCGGACAGGAGATTGGCAGCCAAGAGCCCCTCCAAGGCCTTTCCCGGGATCTCTGAGGATGCCAGCAGCTGGGAACGAGGGCTCTCCGTGACTCCCAGCTGGCTGGGAGCACTGGGAAGTGCCCGGGAGCCTCCGGGAGCCTCTCGAGGCACGAGGGAAGAAGCACCAGCAGAGCTGCTCGTCTCACACATCCACGCTGAGCGCCCAGAGCCCCTCGGACACAGCGAGGCCGAGCAGGGGCTCACCCCCGCTCCGCAGGGACTGGGATAACCGGGAGCCTGCTCTCCCAAAAACCCCAGCCTGGCCCGCTCCCCGTGGGGGCTGGGGCGAGTTCCGGGCTGGAGCTGCTTCCAGAGGGGGGGAAGGGCCTGGCCCAGCCCTGCTCAGAGCACCTGCTCCGTGCTGGAGGAGGAAATGTCCAGGAGCCTCCAGGCCATGTAGGGGTTGAGCTCGTCCTGGTCCCTGCACAGGGCCCACACGTAGAGCATCCGCAGAACCTTGTCCTGCCGGGAAAATCCCGCAGTTAGAGGGGCACGGACACGCCGCCCTGGCGGGGGTGGGATGAGCTGACCTTTAGGGTCCTCCCAACACCGGAATCCTGTGGATTTGAGGCTCCCCTCTCCCTAAAAGTCCCCGTGTTCAATATTCCAGCAGCAGCTCAGCAGTTCCGCCCAGCCCCGGGCACTTGATTAAAGCTGAGGTCTGGGTTCCACTGGAGAATTTTAATGCCTCTCCCTGATTTATTGCGGCTCCAGAGGAATCCGACAGCAAACAGACTTTGATATCCTGTTCAATAATTATCCCATCAATATTTATCTCCCAGGAATGCAGGAATTCAATGCAGGGAACCACTGGATCAGCTGTTCCTGCCCTGGTTGTGGATCAGCCCAGACGGGCCCCATCATTCAAATGAATCCCCTTTTTCAGGCCTGGACTAAAGGCCAGGGTTGCAAAAGCCAGTATTTGTTAAATGCCTGCAGTAATTCCAAGGAAAATGTGCTGGGAAGTGCCAGCACTGTCCCCACGTCCCCATGAAGTGTCACTGAGCTACTGAGGCACAGCACAGCTTGGAGCTGCCTGGAGAGAGACACTTGGGAATAAAGGAGCTCCAGGAACCTCCCTCAGCGGCTGCCACGAACTCTGGGAACAGGGAATTCCATGGGAACAGGGAATTCCATGGGCCAGGCTCAGCCTGGATCACCCGGGAAGGAACAGCCACAGCCAGGGGCATTCCAGGAGGTGCCCGGGTTTGCTCCACAATCATTCCCTGCCGTGTTCCCGAGCACCACACGCAGCCTGAGCTGCAGCCGGGCGTGGGAGCTGCCTGTGGGATTTTCAGGGAATGAAGGCATCACTCCGTGTCAGTGTGGGGAGCTAAAAACGTGGATTTGGGGATTTTTTCACCCAGTGACTCAACTCTGCTCCCACCCTGTTTGCCAGAGGGCTCTGCTCTCCCAGCACCCTTCGGGAAAGGGAAAGGGGGAGGAAAACCCAGCAGGGTGAGGTGGGAATGGGACAGAGCTGGAGCTGCAGTGGGAGACCCCAAACACGTCCCAGACCCCAAATGTGCCCCAGATCCTAAACGTGTCCCAGACCCCAAACGTGCCCCAGATCCCAAACGTGTCCCAGATCCCAAATGTGCCCCAGATCCCAAACGTGTCCCAGATCCCAAATGTGCCCCAGATCCCAAACGTGTCCCAGATCCCAAATGTGCCCCAGATCCCAAACGTGTCCCAGATCCCAAATGTGCCCCAGATCCCAAACGTGTCCCAGATCCCNAAATGTGTCCCAGACCCCAAATGTGCCCCAGATCCTAAACGTGTCCCAGACCCCAAACGTGCCCCAGACCCCAAACGTGTCCCAGACCCCAAATGTGCCCCAGGTCCCAAACGTGTCCAGGCCCCACTCACCGGGTCCCCTTCCACCACCTCCCCTTTGTGGTTCTTGATCACCATCACCACCTGGGCCTGGAAGGTGATGATCAGCACCGGTCCCTGCTCCATCATCTTCCCCATGGCCAGCTGCAAGGACAGAGAATTCCATGGAAAACAGCCCATTCCTGCAGGTTCATGGAAGAGCACCCAGGGTTTCCCACCACCCCCGGGGCTGGACAGACCCAGCTCCCCCAGAGCTCCCCTGGCTGTTCAATCACATCAATTCCGTGGTTCAGGTATCATGGAAAAGCTGTTTCCCAAAAAACTTCCCACTAAAAAATCCCTGGGAACCTTCAAAGCTTTCCCCAAACTGTTGTGAACTTTTTCGTTATTTTCCCCAGTCCGTAAATCTGGGAAATGGGAACAAGCTCTGCTCCATTATTTCCAGTTAGAAAGCAAGAATAAAGGACCCCCTGCTCTCCAAAACTAGAATTTTCTGAAGGAAATGTTTGGAATCCTGAGCTGGAAGGGACCCACAAGGATCACATGGAGCCTTTTCTCCCGCTTTTGCATCAGTTTTTGCCAGGAAATTGTTCTGAACCAGACAAAAGCTGTGCCACAAAGACTCCGAGGTGAGAACCTTTTGTTTGCCAGGATTTTTCTCCTCTGTTCCCAGGCCATTCCATTAAATATTTAAAGGCCTCATTCACCGGAACGCAAGAGGAGTGGAAATTCAGCTTTTTCCTTTTAAAAACCCAGAATTCTCTTCCTGCCCTTTGTGGGAAACCTTTTGCATCCTCTTTTTGTGGCAATGCAGGATGCCAGGGAACGCTTTGCTGCTCTTCAGCTCTGGAATTCCTGGCTGTGCTGCCCCAAAAGGAATCACAGGGACCGAGGACAGCGGGAGTTTCCTCTTTCGAAATGTCCCCAAACATTCTGTTTTATCCCCCAATAAAGGCAGCAGCGCCAGGAGGGGCTCAAGGCTGGGCCGTGTCACAAAGGAATACATTTATTTATAGGCAGATTCTCCTGTTCCCGAGGGAATCTCAGCAGCTCTGCAACGTTCCTGTGCCTGATCCCAGGGAATCGGCTCCCTGGGATCCACCCAAAGTTTTCCACCCAAATCCAACCCCAGCCCGATTTCCAAGGTATTTTAGTTGCCATCAATGACCCCACAGCATCCATCTGCCTGTGGGGTTCCAGGAGGAGCAGGAATGTCCCTGATCAGTGCATCCCTCCCAGACTTCCCACTGGGATCATTTCTCAGTGCTGGGATCCCTGGAATCTCCCCGGGCAGGTCAGGACTGGGACCTGATCTCACGGAGGTGACGCCGGAGTGAGGTGACAGAATTCCTGTCACTCCCTAAGCGGGGCAGGAACAGCTCCAGCTCCTCCACAAAGGGACCTGGAGAGCACCTGGAACGTGCAGAGGTTTGGCCGAGTCATCCCAGAACCCCTGGTTTGGGTGGGAAGGACCTTAAAGCTCATCCAAGAGTGGGATTTCCCCTCTGGGAGCACAAATGCCAAAGCCCAGAGCTCAAACCCAGCAGGCAGAGCAAAGAAGGTGGAACTTGATGATCCTGGAGGATTTTTCCAACCCTAATGATCCTAAAAATCCCCTCCTGAGCCCATGGGTTTGATTCCTCCCCCAAAGGGAATCCTGGACAGGGAACTCACGTCGATGTTGTCGATGTCCAGGACCCTGGAATGGAACTGGAGCCCCAAGGCCTTGGCCTGCTGGATGGGATGGGCCAGCTGGCTGTAGGTCTGAGGGAAGAACAGACTTGGGTTGGGAATTGTTTGGAATTGTTACACATTTGGAATTGTTCTGTCACAAAAAAAAAGAGGGAATTTCTGCTTGGAGAGAGCCACCAAAAAAACCCCACGAGAGAAAGAGTCCCATTTTTACAAATGTGCTGAAGGAAGGGATCAAAGAACTGCAGCAAATGCTTTGGGGTTCACCAAACTCCCACTGAAAATCCCACTTTTCCTGGGCAGAACGTGAGGAGCTGAGAGCAGCTGAGAGCTGAGGGACTCACAACTGGACTGAACAGCAGCAACAGGGAAAACCAGGGAAAACCAAGGGAAACCAGGGAGTTCAGTGACCAGAATCACCAGCTCAACACCTGTGGGATCCCTTAAGAGGCTTTATCCCCTAGATTCTCAGGGACAGGATTCCCATTTCCTCCCCTGGCTTCTCTGACTGATTATTCTTGACTCAGGAGCTTCATTTCCAGTTCCAGCTGCCTGGGAAATGTTTGGTTTTGGTCTCACAAACTGCAGTGAGGCTGCTGCTTCCCTCCAGAGCCATCCCGAGGTGTCAATCCCAAGGCTGCTGGAAGCAGGGAAGATTCTTTGCTTTCAGACTGGATTATTGTTAGAAAAAATGCTCATCAGGATTTATTAAATAGAAAAAACTGCCTCTCCCAGCCCTCTGGTGGTGAGGAACAGCACAGGGACCTCACTTGGAGAAATTCGGCTCCTGAACAGAGGAACAGAATTATTTTGGAATTTACAGCACAATAACTTTGGATTTTTCAACACAACAACTTGGGAGGGATGAAGACCCAAATGAAAGCCCACCAACACTGCCAGGAAAGGCTCTGCTTCCAGCAAGTCCCTGAATTCCAACCAGCTCAAATCCACAGTGTGCAAGGCAAAAACCCCTCAAAATAACCCCATTTCCAAGGGAGAACCCCAGGCTTTGGGAGCTTCACTCACCGCCTCATAGCACCAGTCCTTGAGGATGTCGAGCTCCCCAGAGATCAGAGCCTGAGGAGGAAACCAAACAGAGCATTTTAAAGCTCCTCCTGTGCCAAAGTGGGAGCAATCAGCCCTTCCAGCAGCAGAACACCTCCAGCCCCACATCCCGTGGGACTCTGCGGGGAAATCGGGAGCTGCAAAGGGGAACAGCAGAAAGGAGCTGAGGCCAAGGGACATAAACCTTTGGATAATTAAAGTCTCTTGAAGCTTCCAGCTGAACCTTTCCGTTAAATCTTCCTGTTAAAGCTGCCAGGGAGCCAGCAGAGTTCCCAGGGCTCAGAAATCCCGGGATCAAACAGGAGCAGGAGCAGAGAATTCGGGGCACAGAAGGAGCAGAAGGATCCCACGTTTGGCTCCTCAAGCCCCAGTTCTTCCAGTCTCTCCCAGAACAATTCCTGCTCTATTTCAAATCCCAAATTCCCTCCGTCTTTCCCGTTGCAGTGACAGGGACCCACATCCATTTACAGTCACATCTCTCATCACGGAGTCCTTACAAACATCACATTCCAGACACTTCCATGAGCACTGAACCTTTTGTCACAACCTGCTCCCCTTCCCACACCCCAGATCAGAACCCAGGAGCACATCCCAAACCCCTTCCCTTATCCCTCTACTGTCCCCATTTGCTCACCCCCTTCCCTCTGATCCCACCTCATTTGCTGTTCTCCAGGCCAGAACAATCATTTATTATCTGGTGGTTTGAACCTAAATGTGGGATCCAATTCCTTTCCCAAGGCTCTGTGCAGAGCTGGAGAAGCAAATCCCATCCCACCTTTTGATTTTAGCAACGGGAAAGTAAAAAACAACCTTCCATGGGATAATAAAGGGAAAAATACAGGAAAGAAACGGATCCTGCGTCACCTCGAGGACGTTGGGGATGATGTCCCGCTCGCACTGCTTCAGGAACCGATCCTTGTCAAAGGATGGATCCACCTTGAGGATCTCCGTCAACACCTCGGACATTTCCGTCTTGGAGAACAATCCCCCTGGAAAAACAGCTCAGTGGGGCGGTGCCACAGCACCGGGAAGCAGGGACACACCTCTGCCTGCAGAGCAGAGGGAGGAAGAGCCACCCTGGGAACAACTCCAGCACTAAAGTTAAACCTGGGATTTATGGGACCGTCCTCCCACCCACCACCCGGACAACGATCCGTGCAAAGCTCTGGAACGGGCCCCAGCGCCGGCAGCACAGGGAAGGAGCAGCAGTGCCAGCAGCAGGAGCAGATGCGGGGGCTCTGGCAGGAGCCCCGGGATGTCCCCGTACCGATGAGGTCGGTGACGCGGTCGGTGACGGCGCGGGACGCTCGGATGAAGGCGTTGTCACTCTCGTCGTACTTCATCTTCATCTCAAAGAACCCTGGAACGGGAGCAGAGAGAGCTCAGAGCCCTCCCAGCTCATCCCGAGCCGGGGAATACCCTGCAGGACCCAACCTCTCCTCAGCCCCTTTGTTCAGCACCAGGCACCAGCTGCGAGTTGGTTTTCTCCCCGTTTTATTCCCCATTTCTCTCCCCATTTTTCTCCCGGATTCCCTGCAACGTTCTGATCTCTCAGTAACTTTTCCTCTGCTCTCACTCCAACTTTAACACCTCTGGGAAGGGCATTTACCCAGTGGAACGAGGAAATTCAGGACTGGGCTCATTTAGAGCAGGGCTGCTCCAGCTGGTGGAGCCCCATCCCCCAAGGTGGCACTCGGGGCTCTGGGGGTGACAGGGTGGGGACCAGGCACAGCTTGGACTCCGTGGTCCTGAAGGGCTTTTCCAACCTAAATTCTGGGATTCTGGGATTGTTTTCAGGGCATTCCCACTAGAAACAGTCCCAGATGATATCAGAGATCAGCTTTACATCACAAAAAGATCACAGGATTTTTTTTAAAAAGAAGTCTTTCACCAGTTTGGAAGTTGTGTTAAAGTTCCTCGATTTTCAAGGATTTTCCTGGTTTTAAGCTGCAGCTCGGGAGGAGCGGAGCTGCCCTCCCTGTCCCTGGTGCCAGAACAAAGCCGAGGAGGGAAAAGCAGGAAACCCACGAGTTCAGTTCCCTTTGAGCGGGGTCGGGAGCCCTGGAGCTGGGAGCGCTCCCAGCAAAGCCCGGCTGCAGGAGGGGCTGGAGCACAGACGGAGCAGCCTGGAGACGCTGCAGGGCTGTCAGCTCTGCCTCCCTCCCTTCACAGCACTCCCAGCACCAGCTCCAACCCCACAGGAAAAGGTGGGAATTTGTGATTTGCATTCTGTCGAGGCTGGAGGCGCAGATGGAAGCAGATCCAGGCAGGAAGGGCTGGGAAGGGAACGTGCTGCTCCCTCCGAGCACTCACTGTTGAAAACCACGTTGTTGTCCTTGAAATCTTTCCACTGCTGGTACCACTTGGAGTCTTTATGCAGCACCATGCCCATGGCCTCCCTAGAGAGGGCAGAAAACGGGGATAAAACGTGGATATTTGGGGAAAATTAACTGGTAACAAATACAGACAGCACCCTGAGGAATATCCCCGCAGCACTCGGCATCACTGAGGCTGAGACAGCACGTAAATGATGAGCTCAATTACAGGATAAATTATAGCCTCATCAATTATAAAATAAATTCTAGCCCTGTAAATTATAGCCCCATAAATGATCCACCAGATAAATAAAACGCCAGGCAAATAAAAACCCAGATAAATAAAACATCAGATAAACAAAACTCCAGATAAATAAAGCACCAGACAAATAAAACTCGACTCAGAGGAGCAAAGCAGCACAGGAAAAAGCAGCTCAGCCTCAGTCCTGCCCAGCCTAACTGAGCAGCAAGAAGTTAAAACTGAGCACAAAACAAAGCTCAGCTCAGAATTTCACCTCTGAACATTAAATCTGAACTTCAGAATTTGACGTTTCCAGTTCCACCACGGGAAGATTCGGGATCATCAACTCCTGCTGGGAATGCGCTCCCAGACCCAGCTGCTCCCACCCCACAGCTCCTGGATTTTAATCCCTGACCTGTTTCAAAGTTTTCCATCAAATTACAGCTGGAAATATCCTCCCGGAGGACCCCACACGTACTCATTGGCTTCAAACACTCGCTGCTCTTTAATCCTCTCTCCGGAATATTCCGTCCGTTTCCGGAGCCGCTCCGGGCGTCTGTAGGGCCCAGTTTGTCCCAAAACACTCTCATCTATTTCCTTCTTCACAGTTTCTACTCCCTGCAAGGGAAACAGCCCTGTTAGTGTGGATTTCCTGCTCCCCCAGCTCTCCCAGAAGCTGAAAATCCCTCCTGTGACCGTTTGGGAGAGCAAAAGGCCCTGGGCACCGCCAGGGATGGGGCAGCCACAGCTTGACAACAAAACACTGGATATTTTCTGCATTTCCTGCAAAAAGAGGGATTTAAGGAAGCTCAAATCCCACTGGAGAGAGGCATTTCCCCCCCCTGCTCAACGCAGCTCCCCAGCAGCTCCGCTCTGCCAGGCTCACACCTCCCAGGCAGCGCCAGACCCGCGGCCCCGGCTCCCCGCGGGAGGAGGCTGCTGCATTTCACACCCAGGCTCCCCACGGAGCCAGTCCCGAGGCTCTGGATGCTGCAGGAGCACCGGGATCAGCACCTGGGAGATGGCTTTGAAGGCTGCAGTCCTGCCCAGCTTCTCCCCTCCCTTGGTCACCGACTCCGCCGACTGTTTGGCCGTTTTGGCCGCTTCCTCCACCCCCTCCTTGATCTTCCTGCCCAGGTCACTCTTGCTGACCTCGTCCAAACTCTGCAAGGGAAACAGGCAAAGGTCATTCCAGCTCCAGCCCTTGTCCCCAGTCCCTCTCCAGCTCTCCTGGAGCCCCTTTAGGCCCTGCAAGGGGCTCTCAGGTCTCCCTGGAGCTTCTCTGCTCCAGGTGAACCCCCCAGCTCTCCCCAGAAGGGCTCCAGCCCTTGGAGCATCTCCATGGGCTCCTCTGGACTCTCTCCAGCAGCTCCACATCCTTATTTTGGGCTCCCAGGGCTGCAGGTGGGGTCCCTCTTTTCTCCATCCCCCAAATCCCAGAGGAATCCCGGGCTGGGCCTGTCTGACCACACTCAATCCGTTATCCTGTCAGTGCCTCTGGCTTTAAAAGCTCCAGGGTCTGAGCCACCTCTGGAACAGCAGCACCTGCCACCAAGAACGACCCTTCCAGCCCCCAGAAGTCCACCTGAAGCAGAGCTGCCCTAAGGAAAGGTCCTTTTACCTCTTTAACCGTCCCTGTTATTTCTCCAAGTTTCTTTTTAATCACTTCTGAGGTCTTCACCGTTTCAGATTCAATGGTTTTCTGGGGGAAAAAAACATTCATCAAGAGACAGAAAATACCCAAACGCAGCTTGGATGGAGCACAACCCATTAAGGCTGGAATTGAGGGTGACAAAAGCGACATTTCAGGAGCTCATTGCCTGAGTCAGCAGCAGCTCAGCTTCACAAATGATGTTCAGAGCTCTCTGAACAACGCAAGGGAAACAGTCGATGCTCAATTTAACGCCTCATTATTTGATCTGCTCAGAAACGCAGCCAAGCGTCTGCTGGAAAGATTTTCCACGGAAAAGAAAACCCCAAACCCCAAAAGATTCCAACAAATAAACATTCCAAGGCATCCACTCAGCACCGAGTGCTTCCAGCCAAGCAGAACTTCTCCTGAACAGTTCGGCCGTGGATTGAAATTTACCCTCGGAGCAGTAAAAGCTCAGGGACCAGGCGACAGAACAGGGAACACTCACGTATTTCCTCCTTGCTTCCCGAAGTGCATCCGATTCCTCCAGCTTTTTAGCTTCATCCCGGAATTTTTTAATGCTTTCCTTCATCTCTTTGTTTTTGGCCAACTCCTGTTTGATGTTCTCCACAAAACCTGATATGAATCCCTTCCTTCCTCCCGAGGAGTAGCATCTGGACTGGAGAAAACCATTCCATGTTGGAGAACCCCAAGGAATTCAGGCAAACAGGAGTCACACAACACAAGTTTCAAAGGCAGGAGGTTGACTGACCAGAGGCAAGCACTGGGGCACTTCCGAAACACGTGGAAAACACGGAGCTGCCTTGGAAAAGCAGCAGCTGATCCTCCAAACAGCCCCACGTGCAATGTATTCCACGGAATGCCAGGATGGACTGGGTTGAAGGGACCTTCAATCCCACCCAGCTCCACCTTCCACTATCCCAGGGTGCTCCAAGCCCCCTCCAACCTCAGCTACCTCAAAATCCCTTGAGTTCCACTCAAAAAGTGGAAATTTCCAGCCTAGAACTGGTGCTTCCCAGAGCCACATCCACATCCAGCCCAGGACTCTGCTGGGAAAACACTTTGGGGTGGAAATGGAATAAATTCAGGTGGGACCAACCTGGGGGGAGCCCAGGGCAGGGCTGCTGATCCTGTACAGGGCACTCCTGGGGAAGGCAGGGATGGGATAACGCCTGGAAGAGAGCCACAGGCCACTGAGGAGACATTTCTGCAAGGAAAACAGCACAGGAGGAGCTCAGGGAACCATCCAAGAGCTCCGAGCACCCGGATTTGGGACAGCGGCGATGCACAAATCCATCCTGGAGCTGAAACAGGAGAAGCACACGGATTTTTCTGGGAAAACGCTTCGAAACACAACCTTCTCCCAGCTCTGGAGGAAACCCAGGACCCCTCTGAGTGTCTGTGCTGCCCCAAGTCACAGGGCAGGAAAGATCGGCTGGACCCCAGAACAATCCCTGGACGGTTCTGCTGCCCCAGGCCGCGAATCCCCGCGCTGGAAGGGGTCATTGCAGAGCTCAGGGTAATCCCACGTTCACACCTTCAAAAGCTGCATTCGAACCCCGGGGCAGGGGCCCAAGGACCGAGCCACGGCAGCTCCCGGCCAGAGGCACAGACCGAGCAGAAATCCGCAATCCCCGGGTTAACTCTGCGCACAAAGGACTCGTCCGAGCCCCGCATGCGACGAGCGGGAGGTGACGGCGAAGCTCCGTGTGCCGCTCCCGCCGCTCACGGCAAAATCGCCCTTAAGCGAACCCCGAGACAGGCCCCGGGAGCAGCTCGGGGCACGGACGGCTCCGGAGCCCCGGAACCCCGGAGTGGTCGGGCTGGAGGGCCCTTCAAGAGCCCCAGATCCCACCCGGCTGCCGCGGCCGGGACACGGGCCCCGCTGGAGGCTCCGGGACCCATCCCGCCGGGCCGGGCGGGAGCAGAGAGCCCGGAGCGGGGCGAGGAGCCGGGACCGGGTCCCCCCCTGCCCCGGGTGTCCCCACCGGGGGCTGACAGCGCCGGGGCCTTGCGGGCTGTGAGGGAACGGCGGCCCCGGCGCTGGGTGGGCCCCGCCACC
>VZTI01001246.1:152827-171857 GCA_013397865.1 Struthidea cinerea
TGTCCCGGACCCGGCCCGGGCCCACCGGGGCCGCCCCCAGCGCCCCTCCGTGCCCCACACCTCATCCGCCTGTTATTGAAGCCGTTTCTTGCAGGAAATGGGGACACCTTCCCCTCTCAGCTGCAGCAGGTGCTCGCCCCGTTCCTGCCTGGGCCAGACACCCCCCACAGGAGAGAAAAAAAAGTGGTTTTTAACCCCATTTTCAGCTCAGGCCTTCCCAATGGCACTGACACAACCCAGGCTAGAAGAGATTGTCTCTTTTTTTTTCATCCAGCACCGCCACTAGAGAAAAGCCCTGAGCTGGGAGTGCCTGTGGATTAGGTGGGACACAGGAGAGGGAAGATCCTGCAGCCACCCTGGAGACATCTTAGAGGCAGATTCTGTCAGACACCAGAAGGAACATTGGGTCTCCCGACACTTCACGGGATACAAACTGGAGCTGAGCTCACGGGGAGTTTAAGCAGAGTAAAGGATGCTGTGACTGAAATCTTGAACTTGCATTTATTATCAAAGTCAGACTGTTTACATCTGTCAGGTCAACGAGATGCCACAACTACAAAAAAAGATTGTGCACATGGCAGTTCCAATGCAAAAAACCAGTAAAATGGGGTTCCCTCGGTTAAAAAAAGGACTTAAAATTACTCCAGAAAGCAACCGGGTTGGGCCGAACACCTTCACATCCAGTCAAAGTAAGATGGTTAACACGGAAAAATACGAATGGCAGGGCCTGGCCGGGGCCGGGCAGGGCAGGGTCCCTACGCGTTGCGGTCGATCCGCACGTCGATCTCGCGGCCCCGCAGCTGGATGCCGTTCATCATGCGGCACGCGCGCTCCGCCACCTCGGGGGACTCGAACCTCACCACCCCGCAGCCCTTGGACTTCCCGTTCTCCATCTTGATGTCAGCGTAGAGCACGTGCCCTGGGACAGAGCACAGCGTGAGCCCGCACCGCCCCAGCCTCTCCCCGTTCTCCACCTCAGGGACTGCTCCCTGCCCGGGCTGTGGCACTCAGAGCTCCGGGACAGGAGGTGGATTTATCCCAGCTCCAGCAGCAGCACCAGCGCGGGGCAGGAGCAGAGCACGAGCCCTGTCTGGAATGGCAGCGCAGGCTCCACGTCACGGCTGAGGCTGGGCTCAGCTCCCATGGAACCATGGAATTGTCTGGGCTAGGAGGGACCTTAAAGAGCGTCCAGTTCCACCCCCAGACACCTCCTGCTATCCCAGGCTGCTCCAACCTGGCCTTGGGCACTGCCAGGGATCCAGGGGCAGCCACAGCTGCTCTGGGCACCCTGTGCCAGGGCCTGCCCACCCTCCCAGCCAAGAATTCCTTCCCAATATCCCATCTGATCCTGCCCTCTGGATTATTATCTGGCCATTATTCATATTCGTTCCTCAGAACAACTCACCACATTCATTGAATTTATCTTTCAGCATTTTCCATGTAAAATCGAAAGGCAGCTGTGGGAAGAGAGGAACAAACCATTACTGAGGCTCTGCTGAACAACCCGCAGGCACTCCCAGCTCCCCTAAAATGGAACCCATTCCAGGACAGCCACTGCCAGAAAACCATGGAATCACAGTCAGCCAGGAGCTCTTCTCCTGCTACGGAAATGGCTCCAACTGCCCCAAAAACTTGGCAGCATGCAGCATGAGACACTGTGACTGGAAACTGAGCACGGATGAGATCAACGCCATCAGTCCCAACGACTGCCATGGGTGGGAATGGAGGGGTGGGAAAGGGGGAAGAATGAGGAGGAGGAGGAAAAAGGGGTACTCACATTTCTCACAAATATCTGACAGGCTTTCCGGGCCACCCCGGCCGCAGGGCCTCCGGCTCCTCCCAGGGACCCTGCAAAATTCCCTGCAAAGTTGCCCCGCTCCATGTCCATGGGCCTCTCGAAGTTGCTGCCCATGGCCAGCCCCATGCGCTCGATCCCTGCCCCCATGCCCTGCCCCATGGGCGGCCCCATCCTCTCCATGTTGGCGGCCCCGATGCGCTCCAGGCCCATCCTGTCCATGGGCGCGGCGCCCATCCTCTCTATCCCGAGCCGGTCCATGGGCGGGGCCCCGATGCGCTCCAGCCCCGCGGGCATCCTCTCTATCACCTGGCCCATGCCCGCGCCCATCCCGGCGGGCACCATGCGCTCGATGCCGATGCCCATCCTATCCATGCCCGCCCCCATGCGCTCCACGCCGGAGCCCATCCTGTCCATGGCGGTGCCCACGCGGTCGATGGCGGCGCCCATGCGCTCGATGCCGAAGCCGATGCCGGAGCCCATGCGCTCGATGCCGGAGCCCATGCGCTCCATGGCCGGCCCCATGCGCTCCAGGTTGGGGGCCAGGTGGTCGATGCCCAGCGGGGCCATGCGCTCCATGCCGGAGCCCATCCGCTCCACGTTGGAGCCCATGCGGTCCAGCACCAGCCCCATCCTGTCTATCTCCGAGCCCACCCTCTCCATCCCGTGCCCCATCCCCGCGGGGATCCGCTCGATTCCCGAGCCCATCCGATCGATGCCAGGGGCCATCCTCTCGATCCCGGGAATGCTGGCGTTTCCACCACCTGGAACACAACACAGACGGGATCAGGAACTGGGCCGGGACACAGAAACCTGAACAGCTGCTCGCTCTGCTGGAATGAATTCCCATCACTCAGAGCTCCCTCAGTCCAGGGGCTCTGGGCCTGCAGGATGAGGCAAACTCAGATGCTCAGGTGAGACCCCCCCTGCAGAGCTGCCTCCAGCCCTGGGACCCCAAAATAACAACGTGGAGCTGCTGGAGCGAGTCCAGAGGAGGCCCCGGAGCCACTTCAGGGCTGGAGCCCCTCTGGAGCCAGGCTGGGAGAGCTGGGGGTGCTCACCTGGAGAAGGGAAGGCTCCAGGGAGAGCTCAGAGCCCCTTGCAGGGCCTAAAGGGGCTCCAGGAGAGCTGGAGAGGGACTGGGGACAAGGGCTGGAGGGACAAGGACACAGGGAATGGCTCCCTTGATTCTGAAACATTGTGATTTCGTCAAAAATTCAATCTTTAAATTGATGGTGGAGCTCTGTCTGCTCAGAGATGTTTGGGTTCAGCTTTGCTCCAGAAATTCTGCTGTTTCATTACTGACATTGTCCAGAGTTTCCAGGAAACGTGCTTGGAAGGTAAATGTGATACAGGCAGCAGGAGAAGCAGAATTTTGTTTTCACTGACAAAAATTAACAACTTCCTAGCAGCATTTAAAAACCAGAGAGCAAATTAGTTGAAATTAGTTTCAAATTAATTGAATTTAGTTTGAAATCTAAAACTCCTTGGTTTTCACGGTTTTCCAGGATTTTTTTCCCAGAAGTATTTTAATGCACAATATTGCTCATCTGTTTCAAGATTCTACCCCTCAGAACTATTATTATGCTGTAATATACTAAACAGATCAATATATAGCATCATGGTATAAGATACAGCAAATTAAGCACATTAGGACTGTTAAAAATCTCCTGTTCCGTCTGAAATCCCTCTCCCAGCCCCATTATTGGTGTATCCTTCTGCACTCCCTGAATATTTAATTTTGACCAAATTCCTACAGCAAATCTAAAACAGAATCTGGTTTTTATCTGTTATCACCCCCATGATTGCTGTGAGCAGTTCAGGGACAAAAAGCAGGCAGGAAAAGGATGTGATTTACTGCACTCACCTATTCCCCTCTCCAAGGTCTCTCCAAAACTCCGGGACATTCCCATCTCATTTCTTCCAAACTCCCTCTCAAATCCCCCTCCCATGGCCCGATCCATCTCTGCAAAGAGGAAGGTGGAGAAGTTTTCAGGGGGGTTAAATGACCCCTGAGAGAACACTTTACCACAGGAATAGTTTTGAAGATTCACAGCACGAGAAAGTTTTTGTGGTTTTCTCCCAATCATTTTGTCGTGGCTTCAGGAGCCCAAAACCCCAAGGAAAAGCAGGGTTTATCCCGAACACATGTGAGGCTCTGGGGATTTGACAGAGCCAGAGTCTTTCTGAATAAACCCTTCAAGGTAGCATCAATAAATCGCTTGGTTTGTGCAGCTCAGAGGCCACGAGGGACTTGGGGACACAAAGTCAGCTGGAAAAGCCGCAAGTTACTCCCATAAAGCTGAGAAGAGGCTTCTGGAAAGAGGGATCCCTCCCAGCAGGATTTACAGGAAGCCAGTGCCTACCACTCATCCTGCCCATGTTCATCCCAGCTGGGAAGCGACCGATGTTTTCCATGCCACCGAAGGGACCTTCCATTCCTGAAAAACAGATTTTCCAGGGATTCTTTAGCCGTGCATTTCAGCTCCATGCTGCACACACAGCAGCTGCTGCCACACAACATCCCCACAGGCACAGGACACCTCCCTACCACAGTTCCCAAAAAGGAGGCAGGATTTGGGCACAGCATTACAAAAAATCACGGGGTCAGAGTGGTTTGGGTTGGGACATTGAGGATCCAGCTCCAATCTCCAGGGGTGGCACCCTCCAGATCTCCTGAACTAAGCAAGCACAGGTCATGTTTTATGGGATGTATCCCTCCTCCCCACACACCTGCAGCGGCCTGAATACCCAAAAGGGACCAAATTCTCACTCAGTTGGTGATGATTTCCCAGCACACAAATTCCTGCCACGCACACACACCTCAGTCTACAGGACTTTCACAAAGGCCAAGCTATGAACAGACCAAAAACCACAGCTTACCTCCCATCTTATTCATTCCAAAGCCCATGCCTTCCATTCCCATTCCTCAAAATAAAAGAGAAAGCTTTATATAGCACACGTCACCCAATCAATTTCAGCCAAAGGCTGCAGAAATCAAACCACACAACACGTCCATGGCTTGGACTGAAGAGCTTACATGGGATAACTCTGAGGAGATTCCAACATTCCTGCTCAGAAAATCAAGCAGCAAAGGGGAAAAACCCACTGGCATTTCGACATGGAAAGCTGAGTGTGTGCTACTTTTTAGGTGGCTCTTTGAAACTTGTGCTATTTCAACAGATCCTCACCAAAGATTTGCAAGCCCACTAAAAGTGTTAAAAGTGAGAGATGGTTTGGAGTTTCATGGATCTTTGCAGTGTCTGCTGCTCATGCTCAAGAGTCAGAAAATGAGAGCTGTGTCTTGACCACAGTGAAAAAAAAAAATGGAGCAGTTGGTTAAATTCAAGTTTCCATTATCAAGCGGAACAAAAAACTCATTTGGCTTTAACATTCCTAAGAAACTTCCAACTTTTTGGGGAGGCAAACAAAGCTATCTACCTTCTACACAGCTTAAAGCTCTCATGAAACAAAAGCATAGGAGTAATCTTCTTACCTCCAGGTCCCATGTTGCCCATTCCCATGCCTTTGTTTAAATGATTTGCATCAATAGGTTGACCTCCAGGTCCTAATCCCATGCCAATACCACCAAGACCATCTGAAGAAAATATTCAGATATCAAAAAAGCCTTCTTTCCATAGTTTGACAAAACAGCAAGTTTTATTTCTTAAGTAATTGACTTTCATTCTCCAAAAAAAGCTTGCTGTGTCCCCCCTTTGGGGTGTGTACTGAAAGCAGGGAAGTGTGGAGTAAATCAAGAGTAGATGTGTCTTGAAATAGGCTAAAAACTATCTCCGATTATTTGTTCTCATATTTCAATTTCCATCTTACTGCTGAGAAAACTTGGTTTGGAGCTGACTCCTGAAAAATAACTGGCTAGAACACTGCTTCGTTTGGGCAAACTCCTCAGCTGAGGAGGATGGAGTGGGCAATTTGGGAGAAAGATCCTCTAGAGCTTCGCACAGTTACCACCCTGGATTGACAACGGCTCATTTCCCCCTCTGCCAGGGCTGTGCCCTTGCAGGGAAGAACTGAACCCCCAGGTGCAGCCTACGGATAAATGACAGCCACCTATGGAATTGCGAGCACACAGCCAGCCTCTCTCTGAGCAAACAAGACACAGCATTCCCAGGCATGGATTTGAATCTTCCTTAAGGATTCCCCAGCCCAAAGAAAGAAGAAAAAGCCCTTTTTTTCCTGAAGCAGGAAGAAAGTTCTCTGCTTGGCACAAACACCAGTTTATGGCATCCTTTGCCTGGCAGGATTCCCTCGTTTCCAGCTCAGCACTGAACACAGGAGTGTTGAATCTTGTTTTAAAACAGCACAAGGTCCCCCTTCCCCGCCCCAGTAAAGGCCAAAATCCAGGCTTCCAGAGGGATTTAGGGAGTTTTACACCAAGGTCATGGAATTGGGACCCAATGACTTTGTCCTGAAGAAGAGGAACATCCTTACAGTGATATTGCTGCTGAGGAAGGCCTCGCCAGGCACTGAAAGCTGAACTAGGGAGGGACTAATTAATGATCATTAATAATGGGCAATTTAGCAGCACACAACAGGTCTGGTTCCCAGGAAGAAAACAGCATCTGTCTGAATTCAGAGAATCCCAGAATCCCAGACTGCTTCGGGTTGGAAGGGACCTTAAAGCTCATCCACTTCCAGCCCCTGCCCTGGGCAGGGACCCTTTCCACAGCCCAGGACAATCACAATTCCATCAACAGCCCCAATTTTGCTGCATTTGAACGAATTCAGCCTCCAGCTCTTCCAGTCCCAACTCTTCTCTTCAGTATTTCCAGTACCTCATCCCAGCACGGCCGAGGTTGGGAGGGGCCTTTGGAGGGCATCAGCTCAGCCCAGGCTGCTGAGCCCGGATCACATCCACAGCTCTGCAGTATTCCCAGGGATGGAGACTCCACAGGATCTCTGAGCAACCCAGTCACCCTCCCAGGAACGTTTCCTTACATCCACGTGGGGTCTGTGGATTTCCACTGCTCCTTTAGACGTGATCTTTTAATTCAGTCAAATTCCAAGTTGGAAGGGGCAGCGTGGGGCAGCCAATTATTCTGAATTTCCAGTCTCCTGGGTTTTGGTTGGTGCTTTCTGCCTCCTGCATCTCCAAGAAGAGCCTGGTTCCCTCTTCTTTCCATATTTAATACATTCATAAGATCCCCTTTGGAAATCTGAAGACCTGGAAGACTCCCAGGTCCTGAATTCAGCCCTTTCAATTGAAGGGAAAACATTCTACTCCCAGAGCACCATCCCATAAAGGAGGTGCTGACTGATTCACTGTGTTTCCATTAAATCCCACTATTAATGGAAGGCACTGGGATCTTGGAATTGCAACAGAGAGCTCTGGAAGCCTTGAGAAGGTGAATGTTTTAAGACAAGCTTCTGGCCATGAGCTGAAAGAAGTATCCAAACAATCACTGAGCAGCTCTTCTTCACTACTCCCCCTTCTGAAATTATTCAGGAATTTGGATCCCAGTTTTCCAGTCTGAACAAGAGTTTTACTGGGGCTGGGACTGCTTCCCAGGTGCTGAACAGCCAAATAAAAAGCAGAAGATGTTGAATCATGCAGGGGACACTTACGAGGCAGCTGTTGGGGTCGCTCTGGAGGGAAGAAATCTCCTTTGGGAAAGGCTCGTTCGTCCTAAAAGGAATTCAACACGATAAAGTTGGCAAGAAAAGTAGGAAATTATTTCCTGATTCTTAAAAATTTGAATTAAAATACAGAAATTCCAAGTTAAAGCAGTCTTCAGTGTAGCTTTGATTTGTCTTTTAACAAAATAATCAGAATTAACCTTCCCTGATGGCATCAGTTCAGTAGGAACCAGGCAAATCACACATTTCCCCCTCTGTATTTTGATCCACCCTTGAAACCACAAATCCCCCCAAGTCAGGAGTGCAGTTCCCAGGTCAGGACGCAGTGGGAATGGGGGTGTCCTCACCATTTTGACGTGCATGGGTCTGTCAAAGAGCAGCTGCCCATTGAACATGGCTGGGGGCCGTTAAGGATCGTTGTGCAAGCACTGAGAGCTCTGACGGGGAGCATAAAAACCCCTCAGAAAATCCCATCTCCTCCCTTATCATTCACAGATGATCCCAAATCCTTCTGCCTTCTCCAAAACTAAAAAGCCTTGAAATCCAAATATACTGAACATTCAAAAAAAAGGCTTTTTGAAATTAAAAAATGATAAAAACACACTTCTGGGTAAGATTAAGTTCACTAAGATATTATCCAAAACAGCCTGGTTTGGAGTCACAAGTGTTTAAATGTTTCCTCAGTCACTTTACCCACTGAAAACAGGAGAAAACAGGGAAGAGTTCCACAGCAACACCCACATTTTGAAGTGTGCCATGCCAGCAAACCCTTTGTCCAAGTCTGGCTCCCACGAGGTTTAGTGGGTGCAATGCAGAAGGGAATTAACACTCAAACAGAAACTTTAGGAAGGGAGAGGGGGAATATTTCGCTCCTTTCCGTACCATAAAACCAGGAGCTGAGACAGTAATATCTGGAATTTTATTGCTGTTTGGTTTCCAGGTAGCGAATCATTGCTCGGCCAGCGGAAGGACACAGGGAACAGAGGAAAACACCAGGCCCGTGTGCCTCGGCACAGGGATTTGTTCCTTCCCGGACAAATCTTTTCACAGAATTGCATTTTAATACTAATTATAACCTAGAGACAGAAACTTAATTGGGATAGAATTACATTTATCCATGTGGGAATTTCCTTTGCTAAAGATCCTGAGCAAGCTGCACCAATTCTTTCAAGATGGAATTTTGTCTCTGTTTGGCTTTTCCTTCCATTTTCCATCCACTACAGCTTGACCTTCCCTGACATGGCAATATCCTCCCTTGGAACACAATTTCCATTCTCCCCCTGCTGCGATTCCCAGTTTTGCTGCCCAAGGATACAGATGGCCTGCACGGCCTCGATGGCCTGCTCGAAGGTGACGGTGCCGATCCCGCGGCTTTTGCCGTCCTTGTCCTCCAGGATGTCGGCCCGAACCACCACTCCAGCCATGCTGAACACCTCCTTCAGCTTCTTCCAGCCCACCTTGTAGTCCAGCTGGAAAACAGGGGATCATTGGAAATGCAAGAGAGATTTCCATGAGAAAACAGATTTAGTGGCTTGTGCCCTTTCCTCGTATCGGCATTAGGAGTCGGCAGAGAGATGAGATAAAATTTAATCAAAGTGCAGAGGTTTGTTCAAAAATCCCAACTAACAGACACTGTGGTACAACTTAACTGAGAACCTCCTTAGCACAGAGAATCAACAGGACACAGACGAGCTTTTCCTGGCATTTCCCAGGCTTTTCCTCCCTCGGATTTGCCCCAGCTGAGAGGCTCACACTGCTGCGTTTCGCAGCGGGGATCCCAGCACTCACATTGGCCACGAAGACGGTGCTGCCGAGCCTGCCGGCCTGCAGGGCGTGGATGATCTCGTTGGGGATGTTGGGGTTGTTCAGGATGCTGGGGGGGATGTTGATCATGCCGTGGCCACCGGGGCCGGGTCCGATGCCCATCCCTCCTGCTGCCATCACCTTCTGCATGGCCCTCCTGGCGTGCTCTCCGTCGGGGTCCTGGGGGACACACAAACACTCTCAGATGCCCCATCCAGCACAGTCAGTGCCATGGCTCAAACAGGCACGGAAAGGGGGGCTCCCTTTATCCCAGGCTCTCTGCTCCCCAGGGATTCCCAGCCGGCCGCTTCCCTTTCATTGTCAGCCAATTGATTTTATTTTAGCCAACACCCAGCACCCTTTATCAAGTCGCTCCTCCTCAGGCATCTCCCTGGTTCCCAACATGTTTATCCACCATTAATTCCAACAATAAACCTCTGCTGCACCTGTTCCAAATCCTGATAAACCCCCAATGCCACTGGAGAGGGTCTGGAATTATCTCCCAGGACTGGCTGTCAATAGCAAAGCTACTAAAATGGAAATACATCTTTGAGGTATTCCAGGAAAGAGCTGATTCTGTGGAATTGTTGGCAGAATCCGTTCACTCGGATGCAGAATTCAAAGGGAAGTTTGTCAAGAACAAACGCTGACAGAGATTTCTGTGTCAAATCATTAACAAAGAACTGCAATTAAAGCCAAACTCCTGCTTTGTCCTCAGATCAAGTTTAGTCTTGATAATCACAAGTTCAGCACTGGTTAAGATGATAGAAAAAAGTTGACTGGGGTTTTTTATCCTATTTAAGTCCTGCTTTCTGTCCATTATCCCCCGAGTGGGCCCTAAATCTTTAACAAGAACTCCCCCTTTCCCACTCCAGCCCCTGCCAGAACAGATGCACTCCTTACTTCTTTCACTTTCAGGGGTCTCCCACCAAGACTGTGCTTGTTCAAAACCTCGGCAGCCTTTTTCATGCTCTCTTCCATCTTGAACTCAACCACCCTGTGGGGACACAACACAGCTCAGGATGTTTTGTTTTAAGAAGTCTCCTTGGATTTCAGGTATAAATTCAGAATGAACTTACGCGCATCCCTGGCGAGGCGATTTCCCAGGCCAGTCACAGGGAGGAGGGAAGAGAGAGGAGATCAAGTCAGTAAAAGCCCAAATCGCACACAAATATTTTATTATTAAAGCCAAATTACATTAGTTAAGCCCTACCAGCGAAAATAAATGTAACCTTACACAGGCAAGCCTCCAATACTGGAATTCCATAATTTCTCATGCCTGAACAGGATTAACCTGGGGTCTCTGAGGTTGTAACAAACACTAAATCCCGACTCTCCAAGAAATACCACACGCTTCCTGTGACCTGCTCTTCCCTGGCATACAGCAAAACCCTCCACACTCTCACCCTAAATCCATATCCTTCAGGACACTTAAACGTGCTCCTACTGTATTCCCTGCTCCTGGACTACAGGCCCATGAAGGCACTGAACGTTTACATTTAGGAATTTACCTCGCTCTACTGGCCCAGGAAGTGGAGTTTCCAGCACCTGCTGTTGCACCCTGGCCCTTCCAAACTCAGCCAACCACTCGAGTGACTTTTCCAAAGCACAGGAATATTCCAGAGCCCTGTCCTGCCCGCTGGGCTCCGGGGTCACACAGCCAACGCCAACGGCACGCAGGGAACAGCTCCTGACTGCAGAGCCCCACCCCACCTCCTCCCATCCCACAGCGCTCCTGACCTAGAGCCACTGCACATCCACACTCTGAGCCTCCCTGGCCTCCTGTCCAGCACACAGAAACATTTCAGGTAGAAAATCCACAAAGAAACTCTCAAACACTTACCCTTGACTTTCCTTCAGCGTCCATTAAGAGCTCCACGTATGTTACCTCACCAACTACAAATCAGATTCCAGACGACACAGATACCAAGGGAGAAAAGCCAAGAAAACAATGGGAATTTAGAACAATCAACAACCGTGTATGGAGCCTCTGCCTTATAAGAAAGCCCAGAAACACTCCATGTTCTCTAGACCACAAAACGGGACAATTACAGGTATGCAGTAAAGGCTTGTTCAAGCACTTCAGTATGTTCTTGGTTTTCCTCCACCTCAAAAGCCAGAGGTTTCCACAGTTCCCTGGATCTTTAGTGCCCACTCGTTATCCGAGGCAATCCAAGTCCATGGGAAAGGCTGCAGGAACAAGTTTCCTTCCCTTTCCACAGGATGTGATCCTGGTTCCATAGCCCAGAATTTCAAGTGATTTGTTTTCCTCAGGATTTAAAGACAAAATTGTCCAAAAAGAGAGTCACACTGAACCAACAGATCAAGAGATCACTGCCTGATTTATTTCAGCAGGTTTTTGTTAAGCCATAATAAACTCCATTTCAGCATTAAAATCTGCCACATTTGCTCTCAAGACAAAACTGTCAACAGCAAAAGGCAAAAGTCCATGGAAAACTACACCTGCCCCTTTCCTCACAAGACTGGGATTGCCTCTCTAGGACCAAATAACCCTGGCAGGGACCTCCAGAATCCAACTACCCAAATGGCTGCTGCCTTTGAAGGGACTGGCATACAGAAGAACGGAATAAGTGTTCTTTTTTTTTTTTTAACTTTTTCTTTCTGGTTTTAAAAGTCCTGGGGTTTAAATTTAAACCAGGAGGACTCCAAGTTGCATTATCTGGACCGTGGAATGTTTTATTTGTGGGAAACCACAAGCCAGTTGAGTAGGAATAGTTTAACTGGAGCAGGGAACTGGGCTTTGACAAGACTCTGCTGGGGACAGAGGGAGGTGTTCAGCCTGACCTCCCCCAGGCCCAGCAATTTACAGGACACTGGATGTCACTGTGGAAAACTGACAGCCTGGAAGGTCTCTCTTGAAGCTGGAAAAAAAGAGGAATGCTTAATGAAATCATTGATTTTTAATCTCCATTTCTTATTTTAAACAATAATTTAGCAGTAAGAGCATTCCAGTCAGAGAACAGGATAAACAGCTCTGATCCACTCCTGGTTTTGGGAGGACAATGTCTGAGGCTGGAAAAGGCTGACAAGTCCCTTTGAAAGGGACTCCACTGGAGTGTCCATTATTATCCACAGCTCCACCAGCTCAGTCCGTGTTGGTATCAAGCCTAACAGAAGGAATTCCAGTCTCTAATCCATCTGAGCTCACGCAGCACACGTGGGATTGTTCCCAAGGAGTCCAGGGGGATTCAGCATTCCCACGAGGTTCTGACGCCATCCAGCTCAACAGCAGCAGCCAGAGTCCAACCACACTTGGGGCAGGGATGCAAACGGATTCACCAATTCTTCCCAGGTGACCTCCAATCCAAAACCTCTCCGAGCCACAGCCTCCAGGTCCGGCACTCCCTGAACCCTGCAGAGCCCCCGCAGCGAGGGCTCTCCTCTCCCAGCCGCTCCTCGGCTTCACCTACAGCTCCTCCTGCAGATCCACACCAACAGCTTCCAAAGGAGTCTGCCAAGCTTCAGGATATCCAACGCAAGTGACCATTTGCTCTGGTAACCAAGCCCTGACTCCGAACCACAAGACCTCCAGGAACCTCTTGGAAAGTTCAGTCTGTGACAATTTTGCTCAGAGCTTCCCACTCGAGCCTTACAGACACATTAAAATCCAAATATCCAGCCTGAAGCAGCTGCTTGCCTTCAAAGGACACCTGAACTCCCTGAAGAGCCCAATTTCAGAACAGCAGGAGGGGGGAATGACACACTCAGTGCAACAGCTCAGCAGCCAAGACAAAGCCCAGAATACAGAACCACTGCCACGAAAATGCATTATTCTCACCTTAAAACGTGTGAGAGGAGCCAACCCAACCCCTCTGCCAGGAGAACGTTGTCTGAGGCTGGCAAAGGAAACCTTTTTTAAGAAGCTAGGCTGGGTCACATTTTATTTGGAGTTTTGGGGTTTTTTTCTAGATCCCAAACCACAGGATGCCATGGAAAAGTACCAGGAGCAGATATCCATGTGCTAGACCAGGATAAATGCCCAGTGACCCAGGCAGGACTCCCTCCTGCCAGAGAACAGCTGGATTCTGTCAGGGAACATCCCATATCCACAAGTGGAGAAATTTCATCCAAGCACAAAAACTGGTACTTCAGGAGCCTCCCAAGGGAGGAAATTTCCAAAAAACACCAGCTCCAAGTCAGTGCAGGTTTAATTGAGGAACACGTTCCCTGTGGCGTCTTTAAGATTTAACGTAGAGGAGACTGATTTATGGATTTATTTAAACCTCAGAATTGAAAGTTCGGGAACTCAGCTGAACTGAGCAGAATTTACTGCAATAACCAGAAATCCAAACTGAAAAACTCTTCAGTGTTATGCATCACAGTCATTATTTTCCTCCCTTTTAAACTTGGTATCACTTCCCGAAGTTTATCAGCACAGAAAATGCCAATGTTCAAGCTGGGCTGCTCCAGCAGAACTCCAATACTCTGCAGGGTCTGTCCACGAAGCTCAGACCAGGATCCACAGGGTGACCTGAGGCCCTGGAGACACATCTGGGAACTCCCCAGAACAAGCTCAGACAGAAATGTCGACTTTAGGTTGGGCAATTTGATTTTAGCAGTTTGTGACAAACCAAAGAGGTGTGAAAGGTGCAGAGAGGGAAGTGGGAGCAAGCACAGAACTGGGGCAGGGGGAAATGCTTTGTTGCAGTTATTCCTTGGCCTCCAGGGACAAAAGTAAATACTGAACAGGGAAGGAAAACCCCAAACTGGCTGGGTGTCTCCTCATCTTCTGAGGAACCAGCGATCCAAGAGGATCAAAATGCTTCACGCTCCCAATGTGAGGCAAAGCAGAGCTGGCCACAGCTCCTCCCTCATTTACAGGTTAAACCTCGGGACACACAACCCCTAAGAAGTTACAGGGGGGCTGGGGAGAGAACAGAAGCACATTTTGCACATGCAAAGCTTTGGCTGAAAAGGGAGAAGGAAAACCTTCCCAAGGGACAGAGGAGTCAGCAATTCTGCTACTGATGGGGAAGGGAAACTTCCCTTTTGCAAGAGAACACCCAGACAATGGGCTGATTTTGGCTCTTGAAGAGCTCAGGCAGCAAAGAGAGTGAAAAGCTCCCTGCAGCCAGGGAAGGGCCGAGACTCCTTGGAAAGATGGGGAAAGCCCAAAGGAAACAAAGCAACTCATCAGAGACTTCATCAAATGGAAGGGGGAACATGTCAGGGGTGGAGCAGCACATTCCTTCCTCATCCCTCCCTCCGTGACTCCCTAGAACTCCACACTGTGACCAAATCCTGGGCACTCTCCAGTGCCAGTGTCACCAGTCCTGGGGTAACAGCTACTGCTACTGGAGTAAGCCCAGTGCTCACCAGTACTGGCACTGGGACACCAGCAAGAGCCACGAGTTCCATCTTCAGGAGGCCACAAAGCTTCCATAAACTCCAGGAGATTCAGCAGGAAGGCAGCACGTGGAGCTGAGCAGCTGCTCTTCTGCACACGGATTCAGGCTGGGAAAGCTTTGCTGCTGCCTTTCCGCAGCCCTGGGCTGTGATGGAGAAGGGAATGTGGGCACAGCCCTGCCAGCACAACCTGTCCCGGGGTGTCCTGTCCGTGCAGAGAGGGGACACGAGCCTGTCCTTGTCTGCAACTGCTCCTGGTCACGGTGATGTCCATGGAACCACACTAATTGTGCTTATTAATGTCCCCACCCACACAATGTGACAATTACTGCCTCGTTTCACAGCTCATCCCTCTCCTTGGATTCTACATCTTCTGCTACTTCGGGCAGGGAGAAGGTTTAACATACAAAATCCTGTATTTCCTAAAGGAACCAATAAAAATAGCTGGAATTCAGATCCCAGTTTTTTGATGCCACGGCATCACCTCCCTTCCACCAGCTGCCATGAACATTCCCACGTTTCTCCCCATGTGTGGGGGACAGATCAGGACAGGTATCCAGCATTCAGTTACTTCCATGGAAAGCTGCTGCCTGTTTTGGGAAAACTCCCAAATTCCCGTCAGTGCTGCTGCTCGGTCAGTTTGGTAACACCTTGTGTCTGCCAGCCAAAACGAGGGAGTTCCAAACAAGAACATCTCTTCATTCCATTACCAACATTCCCACTGCATACCTGTAATTGAGTTTCTCCAACCAATCCACTGGGATGCCCGAGCCACGGCGCTGGGAGAGAGAGAGGTGGCACCTGGAGCAGCCTGGCCACTCGCAGGCTGCAGGAACACCAGCAGCTCCTACCCCAGCACCTCCTGCACACACGGCACCTCCCCGAGCTCCCTGCTGCTACAGCCCCGGCTGCACGGGGCCTGGCCCTGCAGCAGCCCTCACACACCCAGGGTTTCCCCTCGGGCACAGAATTCCACCTGCTCCCAAAGCCTGGAACGTTTGGCCCGGCGTTCTTATGCTTCCGAAGCAAGAATTCCAACGGTTCGGAGTTTTCCACGGGCACATTCCTGGGGCTTGGAACTGCTCTGCCTTGGGGCGAGGACTGAGCAAGCTCGAGCACAGCACGAGAGCAGCAGTTTGGGAGAAGTCCAACACAACTCCACGGCAAATCCCAACTGTTGGATTCATCAGCAGTGCCAAACCCCGGGAAGGATGATCCCAGTTTTAGCATGACAAGCCCTGCAGCCAGAAGGAAGAGGCTCCAACGTTCCCCTAGGAGCATCTGCTGCAATGAGCAGCTGAACAGCCAGGCAGGAAACAATCTCACCCCGGACTCTGCCATCCACGGGAACTGGGATTCAACACAGCACGTAGAGTTAGACAGCTCCACTTCCGGAGAGCTGGAAAACCAATGGATCTGGGGTAGCCAAGGGGCAGTTAAGGGTCCATCCATAATCAGGGCCTGTTCAAGCAGCCTTTGAGGCTGCCATTGTTGCCATGACACAAAACCACTGCTGCCTCTCAAACAGCCCCTAATTAGGGAAGCTCCCAGTCCCGACGGCCATGCCACAGACTCGGTTCCCTTTTGCCTCCAAAGACAAACATTTGAAACCCTCTGGAACTTTGTTTTCCCCTTCTTTAGGCCACATCTCAAACACCTGAACCGTCAGTCCTTACCCAGCTCCAGCACGATGACCACTGCCCACTACCATGGCTGATGCTCTGTATTCAGAGGTGCCCCACAGGAAATGTCGTGTCGTGACTCTGAACTCGCTTTAGACATTTTAAGGCTGGAGAAGCCAAGGATTTTCTTGCCACTCCACCACACTTCCAAGGTGACTTGAAAACTAGGAAGCTGGGCACCAGCCTGAAGAAATGACACTAATTTAGACCTGTCACCACCTGAGTACTCAGCTCAATCTCTTCATCTTCCTCAAGAGATGAAGATGTGCAGGTCAAAGGCAGCTCCCATCCACAGGGGAATTAAATGGAATTGTAGAAGGGGGAACACCACAAACCTGATTTCCAAAGCCCTGATTCTGCTGCAGCACATGCTAAAGCACCAAGCTGATTTTGCAGGTCACCCTTAAATACATTGAACTGCAACCAATGGCAGAACGGCTCTTGAAGCCAGCCCAAAGCCCTCCGAATGTGGGGACACGGCTGGAGATCCACACACCAGAGCAGGACGTAACTACCTGAATGCCCAAAGAACATTAAAATGCTTCAGAAAGTTCTGCTGCACTTCAAGGCTAAAATCTGATGAAAGCCTGGGGTTCGATCCCTAAAGAAAACACTCCTAATCCCGGGATGAAGCTCTATCAGCTGCATGCCAAAGGCCTCCACAGGAACCGTCCCCTGGAAGGCTGCCAGGGACGGAGGTTGCGCAACACCCAGGAAGGCTTCGGGAAGAGCTCTTCCAAACTCGTGTGGCCAAGTGCACCCAGAAGTGCAACTGCTGAGCTACAGACAGAGCCGGGCACAGGCTGGAGCACAGGACAGCCTCCTTAAAGCGAGCTGCACTTTACCTTTCTCTTTGACCAGGTCCTTCAGCGACTGCCACTTGACGTCGAAGGGGATGTTGGTGATGAAGGCTCGGTACCTCTTGGCGGGGTTGGCGTAGGGCTCGAAGCGGTTCCCTCCCCTCTTCATCCCCTTCTCTTTCTTCTTCTCATTCGGGGTCGGTCGCTCACCTTCACTGCAAGGGAGAGAATCCCACACGTCAGCTCCTGGGGATGGAGCAGTGCCGCCACCTCCAGATGGGACCAATCCAAAACACGGAATCCCTGAACCCCAGAGCAGTTTGGGTGGGAAGGGACCTTAAAGCCCCTCCCATCTTGAAAGAAAAAATAACAATCCAAGGGAACAAAATGCTTCAGCCCCAGTCTTACATAATTCCCTTCACTAATCCAATTAATCTCCTTGCACACTCGGTGCTGGTGGAAAAGATGCACAAACACATCTTTGGGAGGAATTCAGAAAATCACATCAGATAAAAAAGCTGAAGCTTCTCAAGTCTCGCTGTACTGAGCTTTTCCCAACTTAGGACCTGTGCAGCCCTGCAAATTCCAAGTCAGAAATCCCAGCCCCATCCCTTCAGGACCATTTCAGTCCCTGAACAGACACAACAGCCTGCAGGGAAAAAGGAAATTAAGAACGTAGAAGCCTCTGAAGGTTTATATTTGAGTGTGTTCCCTGCTTTTATCATCCAGCAGCCAAAGCTTCTCCAGACACAGGGATGGGAATTTTTCAGCCGTTCTCTCACTGAACTTTTTCAAAGCTTCTTGATTAATGAAGTAATTAAAACTCCAAAATTAGACTTGAAATAGGACAATCCTTTTTACACCTTCATTTCTGTTTGGCTGACGAAATAACACAAAATTTAGTAGTTGTGTTAAAAGTTGCACTCAGATTTTAATGGTTATTCCTTAAACTGGATTTCCTTAAAGAAAATGTGGAAGTGAGAGCTCTGCCACATGGAGCTGGATATTCCAACCAGAACTGCACCTGGACACACAAACAAATTCCCTGGAGACATCCCAAATGTAACAGGGTTGGGAAAAATAAAATCATAGCAGAGATATCTTTACTTATACTTCCAGGAATAAACTGGTTCCTCATGGAGACAAATTGCTCATTCCATATTCCCCGGAGTGGTGGGAACATCCTTCCCCAGGCCTGGATTCCCTGTCCCTGGGATCAGGGGTGTCTCTGCCCCTGCCTGTTCCTGCCCGGCTGAAGTTGCACAGTCAATGAAATCGTGTCTGTCGATATTTTATTGCCCAAAGAACAGCCTGACTATCCTTTAATGGAAAATAAAGACAGATATGGATCTTTTTCCCCCAAAGTGACAGCTGGAAAGCTGAACATGTTCCTGGTCACGGGAAACACAAACTCAAATCCAAGCTCGAGTCTGCAGCAGGAATCACAGCACACCAGGTTCAACCAGATTCTTATCACCCCGGCATTAAACTGAGGCCAAAAACGCCCTGAGGGAGAAAAGTCCTTTACATTCCATACATTTGGTACCAAAGCCGGCTTTGCCAAGTGTGGAATTTTCATCGAGCATCAACATGAGGAAGTGAGAAGCAGCTGAGGCTTTTTCTGCTGTTCATCCCCAGCCGCAACTGCAGCGCTGCTCATTTTGGTTTAAATTTCTGTAACATTTTACCGACATCGGCCACCGGGATTGCGCAACCCCTCCCCGGCATCACCTTAATCTCCCACCCTCGAGGTGTTTGCGCTCCTAAATCCCCTCACGGGTAAATCACCCCCGAAAAAGAGCAGGCTCGGCTTCAACTCGTGCAGCAGGCTGAGGTGGGTGCTGAGAGCAGCAGAGTTATTACAACTTACCGGCAGCACAAAAAGTAATGAACTTAAACATCCCCACGCTGGCACAGCCTGCTCCCCGCGGGGAGGCCTAAACTCCACTGAAACTCAGCAGAAGCTTTTCCTGAGGGGATGCGGA
>VZTI01001258.1:8888-37651 GCA_013397865.1 Struthidea cinerea
CGGGGGCTCCCCCTTCGCCTGTGGGGCTCCCCCCTCTCCTGGGGAGGGTCTCCCCTTTCTCCTGGAGGGGTTTAATCCCGGGGGGCCTCCCCCTTCTCCCGGGGGTTCAACCCCAGGGGGCTCTGTCGCTCCGGCCGAGGCCTCGCTTTGTTGCCCCGGGGGCTCCGAGGGGGTGCTTGGGTTCCTTCCCCCCCGGTTTTGGGGGGGGGGTCGGCGGCTCTGGGGGTCCCTGGAAGAGGAGGGGGTCGGGGCTGGCAGCGGGAGGGAGGAAGAAAGCGGACAATCCTTTTGGATGTGCTGGGTGACCCTGGGGGTTTTGTGTTTGTGTGGGGTTTTTTTTGGTTTTTTTTTTTTTTTTTTNTTTTTTTTTTTTTTTTTTTTTCCCTCCCCTTGTTTTTATCTCGTGCTCACATAACAGCAGCCTCGGCCCTTGTGAGCTGCGAAGTTGGAATTTTAAGAGCCTCTCGCCCCAACCTGAGAAATGTTCTGATGTTTTGTTTGTTGTTGTTGTTGTTTGCTTTGGTCAGTGTTTAATAACTTTGTTCGGAGCAGAGATTTTATGAGGCAGATCATGAGTAAGGAATTTTCTTTCTTAAGAGGGATGGAGGTGTGGAGTAAGGGGGACCGTGGGTCCTCCGGGGATTTAATGCTGGTTTTGGGAATCCGATGGGTCAGGAATTCAGTGCTGCCTCTCCCCAGGTTTTCAGGAAAACACGGGGATAACGTTAAAAGTTCTGCTAGGCCACACTGCTCTCAAACAATGGCTCTGCTTTCATTTCCAGTGGAACTTTCCAAAAAAAACCCACCCAGCCCAAACTCCCCTGCCTCGGGGTTGAACTTTTTTGAAACGGGCGTTTTACACCGTGTAAATTTTGTAACAATCTGTGATTTTGAGGGGAATATGGAACCAGAGCCGTGAGGATCCGGCTGTGGAGCCGGGCTCTGCGTGGATTAGAGCTCCTTTATTCAGTGTTGTCACCGCCGGTGCTTCAAACTTGCAGGGAGATTTCTCCGAAGTTTTTTGTTGTTTGTGGAAGGTCCCACAGTCTGAGGCGTTCTGCCTGCAGTGATAGCACGGAGCGCTCCATTTCCACGCTGTGTTTTCATCCAGGGAAAAGCAGAACCGCCTGCCCTGAGCGCAGTGTAGCAGCGCGGAAGCCTTTGTTTGCAAATCCGGGATTCTGCCCGGCGACCGCTTTCACCTGGGAAAAGCTGATCCTCTGTTTTTAGGAGGAGTTTGGGAATGAAAGAGGCTCCGGAGGCCCTGAGCAGCTGCGGGTTTGCGAGTGCCCGTGTAGGTGACTGCGCGTATTCCCGGGGCTCCGGGAGCTTTGAATGACAGGATTCAGCTGTCCCGCTGCCTCGAACGCGGCATTCCCATAAAAACACGGCTTGGAACTAAACTTGAGCTACCCACAATGCTCCCTTCCCCTTTGCTCCCTTTCAAAATGTCGCCTTTGCCAAGTTTTCCGCTCGTGTTCGGAGCAGCCCGAAGAGGACGCGTCGGGGAGCAGCCTCTCCTGAAATCCATCGGCTGAGATTTTCTGGACCCTCCCGATTTTTATGAGAACACCTTTAATTAACCCAGGAATTAATTAGTGCCTGCGGATGGAGGGACCCGCAGCTTTTTGAGGGAGCAAAGGCTGTGGCAGTGCAACTTTGTACCTTGTTTTCCACTGGAAATGGGCTTGTCACAATCTAGAGATACTGGAATTTTTTTGCTGGGGATTCCTAGTATCTTCCTTTGTTTGTTGTTGTTGTTTTTTTTTTTTTTGAAGTCTGCCCTGAGATAACTGGTAACTTCCTTTCGAGAGGCTGCTCAGATTTCATTGCTTCAGTTAATACGCACCTCAGTTTGATGATAAATGAATTTCTTACTGAATTCCACTTAAATTTCATTAATTACTTTTTTTTGTTGTTCTTATTGCATAGAGGAGCTTGAGTGCTTCATGTGATGTCGCTGAAGGATTTTGATACTGTTTGCTAAAGTGAAACTAAGAGGAAAATGCCATTAATTTGAACTATAGTCTTAAAATCACTCAAGATTTAGTCATATCATGTTTTCAGTGTTTTTTCAAGTATTTGGGGAAGGCGGTGATTTCCAGACTCTTTGAAAGCCGGAGGAGTGAGTCCTGTTTGGGTGTCCGTGGTATTTAAGTTGTGAGTGTATAGAAAGCCCTGCAGAGTGGCCGTGGGGGCTGTGTGTGTGTGCAGCAACAAATTATGTTGGAGGTGCAATTAAAAAAACCTGATCTCTGCAGTTCTCAGAGTCATTTTCCTCTGACTATTAACCCCGTGCTCAGTTCGTGGGGCAAACCTGGCAAAGTCTGGTCAAAGATAGGACTGGGATTTTTTATTTTGGTCTCCCCACTGTTAGTAAATTGTTCTTGGAAGTTGTTTGTAGTAGTTGCGTGTTCAGGGCTACTACGAGGAGCAGGGAGGGAACAGAGCCGCCTTTCATGCCCCTGGAGCTGCTGGCAGGAGCAGGGCCAAGGTCTGCAGCCACTAAGGTACAACAGTAAAACATCCTGGGGCTGCTCTGCAGCTGTGCCAGGAGGTTCTCAGGGCTCCACCACCCCAATTTCACCCTCAGAACTCTCGGTGGGGCTGCATTTAGGCACCTGATGTCATAAACTATTGATCTTTTTAATAAAGATTAATTCAGACTATCCCATGCCTTTACAAATGAATTTGACTTGTATGTGAGCGTTATATAACGGGGGGGAAGCATTTTGCTGTTCACACCTGTAGTGTCTTTATTGCTCTGATAGTCCTGCCTTAAAATAACAAACAAACTTCTGTGGTTTTGTGCTGCTGGAATGTTATCAAAATATTTGGGGAATAGGAAGTTAGTGAGTTGCTTCAGCTAAATCTGCAGGTTTCCCTCCAGCACGCAGATCATTTGGATGACATGCAGAACGTTTGGGGTGTTTCATTTATTGGGGTATTTCAGTTATTGGGGTATTTATTGGGGTGTTCAGTGACAATGTGTTGGAGTTGTCCAGTTTCCCCCAGTGCCATCGACAGCGGGAGCAGCAGTGCTGGCTGTGCCTGCTCTGGAAAGTTCTGCCGAGATCCCAGGTAGCTGCTCTTTCTCCAGGGAATTTCATAAAGCCTGTCCATGGGTTTTACTGCTTTCCGAGTTAGCAGGGAGAGTGCACGTCGTGTCTGGGACTTCCTGAACTGTACGAGCAGAAATCCAGGATTTGAAGTTTGCATTAAAAAAAAGAAAACAAAACCAAAACCAAACTGTTGCTTTGCATGACTGAGGGAATACTTCGGGATACGATGGGATACAGAGGGCCTCGAGTGTTCGTATGGATGGGGCACCTGGCCTCCTTTGCCAGGTGTAAATGGGCACGGCAGGTTCTGCTGGTGTCACTGCTTTCCGTGGGGATTTTTGGGGGCTTTTTCCCAGCCGTTGTCCATTGCAGAAGCTGCCATCCTGCTGGTCCCTCATGGGCATCCCGTGTACCCTGCTAACCCCGTGCAGCACAGAATGTGGGATTTCTGTGCATTTTTAGTGATATTTTAGTTCACGGAGCGAGTGAGTGTTGAAGGAGTCACATTTGCCACATCGATGTTCCCCTGCCAGTCACAAGATGGGTGTGTTACTTAACAGGCAAAGCCGCAGCTGGGAGGATTTCATGTCTCTTTTCCCTTTCTTTCCCCATCTCCCCCCTGCAGGTGTTGGTGGAATGAGCGTAGCGTGCGTTTTGAAGAGAAAAGCAGTTCTGTGGCAGGACTCGTTCAGCCCCCACCTGAAGCAGCACGCCCAAGACACAGCCAACCCCACCATGCCTGTGGTACTGACATCTGGCACAGGCTCGCAGGCTCAGCCACAGCCAGCTGCAAACCAGGCCCTTGCAGCAGGGACACACTCCAGCCCCGTGCCGGGATCCATAGGAGTGGCGGGGCGCTCCCAGGACGACGCCATGGTGGATTATTTCTTCCAGAGGCAGCACGGGGAGCAGCTCGGGGGAGGAGGCAGTGGCGGCGGCGGCTACAACAACAGCAAACACCGCTGGCCCACCGGGGACAACATCCATGCAGAGCATCAGGTAGAAAACCACTCCCAGCTTTCCGAACTCAGCCCTTCAGGCTTCTCAGAGATGCTTTTCATGGTGCTCTTCTAAAGCTGGAGCTGGTTCTGGTGGAGTTGGAATGGCAACAGTGGTGCTGTTTGTTTTCTCTCTTCAGGGTGGCGGTGCCCTGGTAGCTCTGTGCTGAAAGGTTTCTGCTCTTGAGGGTGTTGAAATCCCAAATCCCAATCCACACTCTGTGACAGTCCAATGCATGTTTACAAAATTCATCACTCCCTTTATTGATTTTTTTTTTTCTCTGATGTGTGAACCAGCATAGCTGTGACTGCTGCTGCTGCTGCTTTTCAAATCTGTTGCTGTAGTTAAATAATTCTTATGTAATGGTATTACAAAACTGCCAATGCATGTAGGCTGGGCTTTTACCATTCCCGATATTGGAAAACACGGTAGTGGAAGTTGCTGGTGCTATGTTTGACTGGGTTTCTTTGCTTTGGGTTTGGGTTTTCCTGGTTATCTTGTAGAGGGGAAGGTGGTGATGATGTGCTTAGCTGAACTGAGAAGAGCAGCTTTAAGTGTCACCAGCCAGTGGTTTTAGGAACTCCTTAGAGCCACTCGGAGTCTCTGAAGGGGTGGTGGGCCAGGCTGTGTCAGTAGTGGTGTTTACTAGAAGTCTTTTCAGCGGTTGCATTGTGAGTTGTGCTGGAGTTGAAGAGCGGCTGACTCACTGCACTCTGTCTGTGACCTGTAACTCACTCATCAAAGACACACAAGTGCTTCCTCTCCGAGGCAGCAGAACGCGAGTGTAAGCACATTTTAAAGCAGAGTGATCCCCACAAATATTGCCAGGGCAGCAGACACAAAGCTTTTGCAACCTTGATGAACGTCTCCTGCCTCCAGTTTCTCGAATCAAAGCGGCCAAGCCCTCGCTCCTCTGCTGTGCCTCCCCAGGGGATGTGTTGCCAACCAGACCATTTAAAAGCAAACATTGCAGGGAATTTTGCAACCTCACTGAAGGCAGTGCGTACATCAACAAAGAAATAAACCCGTGTGCCCTGTTAATTTGTTCTGGAAGAAAAATCCCCTAAAATACTGCAATATGAGCTGAGGAGCTAGAAAAATATTGTTGTTATTCCCTTATGGAGAAACACGGTATTTAGGTATCACTTCAGAAGAAATAACTGCATTGGAGCAGATGGGATTTTTCTGTTTATTATCCAAGTTTTCAGTCACTAACCGTAAAACTTGTTTCAAGAGACATCAAAGCCAGAGATCCTAATGTTTTAAGTTGTGTAAGAAACAACAAGCAAGAATTTCTTACTGCAAACTTGTAGGTTTTTCAAATCAAAGCAGCCACGCAGTCTTGGGGTGGAGATGGCTGGGCAGGGACTGCTGTTGTTTGGGCATTTTGTGGCAAGATGACTTCATGAATTAAAATGATGTCATAAATTCTCAATCCTCTTTTCCTCCAGCTCACACTTTCATCTTCTTTTCACTGCAAATCCCTGAAAGCAAAGACAACAAAACTCACTGGAGATAAGGGGGATGGGGACAGGGCACTCCGAGCTTGCAGTCATTAAAAACTCTGCTGGTATTTGAACTTTTATTTATTTAATAATGGAAAGACGTAAACTTTCACTGAAACAAAAGAATCCTGCCGGTTCCAGAGGCTTGCCCTGTTGTCAGCAGAAGTGTTGCTCAGCTTGATTTTCTTCAGTAACTTCTTGAGCGAAATGATCCTAATAAATAAACCACTTAATGAAAGGAAAGCTCATTAACTTACGCTAGTTTAAATGAACTTTTCAGATCCAGTTCCTGTATTGTCTGGAGGCAGGACAGTGGTGAGAGGGTTGCGTGGACAGAACACACCTGCAGGATGGGGCTCACGGGGTGCTGCGTGATGCTCTCTCAGTTTCCCCTGCGAGTTCTGTGAGCTGAGGCTCAGGAAATACCCACCAGACCAGAATTAACGCCGGGGTTTTTGTCTCTTCTGCTTCCTGCTGGCTTTTACATTGGCTGTCACATATTTATCACGCAGTCCCCATGTTTTTGCATTCAGTGCTCATCTCTAAACAAATCTTTGTGTTTAATTTCTTCCAAGTCAGCTCCGAGGTGGAGCACTAACCCTGTTCTCTGTCTCGTTTGATACCAGGTGCTCCAGTGATTGCTGGGGACTTTTATCAGTGTTTATTGCTCCACCCCTCTTTTTCCATGGTTCTCTGCCTCAGGGTTTTACTCCTGGTTTTTCAGAATGCAGGATCTGTGTAATCCTAACACTGCCATTCTTTCTGACTTCTTGGCCACCTCCACATCTGCTTCTTAAATTATAAATTCCTTGGAGCAAGGACTAATCTTATGCATGCAAAATGATTTAATTCAGTTTGGGCTTAGCTGGGGTAGAATTGAATTTGGCCTGCAAGAACAGAAGTGGAAGGAAGTGCTGGGACATGCAGGGAGGTGGGGAATCATGATGGATGTCTCCCGACTCTCAGTTTCTTACGGATGCACTTTTATTACTTCTCATTTTAGACTTTCAGAGATCGTGCAGTGAGGGCCCAGCCTTGAAGACTGGTTAGGAAACTCAGTAGCTAAAAGATAATGGGAAATCAGAAAAAAAAAATAATTATAGGCTAATATAGGTTAATGTCTGCCTGGAGCTTGGGAGGTCGTAATTAAAGGTGGAGGGATTTTAATTGTTGAATCCCAGGTTCTTTTTGTTGCGTGTGCAGACAGACGTGTGTCTGTTGGTGATAATGCTGCAGTGGCTTTTACCAAACGATGGCATTTCATGGTGCTGTTAAACAGCCAGGAGTGCTGTGAGTCACAATCGAGCTGCAGTATCCTGGTTTTCCATGGGTTTTATTGTGCTGCTCCTCCTGGTCACTTTTCCTACTGGCAGCTCTGGGAATTGAGCTGAGAGTGGCTTTAGCAGGGATGACTTAAGGAGAAGTTTCACTCCTCCCAAGGAAGGGAGGAGAGAAGCTCCTTCCTGGTGGTGTCCTCTCGTTGTGAGCAACAGGAAAATGCTGGGTCTTGTTTGTATTTTGCTTAGAAGCTTTCTTTTCCTGTTGTGTTTTCCCCTTCTCCTTTGGAAGGTGCATGTGTGGTCAAGTTTCTATATAAAATAAGCAATTAAAGATGCCCCAGTCATTTCACGTATTCGGGTATCAAAGGTTCACCATCCACACAAAAAACTTGCGCTACAAGGTCTTCTTTGTCCCTGCAGACACTGAAGTGGTGGTGGAATCGGACTTTTGATTTCCTCAGATCTCCTGAGCAAAATCCCAGCTGTTGGCAGCTCCGAATCCTTAATCACCAGACTTCCACGGAAGACACTTAACTGCAAATTCTTCTCTTTTTATCCGCAAAAAGCAGCAGGATGAGGTTGAGTGTCAGGGCCCCCCAGTAATTTTAATATTCCAGTGAGCAGGTTTAGGCTGTCTGATGCCCGATTGCTGTTGGGCAGAGAGTTACCCTGGCTGCAGTGGAGTGTTTGTGTGCTGTTTATCCAGCAGAAACCATGGATAGGGATCAGGACATCACGTAGGTAGGGTACAGGATGGTTCCAGGTGAGGAACGGCCTGGGTTGGATCTGTCTTGGTTATGAAAGGCTGCACAGATCTCCTCACAAACCCAGACAGCCTCTGCTGCTGCTGCGAGGAGTGAAAAGACACTCGAGATATTCAGCTGGGACAAGTTATCAACACTGAGCAGGTTTTTAGGAAAATTGGCCAGGTTTTCTTGGCTGGGGTCTCCTGTGGCTCGTGCGTGCGTGTGTGTGCTTGAACTGGAGTGAAGGGAGAGTTCCTGTGGTGGTGGTCCCTCTGGAATTGCAGTCCGTGGATATACTTAGACTGTCTGAATTGCACTGGGGTAGTGTGGGAGTTGCTTAGTAGAAGCAAACGATTTTAGGCATTTGCTTTCTCTCAGAGCATGTTTAATTAATAATTGGAGACAATAGAACTCTGCAGGGATGGTCTTGGTGAATGTGGGGAATTTTTGACGTGGAGTTGGTGAAGAATAGTGAGCACAAGAGGGCTGAGACTGGGATTTCTGCTCAGTTCTGCCTTTTGGCAATGTGGCCGTGCGAGTTCTTCGCTGGGAGCTGGGATTCAAGTGGAGGCAGGAGGTAATTCTGGCAGCTGCCCTTCTGGAGCACGGCTCCTCCAGCCAGGCTGCTTCCTGCCCCGAGAGCGGCTGGATCTGAGCGTGTTTGACAGTTGTTGGTGCTGCTGGCAGGCACCACGACCAGAGCTTGCCTGAAAGTTGTGGCAAAGTCCTCTAAAAAGTTCCTGGAAGCAAAGGAAGCCCTGGTGTTTGTTCTTCCAAAGGGAAATCCCATTTATGGGATGCTTAACTCTTAGGACAGAGATTTTGCCCCGTCCCTGGCAGTGTCCAAGGCCAGGTTGGACAGGTCTTGGAGCAACGTGGGATAGTGGAAGGTGTCCCTGCCCATGGCAGGGTGCTGGAATGAGCTGGGATTTAAGGTCTGTTCCATCCCAAACCATTCCGGGATTTCTGATGTGCCTGTGGAAATGTGCTCCAAATAACTGGGTGTGTTGTCTGTGCTGGGGTTGAAGCATGGAGTGAGTCCCTTGTCACACAAAGCACGTGACAGCACACGTGGCTCAGCTCTTGAAGGTGGTCTCTGACCTCTGCTTCATTAAACCTGTTGAGTTTTCATGGGAACTTCCTTGTATCCCGGTGGACTGGTCAGGACTTTCCTTCCCTGGCACTGGAAGGGCTGTGCTAATTTGATACCCAGATAATTTGAAACGTAATTCCTTGCTGAAATGAAATGTCTGGTTTGGCTGATCTGTTTCACAGAGATTTCTCCGTAGTGAAGGGGAAGCTTGGGAGGGGAACTGGAGCATTTCATTTGGTTTTCTCTTTGTGTTGCCCTCTGAAAACCTCTCCTGAGGTAGAAGGAGCACGAGTAGATTGACTTAGTTGGTTATTTCAGGCTGGAAAGTCCTTGTGATATATGGGGGAGAGAAAACACTCTGAAACATTGAGAAAGTTACTTTGGAACTCTGTTTCCTCCAAATCCGTGGATTTCACTGTTCCTGATGGGCAGCTGCAGATAAGATTGTCCCGCTGGGATTGCCCAGGTGACCTGGTGTGCTGGTGTTGGGATTTCTCCGTGGTTGTTGCTGTTCTGCTCTGCTTCCTTGTCATGGTGCTCACTCGGGAGGAGCAAAACCACTTTCACACCACTGAATTTACAAATTTCAGTGCTTCCAGAAGACTTCAGGTATTCAGTGAATATCTTGTACGAGTGTGCTTTGAAAAGAGGTTTATTACAGAACTTGTCCTGCTTGTTTTCTCCTCCTCTCTCCCCAGCTTTGCTCTCCCCTTCACAGCTCGTTTGTGGTTCGCCGAGTTGCTGTGACCTCCTTGTGCTTCTGCAGAGCAGGTTGTGATCCTGGGAGCATTTTTGTAAGCAGGTGAAGCTTTACAGTGGATCTGAGCCACCCAGTCCATCCCCAGCTGCCTCTTCCTCACAAATCATTTCGGCCACTGATCAGAAATCTCCTCGATAAAGAGCTGTTCCAGAGCCCTGTACTGAAGAGCTGTTGCAGAGCATTGCCTCTGGCTTGCCTGGCTCTGAGAACTCCCTCTTAGGTGTATCAGGGACGATTTCCAGGCTGTTTTCCCTGAGTGCTGATGTCAGGCTGAACAAACGCTCCTTTGTGCGGCTGCCATGTGAGGCTGCTCCCTCCCGGCAAGGAGCTGCTCTCAGCTCTCCTGTTACTCCTGCCTTTGTTAGGGATAACTTCTGTTCCAGGGCAGTTGTTTTTATTGGGAACATCTGGCCGTGGTGCTTGTCCTGGTCAGACTTGGATTCTGGGGTGAAACTCGGCTGTTGCGAAGCCCTCAGTGGGTCCCTCTCTGTGTGGCACGAGGCCGCTCACATCTCTTCTGACAGAGGTGCCTTGGCACTGCAATTAAACGTTGCTGCGTCCCTTTCCCACATCTTTTTCCCTCTGAATTGAAACCCGGGAAGGGTCAGAGTAGGGCTGGGAGTGAAAGGAAAAGCCCCCCGCGGTCAGATCTTAGCGTGGCCCTGTGTGCTTGCACAAACCCACTGATCCAGGCACACGCCTGGGATGCAGAAGATGGCTTTCCCAAAGTATTGCCAGCTCCAGCAGGACAAAATTAAGGTTGTTTCTTCCCTAATCCAGTATTTTTGAATCCTGCACCCCAATATGTGCCCGAGACATGGCAGGGTAACCTAAATTCCACGTTAATGAAGCGCTTCCCTGGGTGGATAAAATGGGAGGAAAAACATAATTAGCTAACGAAGGAGAGCCCCTCTGCAAGGCTGCCTTTCCTGCAGTTATTTCTGTCCCCTGAATCATTAATCAGCCTGGCCCAGTGCCAGGGAAAGCATTAGCCAATCTGCAATTTCAATGGCTTTTTGCTTCCAGAGCTAATGGTAGTAGCAATTCTAGCCATGAATCCTTTACTACAAAAATAGTAGTTAAACCACCTAATCCTGTCTAATACTTGTGACTTCACATTCTTTCTTTACCCGCTATTGTTATGGGAGAAGACTAAAAATAGTGCAGTAATCAGTTGATGGAACAACATATTTTAACCCTGGGTCTGGCTGGTAGAGGCAAGCCTGTTGTGGAGCGTGTGATGCTTTCCTTGCTGTCAGCTGGGGAATGCATTTCCCCTCTCCTGGATGCTGTAAATGTGTCTGTGAATGCGCTCAGAGCTGGTGTTTTCTGAAGTAACCCCTCCTGTGTGAGCTGTTCAAACAAGGCGAACTCCAGCAGCCTCCCCCAGCTGAAGGAGGATTTGTTTCCATCTGAAAATTGTAAACCTTTAGTTCATTTAAAGAGCTTTAACAATTGTGAGTATGTGAATCAAAGCATTCAGCTGCAGTGTTTGGTTTTCTCCTCTCCATTCTAAGGACGTTTCTTGGTTTTGGTGATTTTTGTTCTTCCTGTCTCAATTCTGGTGTTCTTGTAGTAATGTTGACTTTTTTTTTGAGGGATGTTTTGCTAGAGAAGTGTTTGGTTGGAGTTTTTTGTTGTTTTTTTTAATTGCAAATTGAGCAAGACTTAAAATGTGGAGGGCGAATGGATGGAAATGTTACATTCACACTTGCAGAGTGCGCAGGAGTTAAAAATAAATACCCAAGGAATAATCCCCCTCTGGAGGTGCTCTGGATAAGCACCTGGAATGCTCAAACAGGGAGAACTTGGACTCTCTCCTCTCCTGGTTTGTCACAGAAACAAAACAAATGCTGTTGGATCTTCAAGGCCAGGTTGGAAAGAGCTTGGAGCAACCTGGGATAGTGGAAGGTGTCCCTGCAACGAGATGGGCCTTAGGGTCCTTTCCAGCCCAAATCAGTCTGGAATTCTGGCATCTCGGAGCCGAGGAATCAGGACATTTCTCTGTCCTGGGACATATAACAATAACAGAATTGCCCACATTTCTCTGCGGCAGTGGAGGAGCAAAGCAAGAGGTCCCCCAGCAGGGTGGGACCTCCAACCCTGTGCAGAGCTGAAATCCGGGGAGGCTCCTCCGGGCTCTCCAAGAGCTCAGCCAGCAGCAGGAATGAGCCCTTTCTGTGGATTTACGGTCCCAGCGCCCGTCCCTTGCCGTGCTTTTGTTTGCCAGGATGGCAAAGACGAGCTCAGGGTGCTTGGCCCGGAATTGCTTGTGGAGGTTTCTGTGGGATTCCCTGGAGTTGGTTTGCAGGGCTGAGGGCAGCGCTGGGCCCTGTCATTTACTGGAGATCAAAGGAGTATTGAAATCACCCATTTATTTACGTGTTCCAGCCTGGCTGCGGTGGGAGCAGATCCCTCCTGGCCGGGAGGGGAATCGGGGGAGGACAAACGCTCCAGGGTGAGGGTGGGAAATGGATCCTGGGGTAAGGAAGGGCTGGGAAAAGGGAAAGGCAGCCTTGGAAATGGGGCCTCGTGAGGAGCAGGGAATGAGGGAGTGGGAACCTGGAGAGCTGGGGCTGGCAGAGGTTTGCTTTGGTTCCCCTCTAACAGAATTTGCTAAATAGAAACAGAGAATTTAAACCTTCCTCAGTCACTGCTACCCCCAATAAATGCAGATATTTGATCTGTTTTATGTTCAACATCAGAAAATAAAAATCATAAATCAGGCTTCATGGTGCATGTTTAGAGACGATTTAGTTTAGACCATCACTGAAATATTTCTTAGCTGGTTATTTTTAGCTTCTTTTTCTCCAAAGGAATTTCTAGTTAGTTTTCTATTTTTTTTTTCCTCCTGTATGCCTGATTGTTTTATTTCTTTGTTTAATTCCACTTGCCTTTTGCTTCCTGGGAAACGTCTCTTGTATAAGGAGGAGGAAAAAGAATCCTTTGGGGTTGAGAGTGAAATTTAGCCTTGGATAGTTTTGCTGCTTGTCTGTCCAGGTGAATGTAAATTCTACATAAATGAGGATTCCTTAATATATAAAAGACCGGTGTACAATCCCCTGGGATCCCTGAAATGTGGTACAGCCTTGCACTTGGAATTTATATGGAAAGGTCATTTTAGCAACCATATTTGCTTAATATAAGGTGCAGTATTACCACAGATTGTTGACATTAATATTTACCTAAAATTACAATGCAGCTCTCAGGGCACGAAAAACCCCCTTGGATTATTCTAGAATAAAAAATAGGGTCCTGGAAATCTGCAAGGTAAATTCCCTGTTGTTCTCATGCTAATTTGTTAGGCCTTCAGCCCCCTGTTGAGTAATCGGAAGGACAGTATGGGCCCTGGCTGCTGTTAATTTCACGGAGTGCAGAATCCCTTCTGACAAGTGCCGTTCCCCCTGGGCCTGGCTGTTTGCTGGGATCGAATGAACCGGAGTCCGCAGCACCAGCGGGGCCCTGGGTCCTGTCAGGGGCTGGGCGTTGGTGCTGCTTCCCCGGGGCGTTGGTGCTGCTGCAGGTTTGGGGGATCGTGGAATTGTGGGGTTTTGTGGGATCTCGGGTGGTTTGGGTTGGAAGGGAACTTAAAGCTCATCTCGTTTCACCCCCTGCCATGGCAGGGACCCCTCCCCCTGTCCCAGGCTGTTCCAGCCTGGCCTTGGGCACTGCCAGGGATCCAGGGGCAGCCACAGCTGCTCTGGGAATTCCATCCCAGCCCCTGCCCACCCTCCCAGGGAACAATTCCTTCCCAAGATCCCATCCAGCCCTGCCCTCTGGCACTGGGAAGCCATTCCCTGTGTCCTGTCCCTGAATCCCTTGTCCCCAGTCCCTCTGCAGCTCTCCTGGAGCCCCTTCAGGCCCTGCAAGGGGCTCTGAGCTCTCCCTGGAGCCTTCTCCTCTCCAGCTGAGCACCCCCAGCTCTCCCAGCCCGGCTCCAGAGGGGCTCCAGCCCTGGAGCAGCTCTGTAGGCTCTTTGGTGCTCTTCCTTTGCTGTGGTGCAGTTTTTTACCCCGGGGGACAGCAGAGCCTGTGTTGTGGTGCTGTGTTAGAGCTGGAGCAGGAGGGGTTTGGTCCCAGTCCCTGGGTGTGGGTTGTTCCCTCCAGGGTGATCCAGACCTTGGATCCTCGGTGATGTCTGTGATGAGCATCTGAGTCTTTGCTTTTCTTTATGAGACAACTTGGAAAACCTAAATCTGTGACAGGATGTGTTTAGGCGGGTCACAGGCAGGGAAAAGCGTCTTGCCTGGGTTTGTGGGGTGAGCAGAAGGCCCAGTGCCACATGGTACCAGCACCCAGAACATCCTCACCTGCTGCAGCTGTGCTTTGTCCCTGTCTGGTGCAGCTCTGTCCCTTCAGAAGTGTTCCAGACACGCACAGGGACTGGTGTCTGGGTAGCTTTGGGACAGTGAAAGCATTTGCTTCTGAGTTATTGTCACTGAGTTTTGTGGTGCTGAGGCTGTCTAATCTTATTTAAAAAGAAATGAAGTGCAGTTGCCCTGTGTAGGGTGGCTGCCTGACGTGAAGGAGCTGCTTGAGGGGCTGGAAAATCCCTGTGAATGTGTTTGGCTCAGAGCTGCTGAGAGGCTCCTCTGCAGTGTGTGAGGTTTGAAGTGGCCATTGACTGCAGGCGCAATGGGTTTGGGGTGTTGCAGTCTGCAGTACAGGAGAGCTGAAAGCTTTCCATGGTGTTTGTCCTCCTGGAATAGGACTGGGTGTCTGCCGTTGGAATTGGGAAGGGCCTCTGGAGTCCCAGTGTGAGGCCGAGGGGGTTGGGAGGATCCACGGGGTGAAATGCCGGGTCCTACCTGTGGGTCACCACAACCCCCAGCAGCTCCAGGCTGGAGCAGAGCCTGGAAAGCTGGGAAAGGGCCTGGGGGTGCTGGTGACAGTCTGAACATGAGCCCAGGTGTGCCCAGGTTGTGCCAGGGGCCGCTGGCACCGGGGCTGTGTCAGCAACAGGAGCAGGGCAGTGACTGTCCCTGTGCTGGCACTGCTGGGGCACCTCGTGACAAGAGAGACCCTGAGGGGCTGGAGCAAGTCCAGGGAAGGGGTTGGAGCACCAGGAGCGGCTGAGGGAGCTGGGAAAGGGGCTCAGCCTGGAGAAAAGGAGGCTCCGGGGGGACCTTGTGGCTCTGCACAACTCCCTGACAGGAGGGGGCAGCCGGGGGGGCCGGGCTCTGCTCGCAGGGAACAGGGACAGGAGGAGAGGGAACGGCTCAGGCTGGGCCAGGGGAGGCTCAGGGTGGACATCAGCAGGAATTTCTGCATGGAAGGGGTGGTCAGGGATTGGAAGGGGCTGCCAAGGGAGGTTTGGAGTCCCCATCCCTGGAAGTGCCCAAGGAAGGATTCCGGACGTGGCACTGAGGGCTCTGGGCGGGGCACAAGGTGGGGATTGGACACAGCTTGGATTTGATTCTCTGGGAGGGCTTTTCCAACCTCAGTGATTCCACGATTTGGGAGAATGAATGAGATTTAGAGGTCTGGCAGAGAGGAATGTGCAGTGAGGAATCCAGCTGTGCCTCAGGGGCGTGAATGAGGAATCCAGCAGTGGGAATCCAGCTGTGCCTGGCTTTATCCCGTGTTTTTCAGCACAGAGGTGAGAACTGTTGAAGAGCAGAGGCTGGATTCTCCTCAGCCTCAGGAAGTGCAGTGATCCGGTGGTTTTGCTCCAGTTTCTCGGCTGGTAGCGAATCCCACTTTGGGATGTGCGCTCCCACCGGGAAGGCAGGGAATGATTCCTGAGTCAGTGGAGTGGCTGGAGCTGGAGTGTGTTACAGTGACGCACATTCCTGTATTAGTGTGTGGAAATTGCTCTTCTTGAATGCGATTTACATAATTCCTGAGTGCGTCCACGCGTTCCATGGCAAGGGGAGGGCTGTTCTTGTGCAATGAAGCTGCTTTGGAGCTCGGTCAGGAGTGTGCTGCTCGCGTCCAGAGCCTTCATTTGGGGAGGTGGGGTTTCAAAGGGGGCTGGCTGGAGTTCTGTGTGATCAGAAATGAGGAATTCTCTTCCAGGAAGGCAGGAGTTTGTTCCTGTGGGGATGTACACTGTGCATCCCTTTCCAGAGGCACAGGAGTAGCTGAACGGGGGTGCAGCCTTGGGGTGCTGCCAGCTGAGAGCAGGAGTCGGGTTTGGTGGGATCACTTCCGAAGCCACTGGGGCTCCAGCTGCCCTGTGTTTGTGCAATTCCCGATTGCTGAAGTTTGTGGAGCTCACCTCTCCCTCCCAGGAGCCAGGTTTTCACGTCGTATCCGGGTGTCAGGGCATCTCTCCCTCGTGCCGCTGATTGATCTTGGCGTTGTCTTCTGGATTTCTTTCAAATCTCTGGTTCAGTGGTGAGCCACATTTCCTGGTGATCAAATCTCATCGGCGTCAGTGCTCATCTGGGGAGAAGTTCTCTCCTTGTTTCTCGTGTTTACACCATCCTGACTCTGCTCTGGGCTCCTTGGAGCTCGGGGATCGTTAACAAGAACAGATCCTGACGAGGTGGAACATGGTCTCCATTGTTTAGGAATCCCTGACTTCTGGAATCCAGAGGTGTTGGAAGTCATGGCTTTGGCTTTGTGTTCTGCTGTTTCAGGCACTTTGTTCTTCCCGAAGGGGAGCTGAAGGAGCCCTGTAATGTGTGTGTGCAGCAAGGTGAAAATGTGCTGCTGTTTAACGTTACAGGAGGTGAGAAATGGGAAAAGGATCTTTTGGGTGCAGTCTTTGAAAATCAAATAAATAGATCCAGTGATCAGTGAAGATAAAGGAACTGTGTGACTGAGAGAAAGGGCCTGAGAAGTGTTTATGTGTTTGAGCACAGAGTGCCCAAAATCAGGCACAAAGACCTGGTTTAGCAAATGCTTTTATCCATATTTGTTAGGGTTGCTGAAAGAGAGGTGATGAGGGATGTGACTGAATTATCTGTCAAAGTAACTTCTTCCATTACCTCACCTCTGGTAGCTGATAGAGAAGGCAGTTTTCCTTTTCTGCTTTTCACAGTGGCTGAGGTAAAGGATATTTGGGAAGGGGATGGAGGCAGCGTGTTTCTCCTCTGTGACATTGTCCTGTTGGAGCGAGTCCAGAGGAACCACCAAGTCACCTGCAGGGCTCTCTGCTTAGAGAACTGGGATTGTTCAGCCTGGAAAAGAGAAGGCTTTGGGGTGATCTCACTGTGGCCTTGCAGTGCCTGAAGGGAAGGATGGAGAGGGACTGTTCACAGGAGCCTGGGGCGACAGGAGGAAGTGGCTTCCAGCTGTCAGAGAACAAGTTTAAATTGGGTATATGGGAGAAATTGTTCCCTGGGAGGGTGGGAGGCCCTGGCACAGGGTGCCCAGAGCAGCCGTGGCTGCCCCTGGATCCCTGGCAGTGCCCAAGGCCAGGTTGGACACTGGGGATGGAGCAGCCTGGGACAGTGGGAGGTGTCACTGGACGAGCTTTAAGGTCCCTTCCCACCCAAACCATTCTGTGATTCCATGTTGACCAAACCAATTACAAATATCACTTAATGTCCTTCGGGATTTTGCTGGGAATGCACTGATTGGATCTTTGTAGCAGCTTTGTTTTGAAGTTCCCATGGCTCAGCACCCAGCCCCGGAGATGATTTGCTTTGGGGAAGCTGCTGGGCACACTCCGAGCAGCCTTTGCGGTGGCTTTTGTGGTTTGCTGGGGCATCACTTCAGCAGCGATGAGTTTCCATCACCTACTGGATCTCTCTCTGCGACTCCTCCGTTCCTCAGATGTCTCATGGAAATAATAATTTGCTCTCTGCCAGCTTTTGTGGTTTGGCACATCTGGGGGTTGCAGCGCTTTCCATGAGTTCAGCTCAAAGTGCTCCACGGAAGAATTTGGTCTCGGTGGCATTTGCGTGGCACCAGGCAGCTGAGCTGTGTCAGCTGCAGAGCAGGGATGGAGCTGGCACGGGAGGAAAGTCCATGGGGCTGCGAATTTGGGCAGTGCAGCCCCGTTTTCACTCGGTGTCGGTGGCCCATGTGACAAATGTCGCTGGCAAAAGGTGGCAGGGCTGAGGCAGGACTGAAAATAACTGAGCTGAGATACAGTAACAAGAGGACACCTGATTTTTAAACTGGGATTCTGGGTGAATTTTAAGCTGGGATTCTGGTGACCCCTGAGGATCTGAAAATTTTGTATTTATCTGTTAAATAGTTCAATAATATATTATGAATCTGCAAAGTATGATGGCCACAGAATAGTAGAAGAGTTAAACTGGAGGGGATTTCTGGAGGTTAACGTGGTGCTTTCCTCCGTCTGATTCTTAGGTGAGATCTACAGAATATTGTCTTAGATGAGATCCCCAGAACCTTTTCTCAGTTGAGATCTGTAGAATATTGGTTTAGAATAGAAATAAAAGGTAATCCTAAGGTCTTGGTCCTGCTGGAGGTGGTGCTGGAGCATCAGAAGCCAGGGTTAAGGTCAGTGATGGTGGTGCAACATTACAGTGCTGGTCACCAGTGGGCCGTGAGCATCTAAACCAATTTTTGGGGTTTTTTTTGTCGTGCAAATCACCCATCAGGCGTTGCTGAGCTCCTTCCCTCGGCCTGGCAAGGCTCTGTGCAGAGCCAGGACTAAACCCTGCGTGCAAACCTGCAGCATCCTGCAAGGAGCCTGCACCGGTGTGGGCATTCCTCGTTTAAAAGTACTTTATAAACTCAGCCCTGCTGGGCTGCAGGGAGTGTGTAAACACTGAGTAGGAGGGGAGTAGTTACTGCCTTGTGCAGGGTGGCTGCTGGGGCACCGCTGTGGGGCTGGCGAGGGCACTCAGCTGCTCACAGCCCCAGCACGTGGCTCAGCTGCTGGGCTTTGGCCTCGAGTCCAGAGCTGGGGTTTCTTCTCTAATTTGCTTCCTCGTGTGTGCTCAGCGGCTGAGATCTGGGAATGGAAAGCAGGAGGAAGGTTTTCCTGCGTTTTCAATGCATCCAGTCCATGTCAGGCGCCCATCTCTGCTCCCTGGGGCAGGGACAGCACCCAGGGAGCGGCCGGAGCTGGGCCAGGGCAGGCTCAGGCTGGAGAGCAGGGAAAGGTTCTTCCCCCAGAGGGTGCTGGGCACTGCCCAGGCTCCCCAGGGAATGGGCACGGCCCCGAGGCTGCCAGAGCTCCAGGAGCGTTTGGGCAGCGCTGCCAGGGATGCCCAGGGTGGGATTTGGGGTGTCTGGGCAGGGCCTGGGGCTGGAATCCATAATCCTTGTGGATCCTCCCAATTCAGAACGTTCTATCAACTTATTTATCCAACAGTTTCAAGTTCCTGCTTTATTTTTCTGCTCTAAATAACTCAATTTTCATCAAATCAAACTGTTGTGTTTTTCTCCTTCGTGTCAGTATAACCTGAATGTGAATTTGCCAGGTTTGTACAGAAGACTTTCCTTGATTCCCACCTGAAATGATGCTGGCTCCTCACGCCTTGACTCCCTCACCTGAAGCCTCTGTGAAATACGAGCAGAGACAGTTGTGTCAGGCTTTGTGTGTCTTAAAAGTAATTGGCGGCTGTTCCTTTCTTGTGCACGTGTAAATCTAACGCATATAAATAAATCTGCGGATGATAATAGGTGTGTGTGGATAGTAATAAAAGTGTATAAATGTTGTAACTGCTGGGAGTGTTAAAGGTAAGTCATCCTCTGGAGCTCCATAACCTTGTTACAGGCTGTAATGTGGAATGTAGCTCTCAGTCTGGATCAGAAAAATGGCTATAAACGGTGATTGTAATAAAAATAACAGCCGATAAAAGCATTTCCTCACGGCTTTTTCTCCCCCATCTATAAATAGGTGCGTTCCATGGATGAACTGAATCACGATTTCCAGGCGCTGGCTCTGGAGGGACGGGCTATGGGAGAGGTAAGTGAGAGGCCTGGAGAAGAAAAAAAATCCATATTTTGGGAGGGGGAGGAAATGAAATACCATTTTTTTGAGGCTGCTGGGCTGATTGTGATGCTGAGGGTTCTCTGCTCTGCCTGGGAAGTGTCTGTGTCTGTGTGTGTGTGAGTGTGAGTGTGGTTGACAAACCCCAAACCTGCCAGGCTGGAATCCATCTCCGTGGGAGGAACAGCTAAACCCCCACCTGTTGGCTCATCCAGCAGGAGACAGGGGCTGCACAGCAACAGCTCAAAATGCGGCCGGGGACAAGTGTTCCAATCCTTGGAGCAGGTTTATTTTGGGATTCACTGAGCTCAGACCCCGTCATGCTGTGGGGCTGCCTGGCTGCCATTGTCTGCTGCCCTGCTTCCACTCCTGGCCACCTCTTTTTTGGCTCCTGCGGAAAGGCCGGGGCTGTGTTCAACGTTTGGAGTAACTGGGCAGCGTCAGCCAGGGCTGCACGAGTGATAAGGGCAGGGCAGAGGCCGGAGATAATGGGCCCTGCAGCTGGAGCTTCACAGAACCCCAGCCAGAGTTGATTAATCTCTCAGCACAGCAAGGAGGTGGCAGATTTGGCGGGAAATGCCCCCTGGTTTTCTTGGAAAAAAGAGAATTTCTCTATTTTTAGAGTGACTTAAAAGAATAGCTTCCTGGAAGCTGGGTGTAAAGGCTTCTTTGCCTTGCCTGGTTCCTTTTGCCTTTAGTGAGTCCCTTGTGGAAGGACAGGAGAAAATCGTGTCTGGTAGCAGGAGGTTAATGTGTGGCAGCTCAGCTTGGTGCAGGTGTGCAGTTTCGGAGAGCCTTCCTCGCTGTGTTCCTCTCAGATTCAGGCCAGGTTATTTCCTCCACGTTTAGCCCATCCTGTCTTGTTACCCAGTGCATGAGCCAGGTGTAAAAAATAAAAATCACTGGAGCTCTGGAGTTGCTGTTTTGGAGAAAAGAGCAGACCAGGACTGTGGCGTGGTGGGATTCATAGAGAGGTGCCCTCTCCCGGGTCAAAGACCTCCTTCCTTCCCCTATCCCTTCCCCTATCCCTTCCCCTATCCCTTCCCTCCTTCCCTTCCCTTCCCTCTTTTCCTCCTCCCCCTTTCTTTCCCCCTTCCTTCCGTGGAAAACCATAATCCAGGGTTGGGTTTTGATTTGACTTGAGAGGAAAATCCCTTTCTCCAGGTTGGATTAATTTACCCCAAGACTCAGAGGAGGCGAAAACGATTTTCAGAGTAGCAAACCTGACATGAACAACCTGCCTGAAGCTGCTGCAGAGCAGCTGCTGTGCCTCCATGTGCAGCTTGCCCGTGGAATGCTGGGGGTGGGAATGTTCCGAGGAGATGATTTGGTGGCACCTCATTTGGGCAGGAGGTTGGCTCTCGGATGGAGGGAGCACAGGCTGGCTGCGAGCACGGCACTCGGCCGTGCTGATCATGACACGAGGTCACGGAGCCGAAATGCCTGAAGGAATTCCTAAAAATGCTGAGTTCTCCCAGCTTTTGGTTTATTTAGGCATTTCTGAGAGGAGTGAGTTTGGGTTTGTGTTTTGGAGCTTTGCCTTCCACTGATGACTCCTTTTTTTCCCCTCTTCTTGTAACCGTGATGCAGAAAGTTTTAGCAATGGCATCCTTTTGTCACTGGGCTTCTCCACATGCTGGAATGAGCGTGTTTTTCCAGGAAAGGTTACATTTCACCCTTCTGCTTCAGCTAAACCACTGTTTCTTACTTCTCTTGGGGTTTTTCTCCCTCAGTCTCACAGTTTCCATTCTTTATCCATGGAATTTTCTCTGTCTCTCTCCAAGGCTGATTTCAGGAGGTCCCGCAGGATCTGTGTTGGCTTCCAGGACCGTGTTCCTCACCTGGATTTTGTGCACTTTAGATGCCCTAACAAGGCACTGGTGGTTTCCTCCCCTTCTCCTGCTCCTGCAATGAGAAGGAAACTCATGGAGAAAGTCAGAAAGTCTGAAATAAATGAGGAAAATGAAGTAAATGAGGAAAAGAGCAATGTATTTCTTTACCTGCAGGGAGTGTCAGTAGTCTTGTTCTTGGAGTTGATAGTGAGAAACCTGGAGGAGAAAGATGAGGAAGAGCATTTCTGCATTTATTGTGTCTTTTATCTTCTTGTTTTCCTGCTTCTTGTTAAGCACCATCGTAATTTCAGCGATTGAAGGAGTTCGTGAAGACATCAGAGCAGTTTTTTAAAGGGCACTGTCGAGCAGTTAAATCTCTTATCTATCCTGCTCTCAGAATGCAGATAACACTTGGAGATCAGCAGACATCCTTATCTGGGAAAATTAAGAACACTTTAAAAACCCCCACAACTTTCATCTCTCCTGTGGATGTTTCATCCTCAGACACCCAGCCTCACATTCCCGAATTTCCAGCAAGTGGAAGTGCAGTATTTTCTCAAGTGGGAGGTTGAAAAGAGCCCCAGAGCCCCTTTTTCTCCACTTGAAACTGTGAAAGCTTTGTGCTGCTGGTAGGGACTGTGGTCAGCAGTGCTGAAAGCAGCTCTGAGGGCAGGGAATGTTGTCCCTCTGTTCCAGCACCTTGTCCTGGCTGTTCTCTGGGTTGAAGGAGCTCACCTTGGAGCTTTGGCCAGCAGTTCCATGTGGGATTCTGGTGCTGGAGCTCAGCCCAGCACACGTGGCCCTGCTGCTTGTGCCTCCTTAAGGCCTTGATCCCACAGCCCTGACCCTTATCTTTGGCTTAACACAAGCCCTGCGAGTTCCCTTTCTCCCCCAGCCTCAGGATGGGGAGCTGGATATCTGCTTTTCCGTGCTGGACCCCCCTGGATCCGTGGCTTTGCAGCAGGGAATGTCGGTGCAGTGTCTTTGGGGGTGGTGGGCAGCACAGAGGGGCTGTGAGGTGCGGTTTGGTTTGTTCCCAACCCCTCAGAGCATTTGGGACTCTGGATTTAGAGCAGGTTGTGCTCGGTCTGTGCCTGGAGTCCGAGGGCAGCTGGGTGAGTCGCTGCCTGAAACGTAATCCAGAGGGTGGGAGGAGGATGGGGACACAGAGCCACGAGGCAACTGGAGGTGCTTAACTTCAAACATGGGATATTGGGGGTAGCGGGGAATTGCACCCTGCCCTGGGAAAGAAATGTTATGCATTTAACTGAAAGTGTTTAATTACTGCTGGGCTGCTGCGCTTGCAGGTGGCGGTGCTGGGATCGCTGAGTGTGGGCAGTGAAATTCCTGCAGCCCCTGGGGATCGTTGTGGGGGAACTCTGGGACATCAGAAGCTGGAGGGGCAGCTCCGATCTCTGCTCCCTGGGACAGGGACAGCACCCAGGGAACGGCCGGAGCTGGGCCAGGGCAGGCTCAGGCTGGAGAGCAGGGAAAGGCTCTTCCCCCAGAGGGTGCTGGGCACTGCCCAGGCTCCCCAGGGAATGGGCACGGCCCCGAGGCTGCCAGAGCTCCAGGAGCGTTTGGACAGCGCTGCCAGGGATGCCCAGGGTGGGATTTGGGGTGTCTGGGCAGGGCCTGGGGCTAGAATCCGTGATCCTTGTGGATCCTTCCAGCTCAGGATGTTCCATGGTTCTATGCCCGTGTCCGGGTTGTGCCCCATTGTCCTGGAGAAGTCGCTGCAGAGGGACAGCTCAGAGCGGTTGTGGCACCGGGGCTGGGCATTTTTGTACCTGGTTTAAAGAAAACAACCACAAACCAAACAAAAATGAAGAAAAAAACCCACCCCAAACGAACCCCCTGGGCCTCTGCTTTCCGTGCCACTGAAGGCCTGTGCCGTGTTCCCATCAGTTTGTGATTCGCTGGCAGCTGGGGAGCATTGGCAGTTGGCAGTAATGTTTGGGTTGAGTTTTTCAGTTTCCCGGGCTCAGGCAGTGTTGGAGATGGGAGGAGAGGAGCTGGGATGGAGATGGGGATAGTGGGGATGGGATGGAGATGGGGATAGGATGGAGAGGGGGATAGTGGGAGTGGGATGGAGATGGGGATAGGATGGAGATGAGGATGGTGGGAGTGGGATGGAGATGGGGATAGGATGGAGATGGGAATAGTGGGGGTGGGATGGAGATGGGGATAGGATGGAGATGGGGATAGGATGNGGTGGGATGGAGATGGGGATGGGATGGAGATGGGGATAGGATGGAGATGGGGATAGTGGGGGTGGGATGGAGATGGGGATGGGATGGAGATGGGGATAGGATGGAGATGGGCATGGTGGAGCCAGGTTGGCGATGGTGCCACAGCAGCTCCCCTGGCACATCAGGAAGGCTCAGGGCTGGGCTGGGACCAGACCTGAAGGAGAGCACAGGGAATGGTCGGGCATTCCCAGTCCTCCCCTGCCTTCATTCTCTGGCCGGAGCTGGGAGCGGTGTGGCCCCGAGCGGACAGGGCTGTCCCAGGGAGCGGCCTGCTCCTCGCAGGGCTGTCCCGGGGCGGTGCAGGGCTGGCCGTGCCGGGTGCTCCCCTCCCTGCCCTGCTCGCTGCGGAGCTGGCAGCAGCTCGGGAGGGCCGATAACATCTCCGGCTTTGTAAAGCTGAGCGGGACCTGTAAATACCCGTAAACACCCGTAAACACCCGCTCTGCCTTCCCTACCTGTTGCTGCAGATAAACCCGGTTCTGCACTGCACAGATGGCTGCTTTTATCTTAACATTCGCCTTGTCTGAGGGGGACCAGTTTTCTTAATTTGTCTAATTCATAATCCCGTCTCAGTGGGATCTCTGCCCCGGCTGCTGGAAGAATCGCTTTTGTTGATGATGTGTAAGTCCTCCCCTCCTCCCTGCTCTGCTAAATCGAATATTGGCCTAACTCGTAAGTCCTCTGTAAGAGGGCTTAGCAGGATTATTTTCATACTGGATAGGGTCAATTTTAATAAAAACCAGGGAGTGAATAAACGATTCTCGTTCTAAACCGCTGCTTGTTCTTTTTAAATTTCCAACCTGCAGAACTGGATGAGAGTCACTTAAAATACCTTTTTTTCCCCTCCATTGCAACTGACAATTTTCCCTGAGGAAAAAATTCATTGTCTTGGCAGCCTGTTGCATAATTCAGTGCAGATGATTGCTGCCTGCTAACCCTCTGTGCTGGTTGGAGCAGCACTTGACAGAACAAAGCCCCCCGTTAGCATCTGTTAATATTGGCTTTTGGGTTTCCTTGATATCTGTGAATAGATCTGGAATCTCCATGTGAGGTAAACATCTCTCCTCTGTTTGTTTCTGCTGATGGGACAGAACTTCCCAGGCGGGGAAAGATTAAACTGGACGGGGAAGATGGAACTGGAGGGGACAGAGCTGGGGTTGTTTGTGTGGGAGCAGGGGAGACGGTGAGAATGAAAATGCTTTGTGACATTCGGCTGTGATTCACTGCAAAATTCAGAAGGTTTTGGGGTGCAGTTCTGCGGGATTCTGTCGGTAAAGGTTTGGTTTTCCTTAGGAAAGGGGTAGAGCAGGAGAAAACAGGGAAGGGCTGAACAGCTTCAGGTCCCCCTCCAGCAGGGAGATGCTGTTACAGACCCGGGTGTGCTGCTGCTGCTGCGGGCCTGAGGGAATCCCAGAGGGGTTTGGGTGGGAAGGGACCCCGAAGCTCATCCAGATCCACCCCAGGGACACCTCCCACTGTCCCAGGCTGCTCCCAGCCCCAATGTCCAGCCTGGCCTTGGGCACTGCCAGGGATCCAGGGGCAGCCACAGCTGCTCTGGGAATTCCATCCCAGCCCCTGCCCACCCTCCCAGGGAACAATTCCTTCCCAAGATCCCATCCAGCCCTGCCCTCTGGCACTGGGAAGCCATTCCCTGTGTCCTGTCCCTCCAGCCCTTGTAAAAATCCCTCTCCTTTATCCTTGAAAAGGAAATACTGGAATTGTTAATAACTGTGTTCTGCTCATCCTTTCCTGTCTCGGTCCTGCAGGCCCGTACCCCTCCCATCCTTTATTTCTACTTGGGAAGAAATCCCTCCCTGTGGGGTGGGCAGGCCCTGGCACAGGGTGCCCAGAGCAGCTGTGGCTGCCCCTGGATCCCTGGCAGTGCCCAAGGCCAGGCTGGACACTGGGGCTGGGAGCAGCCTGGGACAATGGGAGGGGTCCCTGCCATGGCAGGGGTGGCACTGGGTGAGTTTTGAGGTCCTTTCCAACCCAAACCATCCCGGGATGCCGTGATTGGGGCTGTGGCTGCAGAACACTTTGTGTCCTGTGTTTTGAGGTGTTGTCTGAGGAAATGGGAAGTGTTTAATTGCAGCTAAAATTCAGTTTAATCAGTTTGTGCTGCTTTCTGTTCAAAATTCCTTGCAATGCCACGAGGAGAGTTGTTATTTCTGCACCGTGGCAGCAGCAGGAGGAAAAAAACCTGCATTTGAAGAAATATGGGAATGACAGAAGCTTAAAAAAAATTTGCAAGACACCTGATGTGTGTTTGTTTATAAATCCTGGAGAGCGATGGCCTGGCTTTCACCTCCCCGCCGTGCAGATGGAGGAGCAGGTTCATCTGTGTTTGGAAATGATTGTCGCTCATGGGAGTCTCCTGTCCTTCCATTTGGGGTTATTTTGGGATTGCATAAAGGGGAGCACGGTGCAAGGTCCCTGCTTTTATCCCTCAGCGGGAGAATCTCGAGCAGCCTACGCCGTGTTGAGGGTGCGAGGAGAAATCCTGTCTGAAATCAGCCTGAAAAGTGATTGATTTCGTAAACAAGCAGATCTTTGTAGAGTTGAGGAGGAAATGGAGAGCACAGCTTTTCTGGTTGGGGTTTAAAGCAGCGCTGAGAGCTGTGAGATCAGTTCTTCCTGCTCCTGCAGCGGCTGATCTACTCCTCAGGTTTAGCCTTAACTTTGCACATCTGCTGCTGGAGTTACCGGCAGGAGTTGGTATCGGTCAGATATTGAATTTGATATCAGTCAGGGTATTGAAGTTGATACCAGATCAAGATCTTGAAGTTGGTATCAGGGTATTGAAGCTGATGTCGATCAGGACCTATCCCCACTCCTGATACCGAGGAGAGATCCCCGCATCTGATCATTCTCGTTTTTTCCACGGTAATTTCAGGCAGATTCGGGTACTTTTCATCTTCAGTCCCTTGAGTGTTACCCCAACTTGAGACAAGGCTTGGTTCTTGGTCAGTGGGCTGTGAATGCGCTGCGGTTCCGTGAATTCCATCCACCCCATCCAGAGGATTTACGGGAACGTTGTCCCCGTGGAGGTGCCACTGGGAGGTGTTTCCTGGCGAAGCTGTTCCCAAAACCCCCCGATGAACCATCGGGAATTGTTCTCTCTGCCGCCTGTGCCCCCCAGAGCAGTCGCCCCTGGCTCTCCCAGCCCCGGGAGGGCTCTGTCCCCTTCCCAGGGAGCTTTTCCCACTCCCGCAGTCCCCGCGCGTGGCCGGTGCTGGCCCGGAGCTGCTCCCTGCCAGCAGTTCCCAAGCAGCCCCCGGAGCAGGAGAGCCCTCAGCAGGAGGGAGAACTGGCAGCTCCTGGCATCTCCTGAGCTTTTCCGTCCCTGTTTTCCTGTCCCTCCCGCAGCAGCTGGGACTGGGAGGCAGGAATTGGTGCTGGGAGCTCCCAGCTGAGCTCAGGAGAACGTTTGGATCACGATGTTCCCCTCCTCCTGTACTTTCCCTTGCGGGTGCAGAGCGGCTGGAGCGTGTCAGTTGTGCGAGTGCCTGGCGTGCGTGGGGCTCCTGGAGCCGGAATGGAACTCGGGAGCGGGGAGATGGAATCGTTCCCTCAACTTCCACCCCGCAGTGTATAAATACTGGGTTATATCAGCTGTGTTTAATGATTGATGCCTGATAGAAGGGAGACGCTTACGGTTTCTGTTTGCATTTTATACTTATTTTAATCATGCTTTGCTTTGTTTTGTTCTTTTTTTCTTCTTTTGTTTTTTCTGTTTTGTTGTGTTTTTGTTTTTTTTTTTTTTTTTAATTGCAGCAGCTGTTGCCGGGTAAAAAGTTTTGGGAATCTGATGATTCCAGCAAAGATGGACCAAAAGGGATATTTCTGGGAGATCAGTGGAGAGACAGTGCTTGGGGAACATCAGGTAGCTCAATTATTTCCTTAATTTAGTTGGGGTTGAATACAGAAATGTGCAATTTCTTTACTCGAAGTCGCTGGCCAGGCTGGATGACACAGCTTCGAAAAGATTTAAAAACCCATCTGGTTTCTGTAATAAAAAAAAAACAACAAATAGAAAACCTCACATTGCTTTGTGATAAAATTAAGATATCCCTGGATGTCAGAACACTGTCTAATGTGAATATGTGTAAATTTGTGTTGATCTGCTCAAAAATCTTAAATTGCCCATAAAATTTCAGTTTCTGATGTGTTTTCTGCCTTGGGATGGAGTAGCTGAAAGTTGGAACAAAGATATTGGAGAACAAGATGAATAAAGAAAGAAATCCCTTCATTTTTTAAGTACTGAACCAACCAACCAAAACCCAGCATTCAGTTAAACTAAACTAAAATAAAATAATGTTTTGAATTAGTGTTGAGTTAAAGCTGCCAAGGATTTTTTTTCTTGCATCAGAGACTGTCCCTGGTTTTGGACTCGAGGGGACAGCAACATTCAATTTAAAAAGAAAAAAAAAAAAAAAAAGAGGTTTTGAATTAGTATTGAATTGTATCTGCCAAGGATTTTGTTCTTGGCTCAGAGACTGTCCCTGATTTTGAACTTTGGGGGAGAATATTCAGGTTGGTTTTAGGTAAAGGGCAAAGAAATCCCCTGCAGGTGCTGGGATTGAAATGCTGACCTTTGGGTTGTTCTGCCCGTGGTTTCTGTGTGTGAGGAATCTGCTCCTGAAATGCTCCTGGGTGTCTGGTGCAGCTCCCAGGAGATGGGGTGTACAGCTCCCAGGAGATGGGATGGACAGCTCCCAGGAGATGGGGTGTACAGCTCCCAGGAGATGGGATGGACAGCTCCCAGGAAATGGGGTGTACAGCTCCCAGGAAATGGGATGGACAGCTCCCGGGAGATGGGATTTACAGCTCCCAGGAAACGGGATTTCCAGCAGCCTCACTATTGTGTGCGGCTTTTCCTGATGAAAATACCCATTTTTAAATTGAAGTCTTTGAGGTAGTGAAAAGGCCTTTTTTTATTATTCCCATTGAAAGATGGCCATGAAAAGGGGACAGAGCTTCTCCATATGTGCCTGGGTGGGTCAGTCTGGGCCCTGGGGGGATTTTGGGGAGCTCCTGGTCTGTCCCAGCCCTCAGGAGCACCTTGTGCCTGGCTTTGTTAGTCCAGCCTGGAGCTGATGGGGATTAAGGCTGAGCCAGGCTTTGGGAGCAGCTGAGGGTGGGACTTTCTCCTCCTGGTGATGCCCCTGGCCAGGCTCATCCCACATCCAGGAGTCCCAGCCCTTCCCATCCCTGCCTTTGCTGATTCCCCACTATTCCCCCAGCTCACAGCAGCCCTGCGTGTCTGGGAAGTTTCCCTTTGGCTCACCCAAAATAAGGGAGCAGCGCCCGAGGTCTCTGCTCCCCAAAATCTCCCAGTGCCCATCCAGCTCCCCTGGGATGGTGAAGCCTGGATC
>VZTI01001258.1:37832-64201 GCA_013397865.1 Struthidea cinerea
ACAGCTCCCAGGAGATGGGGTGTACAGCTCCCAGGAGATGGGGTGTACAGCTCCCAGGAGATAGGATGGACAGCTCCCAGGAGATGGGATGGACAGCTCCCAGGAGATGGGGTGTACAGCTCCCAGGAAATGGGATGGACAGCTCCCGGGAGATGGGATTTACAGCTCCCAGGAAACGGGATTTCCAGCAGCCTCACTATTGTGTGCGGCTTTTCCTGATGAAAATACCCATTTTTAAATTGAAGTCTTTGAGGTAGTGAAAAGGCCTTTTTTTATTATTCCCATTGAAAGATGGCCATGAAAAGGGGACAGAGCTTCTCCATATGTGCCTGGGTGGGTCAGTCTGGGCCCTGGGGGGATTTTGGGGAGCTCCTGGTCTGTCCCAGCCCTCAGGAGCACCTTGTGCCTGGCTTTGTTAGTCCAGCCTGGAGCTGATGGGGATTAAGGCTGAGCCAGGCTTTGGGAGCAGCTGAGGGTGGGACTTTCTCCTCCTGGTGATGCCCCTGGCCAGGCTCATCCCACATCCAGGAGTCCCAGCCCTTCCCATCCCTGCCTTTGCTGATTCCCCACTATTCCCCCAGCTCACAGCAGCCCTGCGTGTCTGGGAAGTTTCCCTTTGGCTCACCCAAAATAAGGGAGCAGCGCCCGAGGTCTCTGCTCCCCAAAATCTCCCAGTGCCCATCCAGCTCCCCTGGGATGGTGAAGCCTGGATCTCCCCTTGGCTCCGCCCCTGCCCACAGGGTGCCCTGCAGGCCTCCCACATGGATTCGGGGTTTCACTCCTCTACCTCAATGTGGATTTAAAGACCTTAAATCCAGCCCAGCTCAAAGCCGCGGTCCTGCCCTTCCTTCCCCTCCTGGGGGCACGGAACTGGGCAGCACTGCTGGGTTAAACCTGGCTTTTCCCTGGGTTTGGAAGCTTTTTCCCCCCCCAGATCCCCCCAGCCCATGTCCCTTTGTGGCCACACTGATGGGGAAGGAGGGAGGTGTAGCCAGGGGCAGTGACAGACTGGAATTACTTCGCCTGCTTTGTGAGGACCTCCAGTGTCAGTATCCTTGGATGTCGATGTCCCTTCCATGTGCCGTCACCCCCTGCAATTCCCAGACCTGCTGCCTGTTCTTTTTGACTCCCTGGCTGTTGCCAGGAGCAGGGAATTCCTTCCCTTCCCTCCTTGGGTCACTCCCTCCTGCCCAGCCAGGGGTTGTTGCAGAGCCCAGAAGGATTTGGAGGCTCCCGAGTCTGTCCTGGTTGGGCCTCGCAGCCTCAGCGGTGGCACGAAGGGCTGGGACAGGTGCAGGAGGACAGGGGGGTGAGGAGGAAGAAATGAACTCCTCAGAAACCTTTTCCTGAGGAAAGAGCAGCCAAAAATCTCTCTGCTCATGACACGAACACAACAATTGATGGGACAGAGGACACAGGGACACAGGCTGGAGGATCGTGTTTTACATGACAACCCAAAACTTGTTTATCACTGTACTAATGCAAGAGTTTTACTAAAACTAAAAACTAAAACGTTGGTTTTTTTTAATTGCAACCTTTAATTAGTCTTAAATTTCTGAAATTCTGTGATTTTAGATTTTAAACGTAGCTCTCACTTGTACATTTACACATGCTAGTATTTAAAAAATGAGAAAGCCATCCTGGTTTTGCTAATGGACATCACCAGAGTGACAAAGTTGGCACTTCTCAGTGCGAGTAAGCCCCTGGGGAGTACATATTGAATGGTTTAATTTGCCTCCTTTGAATAGTTGGATCTGCTCATGAGAATTTCCATGTTTCTGTTCCAGATCACTCTGTTTCCCAGCCAATTATGGTTCAGAGAAGACCTGGGCAGGGCTTCCATGTGAACAGCGAAGTCAACTCAGTGCTGTCACCGCGGTCGGAGAGCGGAGGACTCGGAGTTAGCATGGTGGAGTATGTGCTGAGCTCATCTCCTGGCGACTCCTGCCTAAGGAAAGGAGGATTTGTAAGTGCCTGATCCCCACCTTTCTGCTCCCCTGCCGTTCTTCTCTCCCTTTGCTGCTTGCTTGGTTGGTTTGTTGGTCATTCCTGGGGCAGAGGTTTCTTTCTTTGCTCTCGGTGCTGCTCTTCCCCCAAGCAGGGCAGGTTTTGTCCTTGGCTTGGAGGATGTGGGGTGGGAGATGGGAAGGTGCTGGCATTCCCTGACCCCCTGGGTAAGCCCCCCAGCAGTAACACCCCATCCAAGCTGATCCTTGGAAAAGCTTGCACAAACACCTCCAGTGAGCCTGTGGCTGCCTCGCTGCTGCCTCGGAACAAAAGCTCCGTGTGACGATCCCAGAAATGGGACGCAGCTCCAGGCCCGCTCTTCCCCTGATGAGAACCCTCATGGCATAGTGGCCATCCTTGTCCTGTGGGTTTTCCTTGCGCTATTTTTTGGGATAAACCCCCCGATGAATTTATTGGTCTCGCACACCCTTCCCTGGAGTTCCTGCTTGCTGGGTGGATGTTTTACAGCTGGGACTGCTCTCCACACAGGTCGTTCCCCGTGTGCTCTGTGGGGTGGGGAAGGAGCGCAGCCTCGAATTTCAGGCTGTGGGGAGAGGTGGCATCGAGCCCAGCCCTGCAGCGGGGAAAGGGGCTCCAGACAAGGTGGGAAACCATCCTTTGGATGCTCTCCAGGGAGCTGCTTTGCAGCTTCCCTCGTCCCTCCTGGGATTGCTGACCCTCGTTAGGGGGTGCCTGAGAACCTGGGAGAGCCCTGAGCCGAGCAGGGAGGATTTTTGGGATGTGAGCACCAGGGCAAGGAGCCAATTTATCCGAGCTGGGGTCAGGGAGGGATTTGCTCCTCGGCACACTCAGGGTGACAGTGGGGTGCCGTTGTTTGGGGGAATATCGCTCCAAATCTGGATTTACAGGTGGCATTCCCCAGTAATCTTAAGGAAGCACAATTTTATTTTCTTTCAGAAGCAGCATCAAGAGATTTTTGCTTTCAGAACAGTTTTGTTTTCTCTAAATACAAGGGGAAAAAATCCCACCCTCCAACTGGAGAGTGGGAAAAGGGTTCGGTGGCTGGAGGCACAATCGTGGTGTGCAGAGCACTTCTCCCTCCAGAAGAGAGGAAGGCATGGTTTGGGTGTCTGTCCCTGTGACAGCCCCAAAGCTGCCTCTGATAAATGTGTTTATATGCCCCTTGCTGGTTTTTATCATAAATTATGTTGTTTTTCCTCTCCCTTTTGTTGTTCAAAACACTGCCCCAGGCACCATCGCCCTTTATTCTCCTCCCAAGTGAAACAAAATGCAGACATTAAGGGCAGAAACGCTGCAGCTGGAACACCACTCATGAAATGCTCAACAGAACAGAAATCCTTTTTTTCCTCTTTTTTCCCCCCCTTTTCTCCCAAAGAAATGTGCTTCAGGATTACAGGAGCCAGTGATTGAGGCATGATTTATTTGAGTGTTTTTAAATGAGCTGTGAATTTTTGGAATTCACTGTCGATGCCCCGAAACCGAGGTGATTTTCAAACACTTGTCCAGTCAAGGGCTGTCTCTGACACCGAGCCAGGCACTTCAGAGAGGCTCTAATTCGGTTTATGCCCCTGCAGCGTTGGCTGGTGTTGATTTTGAAGTGCTTGAGTCCCATCTAGAAAGAGAATTCTTTAAAATTATTTTGGGGTGGCATTTTTAGAGCCTCTAAAAACCAACCTTGAGTTACTAAATGGAAGAAACCTGAATAGACGAAACCCCTCTTGGAAGAGTGAGAATGAATTTCCCTTATTTCTTTGATTATTATTGAATATTTTGCATTTTTACCTATTTTTTGGTAGGAATTAATGTTTGCAAGTGACTTCTTTTGTTGTGACATGTGTCTTTGATTTGTTACCATCTCGGGGTAACAGGAAAATTGATCTGAAAACTCAGCTTATTAAAACAATGTTCCTTTTGCCCAGGGACCAAGGGATGCAGAGAGTGACGAGAATGACAAGGGGGATAAGAAAAACAAGGGCACGTTTGATGGAGACAAATTGGGAGACCTGAAGGAGGAGGGGGATGTGATGGATAAATCCAATGGGTTGCCTGTTCAGAATGGGATCGACGCCGATGTCAAAGACTTCAGGTACGTTAATCGTTAATCAGTTAATAATTAATCAGCGCTGGGGTCTAACCTCAGCCCCCCCCAGGCTCTCACTCCCTCCCCTGCGGTGCCGTGGGGGGAGAATCTGAGGGGGAGAAGTGAGAACTCGTGGGTTGAGGTGGAAACGTTCTCGTGGGGAAGGGAAAACTGTGCAGGGAAGCAAAGCCAGGCATTACCCAGCACTTCCCAGGGGAAGGTGCTCGGCCGTCTCGTTCCCAGGAAAGCTGGGCTCCGCTGGGAGCGACTGGAGCATCTTCCTGGCCAGGAAAGGCTGGGGGAGCTTCTCTTGTGCGTTGCACCACCTGCAGGCAGTGCTGTGGGTCTGGGTGTGTGCTGCTGCCGGGATGCTGGGCTGGAGCATTCCTGGTTCTGGTTTTTGGTTATTGTCTTAAATACATCCATTTCTCCTTAGAATTAACTGGGGAACTATTTCAGACCATCTCTTTTATTTATCTCCCCTCTACTCCAACGCCTTAAGCAGTTCTGGTGGGTCTGGGGGTGGGCTGGAGCGTTCCTGGTTTTGTATATTTTTAATTTTTTAAAATACATCAATTTCTCCTTAGAATTAACTCAGGGAACTGTTTCAGACCATCTCTTCGTTTTTTTGCCCCTCTTCTACACCACCTCCAAGCGGTTCTGGCGGCTCTGGGGGTGGGCTGGAGCGTTCCTGGTGCTGTTTCCTGACGCGTTCTTCCCTCCCCGCGCAGCCGCACGCCCGGGAACTGCCAGAACTCGGCGAGCGAGGTGGATCTGCTGGGCCCCAACCAGAACGGCTCCGAGGGCCTGGCCCAGCTGGCCAGCACCAACGGGGCCAAGCCCGTGGAGGACTTCTCCAACATGGAATCTCAGAGCGTGCCCCTGGATCCCATGGAGCACGTGGGCATGGAGCCGCTGCAGTTCGATTATTCCGGCACTCAGGTCCCCGTGGACTCGGCTGCGGCCACCGTGGGGCTCTTCGACTACAATTCCCAGCAGCAGGTGAGGGGCTGATCCCTGATCCATCCCTGTGGCTCCAAAGGAATCCGTTTGGGGTGGGATGAGCTCGGGATCCTGTCCTGGGAAAAGGGCTGGAGGAAGATTGGAGGTGTTTTCATCGTCTTCGTGCTGTGCGTGTCCTCGCAGGGGACTGGAGCAGGAGATCTGCTTCCCGTGGCACCCGGCAGCTGGAATAACCAGCAGTTCCCACAGAATTCCCACAGCACTGCCCTCTCGAGTGGTCCTGGGTGTCTTGAGGAGCTGGCATTGAAAAAGAACTTTAAAGTAGTAAAAAGTGTTTAAAGACCCGAAAAACACCCACCCTGGAGCCCTGAAAGCGACTGAGAGATCCAAGAAGTGCTCAGCCCAGGTGTGAGCCCCACATTGGGTTTTGCTGAGCCTCACATTTGGCCCTGCTGAGCCCCACGTTGGGCTGGGCTGAGCCCCACACTGGGCTGGACCGAGCCCTACATTTGGCCCTGCTGAGCCCCACGTTGGGTTTTACTGAGCCCCACACTGGGCTCTGCTGCCCCAGCCAGAGCAGCCTGAGGCAGTTACGGGTTCAAACCTTCTCCTGCCTGAGCCTGGTTCGAACCGTGAGGGCAGAGTCCACTACTCCAGACCTTTATGTGAGCCTGGTTCAGGTTTGTTTGACCTTTCTCCCACACAAGCCCAGACTCCCCGATCCAAACCCTCCCTTGGCTCCTGCCGAGTGCTGGGCCTGGCTCCAGCAATCGACTCCTGCTCTGCTCCTGCTCCTGCTCGTTTGGGTAATGATTGTAAACTTTATTGCGTTGTAAACTTTCCCTTCGCGAGTCTGATACTCCTCCGAGAAGAACGGAGCCCTTTGTTGTAGCTGGCTGCAGGGATGTGAAACTCTCCCTGGCTTCCCCAAAAGATCTGATTTTTTTAGCAGAAGAGCCTCTGGCACTCTGGAGTGAGGGAAACCATTGCCAAGTCTGTGCTGAGTTATCACAGCCTTAAGAGCAATGTAAATATCTGCTGGAGCTCAACTGGCTGCTCTGTTCTGCAGCGTCTTGGGGAGGTTAATGATGGAAAATTTAATGATTAAACTAAATAGCTGCTGGAGAGGTCAAAAAGGAAAAAAACCGGATAGTTCCAAGCCTTTGTCTTGCTCTGGTGTAAGGCCTGGGATGCCAGAATTGCTTTTAAACCACGGGATTGTGTGGTTTTTAAAACATGAGGGCTGCGCAAGTGAGCTGCTTCTGGAGAAGCATTAGGGATGGGACTGGAACGGCAGGAGTGGGAAGCCCGGAATTTGCATTTTGTCAGGGGTTTCTGTTTCAGTGAAGGCTCATTTACAAATTTGAGGAGTTTTTATTTGTTTCTTTCAGCCTTTAAAAATTAAGATTTAAAATGTGGCACGTCTGGCACCTGGCTGGTGGAAATAGAGCCTCCCAAAGGAGGGCAGAGCACGGAGGGGTCCCCGTTTCGGGAGCGACGCAGTGCGGATTGCTGGCTGGGTTTGGGGTTTTTATTTCGTACCAGGTGGATGGGCAGTGTCCATGTGGAGCTGATGTCACCTCTGTGTCATCACAGAGGGAATCACGGAATCACTGAGGTTGGAAAAGCCCTCCCAGGTCAAATCCAAGCTGTGCCCGATGCCCACCTTGTCCCCAGCCCAGAGCCCCAAGTGCTGAATCCTTCCTTGGGCACCTCCAGGGATGGGCACTCCAAACCTCCCTGGGCAATTCCAATCCCTGAGCACCCTTTCCATGGGGAAACTCCTGCTGATGTCCACCCTGAGCCTCCCCTGGCCCAGCCTGAGGCCGTTCCCTCTCCTCCTGTCCCTGTTCCCTGCGAGCAGAGCCCGACCCCCCCGGCTGCCCCCTCCTGTCAGGGAGTTGTGCAGAGCCACAAGGTCCCCCCGGAGCCTCCTTTTCTCCAGGCTGAGCCCCTTTCCCAGCTCCCTCAGCCGCTCCTGGGGCTCCAGCCCCTTCCCCAGCTCCGTTCCCTGTTGTGGAGCCCAAATCCCCTTTAGTCTCTCCCTGATTTCGGGGGAGCAGTGGGGCGCAGCTGCTGCCCCTCAGTCCCGCCCAGCCCTGCTGAGCTGCCAGACAAGATCTGTTATTGTCAATTTTCACCTTGGTTGCGGCTTCCACCTCCAGTGAAAGCAAGCAAGAGCCTTTGGGAGCCTGAAGTGCTGTAGTGAAGATAAGGAATCACTCCCCAGCCAAAGGTGCCCTGTCAGGGCGGGTTTGTGGAAATCCAGGGGTCGTGGCTCACACTTGTGCCCATCCCCTTAAAACCTGATCCCCAAAGCCAGGGATCCTCGCTGTGCGCTGCCAGTCTCGGCCTGGGTTTGGAGTCTGTCTTTTGCCGTGCAGTTGTCAGCAGGAAATCCGTCCTGAGCAGGGGATCTCATCCCTAAAGGTGCCTTTTGGGGCTGTGGGGAAGCGTCCCGTCCTTGGAAGGGATTGGGAGCAAGCACAGCTGAGAGCAGGGTGAAGAGGGGAAGGTTTTACCCACGTGTGATCTGATCAGAGATGTCAGATGTTGATACTGCAGGAGAAGCTGGCTCAGGGAGATCTGATCTCGCAGCATTCCCATAACCGTGGGGTTCTGCTGCCTCGGAATTCCCTCAGTGAGCTCCTCCTCGTGCTGGGAATCATCCTTCATTTCCCACGGAGGGAGGGGAGCAGCCTCACTGAAGTGTTGGATGGGCTCCCTGAGCTGCTGCAGAGCCGCGTCAGGGCTTGGTAGCTTTTCCCTCCCGACGCGTTTTCCAGCAGCCTGAAATGCTCCAGGGGCACTTTCCCGTTACCTTTGTAAATTCAGGCTGACATTCCTGCTGCAGAGGTTCCTGTCCTCTTCCCCCTCCCTCAGTCCCCCCATTTGACGCTGATCTGTAGGGTTTGGGTGTGGGGCCGTGCTGTCAGCAGATGGAGACAGCGCCGCGAGGCTTCAGCAGCTCTTCCTAAAGATGCTGAGTTGATGATTCCCAGAGCTCCCGTGCTTATCTGGCTGAGGAAAGCCTGGAATTGGGATGGTTTTTCTTGGCTCTGCTTCCTTGGACAGGCTGCAGGATGAAATCTGCAGCTGCAGGGTCGGGACTGTGCTGAGTTTCTTCTGAGCAAGGCTGTGAATTAAAGTGGGAGGAGGAAGAGGTCACAAAATCCTGGAGGGGACCTTAAATCCCACCCAGTGCCACCCCTGCCATGGCAGGGACACCTCCCACTGTCCCAGGCTGCTCCCAGCCCCAATGTCCAGCCTGGCCTTGGGCACTGCCAGGGATCCAGGGGCAGCCACAGCTGCTCTGGGAATTCCATCCCAGCCCCTGCCCACCCTCCCAGGGAACAATTCCTTCCCAAGATCCCATTTAAATCCCTCATCTCTTAGTTTAAGGCCATTCCCTGTGTCCTAGCCTGGAGAAAGCCCCTCTCCAGCTTTCTTGCCGTCCTTTTATATCTGGGAGTCAGATTTTGCAGGGGTCAGCTGAGCCCCCAGAGCGGGCAGGCAGCAAACAGAAGAGCCAAGAGCAGCAGGTGAATCCGGGTGGTGAAATTGTGATGCTCTGAGTAGGTGTGGGTTCCGTTTTGCCAGTCCTCCTGCTTTCCACGTGGATCAGTGAGTTGCATTTGGGAGGTGTGGAAATGCTCACGCGTGTGAAGTGAGCACAAGAAGTGTTTTCAGAGAGATAAATGCTTTTTTTGCCCTCGAGACAAGGAAATAATAACCCAGCCATTTCCTCTGTGCTTCGCTGTGGCAGAATCCACATCAGTGGGCTGGAAAAGCAGCTCCCAGGGATGCAAAAGCATGTGGAAACTCAAGGGTTTGGTGAAACTTTGCAGCTGAAGAAAGCTGAAAAGCTAAAATTGCTGAACTAATACAAAGGCAGACCCCAAACCCAGGGATGTTCCAGAGGAACCCACACTTCAGGAAGCAGTTTAGGGGATTTTTATGATTTTTTTTCCCCGTATTTGCTGATCAGTGAACGAGATGTTGCTGCTCACTGCCTCAGAGCCGCTCTCCCTCCTTCCCCGTTCTGCAGCTCCCGTTATCCCCGATACCTGTGGGTTTTGCACTCAGGGGTGTCCGTGGGGCTTTGCCCCGGCCCCTGGTGGCGGGTGGCACCTGAACAGAGCTGCCAGCGGCTCTGGGCGACCAGAAAGGCTCCTTAAAACAACAAAAGGGGCAAGAAGAGCTGCTGGAAGGCTCCTTAAAACAATAAAAGAGGCAAGAAGAAAAGGTGTGTTGTGCACACGGGCTGCTCGGGGCGTTTTATGGCCGGGGAGGCCATAAAGTAACTGTAGGTCTGGTATTTTTCCCCACAGGGAACGTTCTGGTGTTTGTAGGAGCCCCAGCGTGGTGAGGGATGGGCAAACAAAGCCGTTGTGAGGGTGAGGGTTTGGCACACAGCGGGTTAGTTCTGGCTCCCCTAAATGCTGCGTTTCCGCCTCATAAACCCGGTGCTGATCCCTCAGATGTGTTTTCTCCACCTGAACTTGTAAAAAGACAAAAATAAAGGTGGATTTTTCTCACCCAGGTTTGCTCACCCTGCTCTCAGGAGAGCCAATGCCAATTTTGGCCTTTAAAAAAAAAAAATCAAATTTTCTTAATGTTTCTGGACTTCTTCTTGAGTGCTGTGGGTTCCTGCCAAAATTTTGGGTAGAATTATTGCTGCTTCTGCCAGCAGTTCAGTTGTCTGAAAGGAGGGCAGGAGAATAGGTGTGAGAGTCACGGGCATTTGGGCACCCAGGTCTTTTCTGAGGGACTGGAGGGAGAGAACATTTCTCACAGCGGTTTGTGAAGTCATTCCCACCTCGGAAATGATCCCTGGAAGGGAGCAGGGAGGGACACCTGGATAATTTCAGAGGAGATACTCAACTGGTGTGTCCTTAAGTGTTTTAATTAGAGCTGAAAATGGGTGGATTCAGGGGTTTCCTTTAGGTAGAGGCGTAGGAAGCGGGAAAGGAACTTTTACTAAGGCCCCAGTGAAAGGAAAAAAAAACCCAGACCCTCAGCAAAAATACTTTAAGGGAATCCTCTTTCTTTTCTTAGTGAGGAAAAAATTCTCAACAGCCTCGAGAACTGAGCTGGGGGGGCCGCAGGTGGAGGAAGAGTTTGGGGTTTGTGCTCCCGGGGCTGAATCCCCTCCAGTGGCTCTGGAGGCATCGTGGGTGTCTCAGATTTGGCTCTGCATCCCACTGCCGCCCCATTTCCGTCCCATTTCCCGCTTCGGGCCGGCTGGGAGGGCGCGCTGGTGTCACTGGTGTCACTGGGAGTGCTGGTGGTGACCCCCAGGCTGCAGCCGGGGACTGAGTGTGAGCAGGAGCCGGGACACGGCCTTCGGGGTTATTGAGCAGGGAACAGCAGGGGCAAGCCCAGGCCGGGGTTCTGTGCTGCAGAAATCTGGGGTTTTTCAGGTGGATTAACACGGGCAATTGATGGCAAAGGAGTTCGGGTCCTTTAGAAATGTAGAGTGGGGTATCTGGGGGGGTGAAGGGAAATGTAGTGGGAAGGGATTGCTTGAAAAGGAAGGAATTGCTGCTTTTTGTGCCCGAGTTCAGCAGAGCAGTTGGTGCGTTTGTGCCTGAGTTAAGGAGGATTTGGGTGTTTGTGCCTGAGTTAAGGAGGATTTGGGTGTTTGTGCCTGAGTTAAGAGTGTTTGTGCCTGATTTAAGAGTGTTTGTGTGTTTGTGCCTGATTTAAGGGCAGTGCTGGTGTGTCTGTGCTCAGTTTAAGGAGAGTTTTGGTGTTTCTGTGCCCAGTTTAAGGGGTGTTTGTGCTCTGTGCCTGAGTTAAGGAGGATTGGTGTGTTTGTGCCTGATTTAAGGAATGTTTGTGCTCTGTGCCTGATTTAAGGGCAGTGTTGCAGTTTCTGTGCCCGGTTTAAGGGGTGTTTGTGCCTGGTTTAAGGGGTGTTTGTGCCCGGTCTAAGAGGTGCTTGTGCCTGGTTTAAGGGGTGTTTGTGCCCGGTCTAAGAGGTGCTTGTGCCTGGTTTAAGGGGTGTTTGTGCCCGGTCTAAGAGGTGCTTGTGCCTGGTTTAAGGGGTGTTTGTGCCCGGTCTAAGAGGTGCTTGTGCCTGGTTTAAGGGGTGTTTGTGCCCGGTCTAAGAGGTGCTTGTGCCTGGTTTAAGGGGTGTTTGTGCCCGGTCTAAGAGGTGCTTGTGCCTGGTTTAAGGGGTGTTTGTGCCCGGTCTAAGAGGTGCTTGTGCCTGGTTTAAGGGGTGTTTGTGCCCGGTCTAAGAGGTGCTTGTGCCTGGTTTAAGGGGTGTTTGTGCCCGGTCTAAGAGGTGCTTGTGCCTGGTTTAAGGGGTGTTTGTGCCCGGTCTAAGAGGTGCTTGTGCCTGGTTTAAGGGGTGTTTGTGCCCGGTCTAAGAGGTGCTTGTGCCTGGTTTAAGGGGTGTTTGTGCCCGGTCTAAGAGGTGCTTGTGCCTGGTTTAAGGGGTGTTTGTGCCCGGTCTAAGAGGTGCTTGTGCCTGGTTTAAGGGGTGTTTGTGCCCGGTCTAAGAGGTGCTTGTGCCTGGTTTAAGGGGTGTTTGTGCCCGGTCTAAGAGGTGCTTGTGCCTGGTTTAAGGGGTGTTTGTGCCCGGTCTAAGAGGTGCTTGTGCCTGGTTTAAGGGGTGTTTGTGCCCGGTCTAAGAGGTGTTTGTGCCCGGTCTAAGGGGTGTTTGTGCCCAGTCTAAGGGCACTGTTGCTGTTTCTGTGCCCACTTCAAGGCCGCTGTTTGTGCTCTGTGCCCGCAGCTGTTCCAGAGGCCCAGCGCGCTGGCGGTGCAGCAGCTGACGGCAGCGCAGCAGCAGCAGTACGCCCTGGCCGCTGCCCACCAGCCGCACATAGGTGAGTCTGCCCTCTCCTCCTGCCCGTTTCACTGCCCCCCTCTTAATCCGTGGGGAAAACACCGGGGAAAGGGTTGGGAGGGTGTAAAGTGGGTTTTCACAGGGGATGATGTTGTTAACGATTTGCTCGTGGGTGTCTCTTGCACACTTGAAAAGCCTTTTAAAGGACTGCCCCGTCTGGCAGGGCTGACAGTCCCACCCTCCTGAGGGTGCTGGCCAGGCAGGAGAGTTTGGAAATCTCCGAGTGAGGCATAAATCAGGGTGGCAGCACAGTGGAGTGAGGAGAAAACGCACAGTTTAATATCAGCTGGATATGCTGCCTGGGGTCTGATGAGCTAAAGGTGTAATTTATGCAAACGAATGATTGATATAATAAAAATATTCATAAAATAGATCATACTTATTAACTGGGAATAAAGCACTTAATCCTGTGTGTAGAAAACCAGGAAAACTATAGGAGGGCTACCCCTGGATTACCAAACTTCAATGTTTTTAGCACAATAAGGAGTTTGTGGTAGCTCTTCCTGCCCAGAATCCCAGTATAAACCTGTTGGGACTCCCCAGCTCTGTGCAGTGGCCTTGTGTGCTCAGTGGAGTTCAGGGACTGAAACTACTCAGCTTTTTAACTTCCTCCCCTTCACCTTCACCTCCCCTCCCCACCCCTCTCCCGCCCACCTGGGCTCTCTCTAATCATTAAACTGTCCCCTTGCACAGGGAGGGAACGCTTTTCCACTCCTGAACCCGTTCCAGACCAACCAGTGGGAGTGCTGGGATCCTGTGGTGGGCATGGAGCTCCGAATTGGGTGGTCTGGGTCCTGATTTACTCGCTGTAGGAAACACAGAGTAGTAACAACAATTGGCTTACCTTGCTGTCCAGTTTCCTGAACAGGGTCTGCCTGCCCTGCACGGGCACCTGAGCTGTTGGATATAAAGGATTTTGCCACTTAAGGAGCACCGAATCCTTGGAATTTGGGTGTTTTTTTATTCCAGCTCTCTCCTCTGCCCATCAGCCCTCACTGCTTGTTCCCTCCCTGTAGAAAACCCCTTGTAAAAAGCTTAAAAGCATGAAAGCACCCTGGGTTTGGTGTTGCCCAGGCAGCAGCAGCGGGGTTGTGGTGGGGCTGCAGTGCCATGGAGTTTGTTTTCACTGACAGGAATGTTTTCAGCAGGTTTAGCTCCTGCTGCCTTTGTTCCCAATCCCTACATCATCAGCGCGGCGCCTCCGGGGACGGATCCCTACGCGGCCGGACTGGCGGCAGCTGCCACGCTAGGTGAGAAATTCCAGCTCTCTCTGCATTCCCGACCGTTCCCTGCAGCTGAACTGCTCTGGATCTGTGCCTGGGGAAGTGGAACATCAGCACAGCACCGTTTCTGTGGGGGGAGAGTTGATAGAACGCTGTGTCTGTGAGTAAAACCGGGATTTGTCATGGGAGCTGTGTTTGCTGGAGGTGAAATGGGATCACTTTTGTGTAACGCTTGCTGTGGGCTCGGGCTCCCGGAGCAAATGGGAAGGAACCACTCGCACACAAATACTGCTCCATTTTTGGGGTGTTTGGTGACTGACAGCAAGAAAAACCTCCGAAAACAAACTTGGTAAAGGCTGGAAAGATGCAGGATGTGTTTCCTGCCAGGAGAGTTGTCTCTGCTTTCTGTTCAGCTTGTGGTGCATCCTGCAAATCCTTCAGTTCTGTGAGGAATTTGCACTTCCAGGCTCTCGAGGTAAACACGTCCGTATCTGCCGGGGCTGACGCCGGGAACGCGCCCTTTTCCAGATGGCAGCGAAGATGGAGCCTCTTGTCTTCCTGCGGGATCTTCCTCCAGACGTTCCCCTGTCGGTTCCCCAGTTCCTCCCAACTGTCACAGCCACGATTGGTGTATCTGGAGGTGACAGCTCCGTGCCACGGCTTATCAGGCACTGTGGGGGACACGGTGAACGTTGGACTCCTGCTCTGGGTGCCGTAGAGTTCTTGCCCAAGCGCTGCAGACAAAGCCAGAACGTGCTTTTAGGAGAGGATTTTTATAAAGGAACAACGTGCTTTTAGGAGAGGATTTTTAAAGGAACAACGTGCTTTTAGGAGAGGATTTTTATAAAGGAACAACGTGCTTTTAGGAGAGGATTTTTATAAAGGAACAACGTGCTTTTAGGAGAGGATTTTTAAAGGAACAGCGTGCTCTTGGAGGAGTATTTTTAAAGGAAGAATATTCTTTTAGAGGAGTATTTTTCTAACCATGCCTAGCTTTCCTTGAGCGAGGCAGGGGAAACGTTCTGTGCTGCAGATGAACCCTGCTCTGTTTGGAGTGGGGATGTTTGTGGAGGCTCTCGCTGCTGCCACGCTCCACTTAGAGCTTGTAAACTCCCTGCAGAGCTCTTCCACCTTGGGGTTTGGCCCAAAGCAAGCTCCTGGACCATGGGATGTGTGTGGATGTGACGCTCTGTGGTTTGGGACACGACTTTGGCCCCTTCTCCAGCTCTTGCATAACCCCTGCTGAGCTTTTAAGCTTTGGGGCCACCGTCAGGTCAGCTCCGAAACGGGATTTCAGCGACTGCTGCCCACCTGGATGGGGTTTCTGGTGGATCATACAGATGGATGTAAAGAATTTGGGTTATGATTCGGGCTTTGGCCTGGGCTGCTGGGGATTCCGTGCGAGGATTGTGCAATGCCGCGGGGAGATCGGGTGTAGGCAGCGCCCGGGCGTTGGCAAACGAGTGACGCTGTGATTCCATGGGAGAGAGCCAAGAGCAGGAGTAAAGGAGATTGCTGCTGCTCCAGGACCCGATAACCCCTCGTGTGGTGATGAATGGAGCAGGGAGTGAATGAGCTGAGCTGCTGCTGGCCAGTACGAGAGGGAAGTCCAGGCAGGGCTCAGCAGGGAGCAGGTCCCAGTCCCGGTTCAGGCAGAGGGGGAGGTTTGTGAGCGATTCCTGTCCAAAGAGGTTTTTCCTCGGCCTTTCTGCAGCACCTCAGGGCTCCCAGAGCTCATTTCTGAGGAGCACCAGAGTGCCGAGGAGCAGCAGGTCAGCATCTTGATTTCATAGAAAGACCGCATGGAACTGGGCCACGTTTCCAGGAAACACCAAGCGTTGGCCACAGCTTTTTTTGTTTTTCTCAGCCCTGCTGAAGCTGCAGCTGCCTGAGCTCTTGCAGCCTCTGACTAGGAGAAAACCCCAGCTAGGCTGTGCTTAACTGGGGTTTTAGATGTTTGAACTGGAAATAACACCCCCGGGATACCTGAAGCATCCCAGAACTTGGCATCAGCGTCTCTACTTGAATAATTCTGAATTTATGACTCTTAAAAGAAACAAAACCGTATGTGATGTGCTCGGTGTATTTATAGTGCTACTGAGAAATAGGAGTTATTTTAACCCTCTCATCAAGCTTTGGACCCTAGAAATGACAAACTTCGTGGTGATGTTTATTTTAGAAAAGCATCTTCTCTGTCTGGACCTGAGCAGTTTTGAGAACCCTTTTTTTTCCTGTCGTGACTGAGAGCAGCACTGGAGGCACGTGGGGCAATTTAAAAGTCTATATAAAGCCAAAAGTCCTCCTCGATGTGCCTGGGAGTGTTAAATTGGGAGGACTTGGAGAAGCTCCTGAGATGGAAGAAACGAGTTTGGAGTTGTTGGGAGTTGATTTCTCTCTCTCAGAGCAGAGAGGAAACTTCTGTGTGTTTTATGGCAGAGATCATCTGCCAGTTAAGGTTTGCCTTTATGGCAGGTTTGTCATGATTGTGAGAGTGGCAGCTCTGGGATAATGCTCTTCTCTTCCCAACAATAGCAACGTTTTAAAGAACAGATTTGAATGCAGAGGGAAGAACTTCCTAGAAAAAAACTCATTTGGAATTTAAACTGCGGGGAAGATTTGAATTGCCTTCCATCATTTGAGAAAGATGTCACTCAAAAAACTGAAATCTTGCCTTTTTTAAGGCCAGTTGGGAAATGAGTCCCTCTGAGGTGCAGTGCTGCAGGTAGAAGAGTGTTCCTGTTCTTTGTGGGGTGGTGCTGGGATAACCTGGGTACAGGAGAAGCAGAGGCTCCCACAGCAGGGTCTGGCATTTTTTCAGCCTTGGGAATCCTGGAATCCTCGGGCCCTTGGTGCTGGGCTGGAGCAGGTGTGGATGTGTGCGCACACCTCCCAGGGCTGGGATTTGGGAGCACCTGGATTGATCCCAGGTGCCTCAGCAGTGTCAGGCAGGGCAGTCTCTGCCCCTCTGGCTCGGGGGCAGCACTTGTGAGCTCAGGTTGTCGCTCCCATCCCAAAAATCCACCACTCCATGGACACCCGTGGGTGCCGTGCTGGGAGTTCCGAGGGGATCACCCCACGAATGGCTGGAGATTGCTGAGCTGCTGATTGCAGCCTCTGCTCGAGCTCCCTGAGGCAGTTGGAGCTGGTGCCACTGCTCCTCATCCCTGGCTGTTCCTGCGGGGAGCAGGGACGGCTGCTGCTCGAGAGGTGGGAGTGGGCAGGCTGAGGTGAGAGCGCAGACCCCGCTGCGAGCACACCCACAGCTGGATTTGCTGATGCTTCCTGAAAGGAGTGGCTGTGGGTGTCCGGCAGTGGCTGGTGTGTGAGAACCGCCGGGAATATTTGCTTCCAGAGGCTCTGGAATGGCTTTTCTTTTGTCAGGAATGCACAGCTGTAATTAGCGCAGCAGCAGGCGCAGCATCTCCTGGGGGAGGCGGCTCTGGGCGGTGCTGCAGTCTGGCAGTGATGCCACGCTTGCCCTCACTGAGAACTCTGTTCGGTAATGAGCCTCTCTCCCCGTGTGCTCGGAGCAGCTGAGCCAGGCTTGCAGCCCTTTTAAGCCCAGCTGCCTGCGAGCTTCAAAGCTTCTGTGTCTCCTCCAAGGCTTTGGCAGCAACCTCTGACAAGGAGAAAAACCCATCTAGGCTGTGCTTGCTTGATAATTAGAGCTGAGACTGAAATATCCCAGAGAGATGCCCAAATTTTGCCCAGATAAAGGGGGTTGCAGCAACTTCCAGCAGCCCGAGGGCAAATGCAGGTTAATGACTTGCACTAAAATGGAGCAGTTGCAGCTCTTTCCCTGTTGGGTGCAGAAGAACCCCGGGAGTCGGGGTTTGATGTGCATTCAGTGATGATAAACAGGTTAAAATCGCTCACCGGGTACCTGTCTGTGCCTGCTGAGGCACCACTGGCTCCACCTTCGTGGCACTGATTCATTTGCTGCAGGTTTTTTTTCCATTTTAGCCACCACTGCTCATGAATTTCCAGGTTGGAAGGTAAGAAATGAGTGATTGCTGCTTCAGATTTGAGTAAGAGAAGCAGGTCAGCCTCTCTGATCCTGTAAATCCAGCAAGGATGGGCTTTGGGGTGAGATACAAATCCAGGCATCAGCAGCTCACTGGAATTGGCCAGCGCCTCCCTGCTGGGCACAGAGCTGGGCACCTAAATCCTGAATCTGGGGAAAGCACAGTGGTTAAAACCAGTATAATATGGGGAGAGCAACTATTACATGTGTGAAATAGGAATTTACTGTTTGGGGTGAAACACGGGCTGAATATCCTGGAGTGTGGATGTGGGAGCAGGAGCTCATCCAGATCCCTGGCATCTGCAGGAGTTCAGTGGAGCCCGTTACGGTAAAAGGAAGTGTTACCGTGAAAAAAACGAAGAAGAAAGGAACAAAAAGCAAAAGGAAAAGTTTCTTCCGGGATTTTCCCCCTTTGTCACAGCCAGGCTGACGCTGAGCACTCAGCAGTGTCTGCACCTCCCTTTTTGTGTCATCCCTCCTTTTCCATGGAATCATGGATTTGTCAGAACCCAAGTGCTGAGTGTCGCTCTTTAAAAAAATCCCTATTTTTACTCCAGACGTGACCAAGATTCCCTAAAGATTTGTTTATTCCGTGTCACGCCTGACTCTGGCTCTGCCTGGTGTGCCCTGAGTTATTCCTGCTGTGGGGAAGGAGCCCTGGGGTTTGGGGATACATTTGGGAATCAGAGGAAACGCTTGTGCTTCTCTGCTGACCTTTCCTAAAGGTCTCAACCAGCCATAGTAAAAAAAGTCACTGGATTCCCATCCGTGTTACTTGGTGGGAAGGGCTCCTCCCTCCAGCACTGGGAGCTTCCTCAGCCTTGTTCCAGCTGGGATTATCTAAGGATAGAGGCTGCCATTCTGCCGTCTCCAAATTTCTGTGGTGCCCTGAGACCTGATAAACACAGGGGATCTTCAAGAGTGAGGCCTTTTCTGCTGCTCTCCAAGATGATGATGATGATGATGATGATTACTATTATTATTATTACTATTATTATTATTACTGTTATTATTTTTAAGCCTCTTAGGTTTGAGGAGGGGATGTGAAGTTTGAGGAGGGGATGTGGGAAGGGACGGGATCGTGCAGCCTCTTTTAAGGGGGTTTGCAAATGCAAAGCAGGGCTGGAAGAAGAACATTTTAACACTCGAGAGCTGCTGCAGCCCAGCTGCGAGGAGGGTTTGTGGTTTGCTGAGGAGCCGGGTGTGGCTGGATGGCAGTGAGCTGCGAATGCCAGCTGGGGTGAGGAGTTGGTCTCTCTGCTCCAACAAGGTTCCTCTGCTGGGGTTGAGATTTTGTTCCTTCCCTGTAAAGCCAGGGCACACCAATAAAAACACGGAGTCACTGCTGGCAGAGTTGGACCTCATGCAGCGATGAACTTCCAGGTCTGACTTGGGAGCTTTTGTAACACGCGTGACACAGAGGCCGAGTCCCTCTGTGCTTACGGAGGGTTTCCCGCAGATCACCGAAAACCAGCCACGATGAGCGGCGGTTTTGGGGTGCTGTGTGGCACTTGCCCCCTGCAGGAGCTCACCCCGCCCTCGCTGTGTTCCAGGTCCGGCCGTGGTCCCTCACCAGTACTATGGGGTCACTCCCTGGGGAGTTTATCCTGCCAGCCTCTTCCAGCAGCAAGCGGCCGCCGCCGCCGCCGCCACCAACTCGGCCAACCAGCAAACCACGCAGCAAACCCAGCAGGGCCAGCAGCAGGTAAGGCCTGGGGGCTGCCGGGGCAGGGAACACCGGGGCTTTGGGCAGGGAACGTCTTGAGCTGGAAATGACCCCCCAGGGATCGTGGGTTCCATCCCCAGGTCCTGCACAGAGCCCCCAACAACCCCACCCTGGGCATCCCTGGGGCTGGGGCCAAACGCTCCTGGAGCTCTGGCAGCCTCGGGGCCGTGCCCATTCCCATTCCCTCTTGGGGAGGAAGATCAGGGAGAATTCCTTCCCAGAAGGGTGGTTGGCCAGTGTAATGGGTTGTCCACTGCAGTGGAGCACCCATCCCTGGAGGTGTTTAGGGAAAGCCTGGCCGTGTCCCTTCGTCACTCGGTGCCACGGTCTGGGTGATGGAGTGGTGTCAGGTCATGGGTTGGGCTTGATGATCTCAAAGGTCTTTTCCAGCCCCGTTGATTCTGTGTAAAACCCAACCTAACCCTCCCCTGACACAGCTCCAGCCGTTCAAAACCCTGGGTTTTTCTGTGCCTGCTCCTGACCTCAGCTCTGTGAGGAGAAAACCCTCTGGCCTCTGAGCCAGAAATATAGGGACAAGAGAAAAATAGGGACAAGAGCCCTCTGTACGTTTGTCATTTGATTTCTCCATCGTGCACGTGGAGAGTGGCACCTGTATGTTGGTGGGGGTGAATTACTGGGGAATTATTATTTGGAAAACATCAGTGGATGGGGTTGGGAATGGCCTGAGCTGTGCGGCCGCAAAGCCGTGGTGCTGTTGGTGTGTGAGGGGAGATCACCAGGAACCAGAACTGGGCTTCAGTCCCCTCAGCAGCGCTCCTGTCCGGTGCTTGGGTGATGGAGGTGGCAGAATAAAGAGCAGCTGGCAGCTGAATTTTTCAGCTCAGAATCTGGAAACCGTTTGAAAACCAAACCCCGGTGTCAGGAGGTGCTGCAAGGCCTTTCACGATGCAGCGGGCGTGAGCTGAGAGAGCTTCTGCAAAGGCTCGGGCTATTAAAATAAAATATCTCCGTGCCAGTGGTCTTTATGGGATTTTTCATTACTTTTATGGCCGTGGAGCAGGCGTGAGTGGGGTCGGGAGCAGGTTTGTGATGCAAACCTCCGTCCCCGAGGGGCTGCAGCGGGGATTGTTTGCGTTAAAAGTGCTGAGGCAAAGGCTTTGGGAACCTGGAGCTCGGAGTGTGGACACTTGATTTGTGACCCTTGTGACACCTTAATGGTGTTTTAATAAAACCCACCAGCATTCCAGTGCTCCAGCCTGCACCCCCTGGAATTCCTGGCTCCCAGAGATTCCCTGGGCTGGGGGTTCCTGTCCAGGCTCTGGCAGCTCCGCAGACTCGGGGGGCACGTCCAGATCAGTGAGCCTCAGGATCCTTCCCAGCCTCTCCGTGCACGAAGGCGGTTTTTCCTGTCAGTAAAGGTGCCAGGAGACGCCCACGATGTCACCTTTGTGGCAGGCTGTGCTGAGGCCACGGGGATGGCTCCTTCAGTAAGCTGAGCGTGCAGATTCCCGCACCAGCTCTGGGCGAGGCTTTGGCAAGCCAGGCCTGTCCCAGGTAATTGCAGGAGAGGCCACATTGTCCCTTCTGAGGGACTCACCCCGCAGCAGCTCCTCCGTACAAACCTCCCTGTGGGCTCCTTGGTCGTGATTTCCTGTGATTTAAGGCTTGTGTCACCAGGTCTCTGCTTTCTGCAGGGGCTGCTGGCTCGGAGAGCCCCAGGTCAGCTCCAGTCATCAGCCCCCAGCTCCTGAACTGAGCTTTGGAAGGTTTTTGGTGGTGGCAGGGACAAAACATTAGCTGATGCCTCCTAAACGCTTGTGACAGAGGATGAGTGTTGGAGGTGGGATCAGGGAATTAAAAGGTTGGAAAAGCTCTCTAAAGATCATCGAGTCCAAGCGTTAACCCAGTGCTGGCCCCTGTTCCAAGCACCACGTCCGTGTGTGTTTTGAACACTTTGGGGATGGGGACTCCAGCGCTGCCCTGGGCAGCCTGTTCCAAAGCCTGGCCACCCTTCCAGTGAGGGATTTTCCCCAATATCCAGCCTGCCCCTCCCCTGGCCCAGCCTGAGGCCGTTCCCTCTCCTCCTGTCCCTGTTCCCTGCGAGCAGAGCCCGACCCCCCCCCAGCTGCCCCCTCCTGTCAGGGAGTTGTGCAGAGCCACAAGGTCCCCCCCGAGCCTCCTTTTCTCCAGGCTGAGCCCCTTTCCCAGCTCCCTCAGCCGCTCCTGGTGCTCCAGCCCCTTCCCTGGACTCGCTCCAGCCCCTCTGTGTCGTTTTTGAATGTCAGGAAAAGCCAATTAAGAGCAAAGGAGAGAGGGTGCCCCTATTGCTGCTCTGCCCCTGCCTGGTGGTGGTGGCTCGCTCCTGGATCCCGGGATAACCCCGTGGCTGTTGCTGTCCTCTGCAGGTTCTCCGTGGAGGAGCCAGCCAGCGTCCCCTGACTCCCAACCAGAACCAGCAGGGCCAGCAGACGGATCCTCTGGTGGCCGCCGCCGCCGTCAACTCCGCGCTCGCCTTCGGCCAGGGGCTGGCAGCGGGAATGCCAGGTACCAGCGCTTCCCGGGATCCCAGCCTGGGAAACGGCGTCTCCTGGGGCTGCCTTAGCCCGGCAGCGGCAGTGCCTGCTTGCGTTGGCGTTGGTGTGGGGGTTGAGCCAGGGGTTCGTGCGGGGGTCGGGTGTGTCCCCCCGGGCAGCCCTGAGGGGTCACAGGTGACAGCCCTGTTTCCGCCCTGTGGCTGCGCTGTGCTCCGGAATTGATGGCTCCTATGGAAAATCACCTCCAGGTTTTGCTGTGGCTCGTTCAAGCTTACGGCATCCGTATTTTAAACCTCAGAGGTTTCTTAGCCCCGGTCATTCATCTCAGCTCTCTATCCCTGCCCGGCGCTCGAGTTAACAGCAGCTTCCCCTCCGTGGTTGCTCTTCCCAGAGGCTTAAAAACAGGGAAAGAAAAGGGATAAAAGGGAGCAGGGTTTAGTTCTCATTTCTGGCTCTTCGCGGAGCTGCTGTGGGAATTCTGACTCTGATCCGTGAGGCTTTGGGGTAAAACGCTGCTGCCGTTCAGTTATTCAGAATATTGTTGTGATGGCAGAGGCCAGACCTGAGCTCGTCAGAGTCATGTGCAGATGTGTCCCACTGGTCAGATGTAAGGAAAAAAGGATTATTTGGATTTATCATTGGGATTTTAGGTCTCCTTGCTGGCAGTGTCACATGGTTGTTAATGGGGTTTTTCTATTGCTTAAGAAGAACGTTGCAGTATTAAGTTACGAAGTGAACTGTGCAGATTTCCTTTAATCCGTGTTACTTGGGTTGTATAATCTATACAATTATAGATCTGTGTTTGGGCCTAGATTTGCAAAGCAAATATTCACAGGGAGCATTCCCTTAGTGACCCCCACCTTAGAGAGTCACTGCATTTAATTTTAGTGTTTTCATTTAATGTAGAATTCCATAATGAGGTGCCTAAATCACTGTGTTCCGCTGTCAGCCTGCTGCTGCGTGTGGCACCGGCATCTAGGAGGGTTTATTTACATTTTATGGTACCAACCTTCCCAAACACACAACTGGAAGTTCCCTGTGGGGGCACCCTGGACGTGCAGGGTGTTCCCAGCTCTGAGGAATCCCAGCACACGTTGTGCTTACAGTGGAACAGAAATTGTGCTTTTGTGTTTTAAACCCTTTTTTGGCTGAATTTACACTGGGGACAGCGTAATCCAAAATGTTCAGGGAGGGAGAAGGTCTTTTCTGCCTGGAAATCTTAGCTGGTGTAAGCAGTGGATTTTTTGGGGGCTGTTGTGCTTTTTTTTCCCCATTCAGATTTTCTTTTAAAAACCCTGCGGTCACCTGGAGCTGTCTGAGCTCTTTGTCACCCGCCCTGTCACCTGTGCTTGCCCCTGCAGGGTACCCCGTGCTGGCTCCTGCTGCTTACTACGACCAAACCGGGGCCCTCGTGGTCAACGCCGGGGCCAGGAACGGCCTGGGGGCCCCCGTGCGCCTGGTGGCCCCTGCCCCTGTCATCATCAGCTCCTCTGCAGCCCAGGCAGGTGAGTCCTGTCCCCTCCTGGTCTGGTGAGTCCTGTCCCCTCATGGCTCAGGTGAGTCCTGTCCCCTCCTGGTCTGGTGAGTCCCTGTCCCCTCATGGCTCAGGTGAGTCCTGTCCCCTCCTGGTCAGGTGAGTCCTGTCCCCTCCTGGTCTGGTGAGTCCCTGTCCCCTCCTGGTCAGGCAGGTGAGAGCTGGTCCCTCCGGGTGGCTGCTGTGTCCCCCGTGTCCCCACCCCTCCGTGCTCCGCTGGCAGTGATGACAAACTTGCCCTCACTGAGATCCATCCGGGGATTGTTGTTGAGAAACGTTCTCTGTGCTCAACCTTGCTGAGCCTCCGGAGCAGCCACGGAGAGGGGGAGGGGCAGGAACTTGAGTTATTTTGTAGAGTTTCACAGCACTTTAAATTCGTCTGCTGGCACCTGCTTTCCCACCTGCTGGAGCCTTCAGAATTCCCAGATGGCTCCAGGGAGAGCTCAGAGCCCTTTGCAGGGCCTAAAGGGGCTCCAGGAGAGCTGGAGAGGGACTGGGTACAAGGGATTCAGGGACAGGACACAGGGAATGGCTTCCCAGTGCCAGAGGGCAGGGCTGGATGGGATCTTGGGAAGGAATTGTTCCCTGGGAGGGTGGGCAGGGGCTGGGATGGAATTCCCAGAGCAGCTGTGGCTGCCCCTGGATCCCTGGCAGTGCCCAAGGCCAGGCTGGGCATTGGGGCTGGGAGCAGCCTGGGACAGTGGGAGGTGTCCCTGGGGTGGAACCGGATGAGTTTTGAGGTCCTTTCCAACCCAAACCATTCCATGATCTGCGCTTTATGGTATCTTCACTGTGCCTCAAATGGCCTTTGCCATGAGCTGCTCTGGCATTTATTTGGGTTCCTTGGGAGTTCAGGGCTGTGAAAGGATTGTCAGCCAGAATCCATTGCTGTGAGCAGCCCCTGCCAGCGCCGATTGTGAAATGGGCCTTTTCATCGTTTTCTCGTAGCTCTTGTTTGTTTTGCTTTTTCTTTAACTTTGGAACTGGCTGAAAACCAAAAGTCCTCGGGTTTAATGTACTTGGCACCGCAGGTTCACGTTTCATCTGCTGAAGGATCATTGCAATTATTTCAAAACCTGGGTTTCTTAACTGGCCCTTGCGAGTGTGGGGCTGCGCTGACTGGGATCGGGGATCTTTGGAGAGAGAACCGTTCCCGCTTTTGATCTGTGCAGCTCCAGCAGCACGAGAGCAGCAGTAACAGCAGGGCACGGCTGGAGTCTGGGGGCAGGGTGGGCACCATTGGGGCAGCTCAGAAAAAACACAGATTTATGCAGGGTTCGGTCCTGAAAGAAAAACCAGTAGCCATTCAAAGCAACCTGCTAAGCTTTAACTTCCTGAACTGGGACAAAAATGGGATTTTCTCCGTGGTTTTCAGCGCATTTCCCAACGTTTTCCCAATTTCTGTGTCCCGCAGCGGTGGCGGCGGCCGCGGCGTCGGCCAACGGAGCGGCGGGAGGGCTGGCAGGGACCACCAACGGCCCCTTCCGACCCCTGGGCACGCAGCAGCCGCAGCCCCAGCCCCAGCAGCAGCCCACCAACAACCTGGCCTCCAGCTCCTTCTACGGCAACAACTCCCTGAGCAGCAACTCCCAGAGCAGCTCCCTGTTCTCGCAGGGCTCTGCCCAGCCCGCCAACACCTCCCTGGGCTTCGGCAGCAGCAGCTCCCTGGGAGCCACGCTGGGCTCGGCGCTGGGCGGCTTCGGCACGGCAGGTGAGGAATGAGCTCTTCCCGGGAAAAGGAGGGCAGGGAGAGGCCCAGGTTCAAGGGTCTGCTGGAGCTTGTGCTCTGAGCAGATCTTGGATGATATTAAAGGTTTTTTTCCACCGGAATGGTTCTGTGGTCCTGCGCAAATCCTGCCTCAGCGCTGGGAGTAAGGGTGGAAAAAGATCTTTAATATCGTCTTGCCCCTTGCTGTGGCCAGCCTGTCATTTACAGGGCAGGGTTGGTGTGAGGAAAAGGATACAGGCATGTGGAAAATGAAGGGCTTCTGGAGAAAAGTGGCTGTGCAGTCGATGCCCAGTGAGCTGGACTGACTGGCAGGGGACAGGCTGGGCAGTGGCTCTGTGGGGACAGCAGCAGGGGTGGCTGTCCCCTCCTCATCCATCCCGGCCTCACCGGAAATTCTCCTGTAGGGACTACTTCAGGCTTTTAAAATCTGCAGCAGTTCTCGGCAAAAATGCTTTCAGTAGGTGATAATTAGCAGTCCCAGAGTAATTAACTTGGTTTGTTACACGCACTGTCAGTCAGCCCCTTGGTGAGGATTTTCCCCCTGCCTGTGGAGTACTGGGCTGACAGGAGCTGGCTCCGAGTGCCTCCACCCCTCCCACCTCGGAGCAGAGGCTGAGGAGCTCTTCGTGACTTTGGAAAGGCTGGTCTGAGGTGGTTTCCCTGCTGTGTTCTGGGAGTTGTTCCCATCACACACCAAAAGAGTCGCTGTGGTTGTGAGACACCTCCCGTGCGTGGTTTGGCGGTGTTGGGCAGGTGGAGACCAAGCTTCTTTCAGAGTCAAACCCATCCAGAGATGTCTGTGGGTTTTTCGGTTGTTTTTTTTTTTTTTTCTCCTTAGGTTTGTGGTTTTTTGAAGTGAAGCAATTGTTTTAATTACTGCTCAGTCTCAGGGCAGTAATTAGTTCCTGAACTTTGCTGCTTTCATCAGCGTGAGGGGCAGGTTCCAACCAGGCTCCGTCAGGACGGACTCAGGGAGGTGCTGTCACCTCACAGAGTAACAGTTTGGGATAAAAAGTTATTCTGAATATTTCTCTCCAACCCAGCTGGAGAATTGGAGCCCTCTTGGTTCCAGGTAAACACAGCGTGTGCTTCTCTCGCCTCAGTTTATGTAACTAATTGAATTCCGTGAGTGGTTTGCTCCGTGCCAAGAGGCACAAAGTTGTTTTCCCTCAATCAATGAACAAAACTCTGATCCTGCTGTTCCTGGAGCCTGTGTGCACTCGTGAAAAATGATCAGCTCATTGCAGTTAACAATTCCACTATTTATTAAACAAGAGTTTAATGCAGAATTGATTTTTTCTCCTTCGAGTTGACAGTGCATTTAGAGAGTTTGTATTTGCCTGTCGAGACAGCTCTTAAAATCCGTGGGGGCTGTGGGTGAAACTGAGTTCTGGTTTCCAGCTCCGTAAAGCTGGGGGCAAACAGGAGCTGTTGTCTCATCTGAGGAGAGGTGAGCACAAGGATTTCGGGTGGGTGTGCACCAGGCTGAGCAAACACAGGGAGGGAAAATCTCCTGCTGCTTTGGTTTGGCTCCGATGGCCGGGAGCAAACGGGAGCGGGAGTTCACATGTCCTGTTATCCCCGGGAATCGGGGAGAGGAGCTCTGGGGAGCTCAGCCTTGTCCTGAAGGGCCAGAGTCGAGTGCTCAGGGTGTCCCCCGAGTGCTCAGGGTGTCCCCAGGTGCTCAGGGTGTCCCCAGAGGGCTCAGGGTGTCCCCAAAGTGTTCAGGGTGTCCCCGAGTGCTCAG